>VXBR01007849.1:0-319401 GCA_013400215.1 Cisticola juncidis | reverse complement strand
AAAAAATGTCCCGTCACCCCAGGACACAGTGTTAATCAAATTGTCAGGTCAGTCTGTTAGGAAGGTGAGAACGTGGGCTAGCATCTACTACTTCACAAGATATAAACAGTAACTTTCATATTTATGAACAGATTAACATTATGCAGAGTGAAACTGTCCAAGATGTTGTGCTTCTGGATCCTCGCTGGCTCTGTTCTAATGTCCTTGGAAAAGTCTTGTCAGTGGAGAACCCAAAAGCCCTCCATCACTACAGAGGTCGGTACACCATAGAGGACATCCAGCGTCTGGTAACAGATAGCGACGTGGAAGAACTGATACAGATTTTGGATGCCATGGATATTTGTGCAAGGGACCTTAGCAGTGGAGCAATGGTGGATATTCCTGCTCTCATAAAGACTGACAATCTCCACAGGTCTTGGACAGATGAGGAAGATGAAGTGCTGATTTATGGTGGTGTTAGAATCGTTCCTGTGGAACATCTTACCCCATTTCCTTGTGGAATTTTTCATAAAGTTCAGGTGAATCTCTGCAGGTGGATTCATCAGCAGAGCACAGAGGGA
This sequence comes from Cisticola juncidis, assembly GCA_013400215.1. Taxonomy (NCBI): domain Eukaryota; kingdom Metazoa; phylum Chordata; class Aves; order Passeriformes; family Cisticolidae; genus Cisticola; species Cisticola juncidis. The sequence goes on along the minus strand of VXBR01007849.1, from coordinate 318,841 downwards.
GATGCTGATATACGTCTGTGGGTAAATGGATCAAAGATTATGAATCGTGGAGCTGAGCTTTTAGTGCTGCTGGTAAACCATGGGCAGGGTATAGAGGTTCAAGTTAGAGGACTGGAAACAGAGAAGATCAAGTGCTGTTTACTTCTGGATTCTGTGTGCAGCACCATTGATAACTTAATAGCCACAACCTTACCAGGTCTTCTGACCGGGAAATATTACCTTAGTCCTCAGCAGCTGAGGGAACATCATGAACCAGTAATGGTCTACCAGCCTAGAGACTTTTTCCGTGCACAGAGTCAAAAGGAGACATCACTAACTAACACTATGGGGGGATATAAAGAGAGCTTTAGCAGTATACTGTGTTTTGGATGTCTTGATGTTTACTCCCAGGGAAGCCTAGGAATGGATATTCATGTTTCTGATCTGAATCTACTTACCAGGAGAAAACTAAGTCGACTTTTGGATCCACCTGATCCAATGGGCAAAGACTGGTGCCTTCTTGCCATGAACCTGGGCCTCCCTGATCTTGTTGCAAAGTACAATACAAATAATGGAACACAAAATCACTTTCTCTCAAGCCCAGTTCATGCCCTTCTGCAGGAATGGAGTAACGCACCTGACAGCACTGTAGGCATACTAATGTCTAAGCTGAGGGAATTAGGTCGCAGAGATGCAGCAGATTTCTTACTGAAGGCATCTTCTGTATTCAAAATTAATTTAGATGCAAATGGTCAAGAGGCGTATGCCTCCAGTTGTAACAGTGGCACATCTTATAACTCAATTAGTTCTGTAGTGTCACGGTAAGAAGAGGTGTTTTGCGTGGTCATCCTTTCAAAGTGCAGAAAGGATAAAAGACACAGTATAAAAGTTTCAGTGCATACTGTAATTTATGAGCTTTTGCATCAGAGGATCCTTCTCTGGCATCACCTTTTTTGTGCATATACTTTCTACTCCTAACTGTGAATTGTTGCTCTTTATTAAAAAGACTGGTGTACTTCTGCTGGTTTAAAACTATTTCTGATTGAGAATGTGCTGCTTAATACTGCCATTTCAACTGGAAAGTCTTAACTTTTGGATTACGCACTGCAACTGTTTTATATAATTCTCCCCACAAAAGGTAGGGGGAAAGAATTAGCACATAGTACCTTATATGTGTATTTCTTACGTTCTTTTTTTTTCTTTTCACTGTGTCCTCTGCTTAACATTTTTTTATATTTGTAAGGAGAGAAATCCGCCATTTGTGGTCAGTCTGACCAAACTTAAGCGCATAGTTTTTAGCTGAAAAAGTGAGTGCCTTTTGCAGAAGGGAGAGTGCAGTTGATTTGAATGACCCTGCTGGAGTTACAAGAACATGCTACCTCTGTTTCACTCAAATTGTCTGCATGCTTATCATTGCAAGTGGTGCTTGCCTGTTAATTTTTCCTGCACTTCTAAGTCATTGGTGATGACTCACGCAGAGCATTCTTGTGCCAGTACTATAGGTATAGATGTGATACCTAATCATCTTCAATTGCAGTCAAATCATAATGTGAAAATCTCTTAAACTTGCCAATTATCATGCTTCGTTATTTCCATGCACCTCAGGTAAAAGTTCATATCATTATATTAGAGCTCAAAAAACACAAGTGTTGGATACTGCAGAATAATATTGTCTAGTTGTCAGTTGTAATTTGTGTATAACAAAGGTTTTCTACTATTAGATCCTGCATTACTTACTTCCTGTACTTGAAAACTTTGATGGGGATAAAAAAAAAAAGGAAGCAAGGTTTCTTGCAGTGATAACTTTAAAATTGATATGAGGGAATATGATCCATTCGCTGTTCTAAAAGCATGTAATTTTCATGGTGCGATATGTGTTTGTTTATATATATTGTATGTATATATATTAAGACTATTTTTTCCTTAATCTTACATTGTAGTAAACTTTAAAGGATTTTTCTACAAATAAACTGTTGCTTGATGCATCCTTGTTAATCACATTCTGTTGCTGAAGGACATCAAAACTTCTCTTTTCTTTACTGTTAGAATTAAAGAGAGGCAATGCCTGCCTTCTGAAGTTCTGGGAGCCTCCTGTTTGACTTTAGGGGGATTTCTTAGTATGCTGCAGGAATATTTATGGGGAGTTTTATTGCAGAGGTGGTTCCTGTGCAGCAGAGGGATCTGCATTCATTTTAACAAATGGCAAGACAAAACAGTTTGCTACATAGTTTTTCCTTTGTGTTTTTTTGTAATGGAAACCAAAACGGCAAATGTGAATCTGTCATCAGGAATTCTCCAGATAATACTGTGCTGCAGAGAGAGAGGACACTGCATTAAAATTTGCACTGCAATAATGGTTGTTTACAGTAAATATCCCCTCATCATACAAGGGACTGTGCTGGTGCTGCTTATTTAAAATCTCAGCATCACTCCCTGACAGCTGCACAGTCTTGGTATGGCATGTTATGCAGGCAGCTTTGCACAATACCTCTGCCCTGTGTATGCTGCAAAGGCTTTAAGCAAGGTCTTAAAATGCTATTTGCTCTTTCCCCTGCCTTTCTTTGCCTATTTTACACTTGCTTCATCAAATCTTTCCCCAGGTCCCAGTTATGGCTGTGCTCCATAGTTAGCCATTCTTTCAAAGTCTAGTCCTCAATCAGAAGTATGGTTTATGAGCCTGAGCTGAGCTACCTACCTACCCTGAGCTGTCTGTGTTTTGATATTCTGTTTCTGACAAACTGCATTCAGCATCTCCCACCTCTGCTCCAAGTGGCTCACTGCAGACCCAGCTCTATGCAGCCTGTATTTACCTCTGCCAACTAATGGCCACTACCATTCAGCTTCCAGCCGCAGACATATTTAGTTCTTCTGTCAGATTCTGGTAAGTGGAGGAGTCCTTCTCATGTCATAAAACCTTCTGTGTTTCTACCAGAAAAGGTTTCCGCCCCTGCCCACCTTCCCCAGATGCTTTATGGGCACTTGAGATGTGTGGTCAACTTACCAATGCTGATTAACTACTCCTATTACTTTCTTTTTGTTTCTCCCTTCCCAACAGCATGTTTCTAACAGTTTCTTGCTTCCATTTACAGTAAAATTCAGACCTGGGAGTATAAATTACTTAATGGACTCTAGGATAAACCTTTGACTAGAAGTCACAGCCTATTGCATCATTTACCGTTTTCATGGCAATAGGCTCAGGAAAATGAATCACTGTCACAGGACAGCTTTGGATTCTTTTCTTATAAATCCTGTGCTACTGATGAAAAAAATCAAAAAAATGTTTCCTAGATGGCAATTTGGGGATAAAATAAAAGCTAGCCAAGTGTTACAAGTTATCAATGCCTTGTTTTGTGATTGTGACTAGGCACAGAGCTTCATTCTACAGTTTTTAGAACTTTGTTTAAAAGATGCACAGATCCTGCCCTTACTCACTCCAGAAATTGAGAAAATGCAGATCTTTGCAAGGTCAAAAAAGTTTAGTCCTATGGGTACAGAATGTATAGTCCATGCAAGGAACATGATAAACTTAGCTCCTGACTGAAGCTCCTGAAATAACTGAAGCTGGATACTAGCCTTCTCTGTAGCTTCAGAGAAGAGCTGCTGAAACATAATAATCTTGAGCACAAAGCAATGAATAACAATTTTCATTTTGTGTTCAAAACCCTTAATATAGACAAACTCTCAAGTTTGTTGCTCAAGACTGAGGCATTGCAGATTACCTTGCAGTTTAGAGAAGTATTCTACCGGCACCTAGACTCAAATCTTGAAGAAATTTCCTGAAGAAAATGGGGAAGAAGCAAACACTTTCGTGCAGGACATTTTGGCAGCCATTTCTCCCCGACATGCAGTAGCATGCATCAAATAAAAGAAGTGCTTTATATAGCCATTTTTATCGGGTGTTACTGGTTGTACTGTCTTTGGAAGTTTTGTTGCTGACCTGACCACTGTGTTTGGAAAACCACAAGAGATCAGTGGTTACATGCCAATGATTTCAAGGTGGGCAAAGGCATCCAGAGGCACCCTTGGGTGGAGGTGGATATATATGATTTTTCTCACCTTAAAAGGGTGAGGAGACAAGGGTCAGATGAAGAGAGCAACAGGTTTCAGGACCTTTGGGATTCAAGTGATTGAGAAAGTTATGAAGCTACAAGAGTTTAGAAACTGCCAAATGTCACATGCTTTACAAAGCCAGGAGGTTTAGAAAGGAGCCAGCTTCCTAAATGGTCAGGTCTTTACAGAGAGCAACAGTGAGGTTTTTAGAGCTGGCTGTGCTGGAGCCAATTTCAGGTCCTCAACCTCTGTTGGCTGTGTTCCTCCCTCAAAGGAGAAGTTACCTCCCTAATTCCTTGCAACCTTTCTATTGCAGAGATGCTGTGTTGCAGCATTTATTGTTTAAAACAGGTGCCTTGATTTGAATTGCATCACTATTCCAGCTTTACCAATGAAATGGGGGAATAATACCCGAGTTGTAACTCCAGAGAAAGTAAATGAAGCATGCTGTTGGCTAAGTCAGAGGAGATGGAGCAATACAGTATCTTTGAAGATGGCTTAAAAGCACTCTGCACAATATTAAAATTTATTTCTATTTGATTTTTTATTTGTTAAACTCACTGTCCCACCAAAAAAAACCCAAAAAACCCAAAAACCAAACAAAAAAACCACCACCCACCAAAACAAACAAACAAACAAAACCCCAAAATAAACCCACAACTACACCACCAAAAATTCACTCACATTTCTTTTCAGGCATTTTCTGACTCAGAAGACAAGGCAGTGGGTGGAAAAGAGAAAGAATATCAGTTTTGAAAGCTGCCTAAGGTACTTGCTTTCCAAAAAGATTACAGCCAAGCCACTCAGACTTTGCAAGTGGAAGTCTTTGGGTCTTCAAGAGTCAGATGAGCGGTATATAGAACGAAATGGATGGTATTCCTCTGTATGGCTACACCATTTATCACAACTTGCTTTACAGGAGCAGTGGGACCAGCAGCTATGCTGCCTCAAAGCCAGATGAGGATCTCAGTGGACCTGGTTTAGTTTTACATCAACCAAACTGACCTAGCATTTCTGCACCAGACAGACTACTTTGCTTGAGGTCTAAATCCAACACATGCATATTTAAAGTCGTTTTTCAGAAAGCAATTATGTTGCTGAGTCAGTTGGATTTATCTTAAAATTGGCCTGTCCTGAGACGAGGCAAGCCCAGACCACCTTGCCCAAACTCTGGCTCCTGCTGTCAGCAAGCCTAGGACACCTACACTGCCAAAGTACATTCACATAACCTAGGCAGAGAGGAAGACTAAGAATTCTGGGCAGGGTGATAAGGGGTCTCAAACAGGACTGAACGATTGAACATACTGCATCTTACATGGATTTCTTGGCAAAGAAATGCTGACAGCCTGAGCTCACACATACTCCTCCTGTAGAAATGTAGCACCTTCTGCAAAGGTGTAGGCATTTCTGGTGGCTCTGTGTCCAGGCTTGTGAATACACACTCTGTTGCATCTGCACAAGATTCTGAGTGCAGCTTGGTGAGGTAACTTCCCCATGGATTCAGGCACGGTCACAGCTGAGTGTAACACAGAGGAGAAGCTCTAGGCTATATGTGCTGAAAGTTCAGTCAGGATGCTTCTGCTGCTCCTCAGCAATTGAAGCTGGAGGGCTGGGGGGAGGGCTAAAATTTGCATGAGTAAGGACTGAGTGAGACACCAGCATGTGGTGCACAGGGAGGGGAGGATGTAGTTGTACTTTTCAAAACTGTTATCAGAAAAACGCGGGAGAGAGAGGAAGGCTCTTGCATTAGAGGGGCTAGACTGATGATGTTAAAAGATGGCATGTGTATGACTCTTTGGGTCATCTTGTGCTTCACTTTTTGAGCTGGTCATTGCATTGCAAAATCAACTTTTGTAGCCTGGCCACAAAGAAATATAGTTTGACTAGTCTGTTTCCTATGAAAGATGAATCAGCTTCACTTTCAGACCCCTGCATAAGGACTGCTTACAAGTCAAGATAGATGTAGCAATCAGCTAAGCAAAAGGAATGCAGAGAGAAGATTAGCAGCAAATCTTGACATCATTAAAATTATCTACAAAGCAGTATAATTTTATATCATTTTTAGGTCTTTCTATCGGTTGCAAATGTGAAAAAAAGTACTCTGTGGAGACTTGAGTATAATCACTTACTGCTAAGTCAAAACTTTTATTACTGGAAGAAACAAAGGGTACAAGTCTGGAATCTTGTGCCAAAAGCAAAGTGTCAGTGCATATGAAAGCCAGTGTGGGTTTAGGTGAGTTGTAGGACAGAAACATATCCTATTATCCTACACCTATAGTATGGCTTATTTCATCATTGCTAAGGTATGTATCTGCAAAGAAAGCAGGAAAGATATTCCTTTATAAGTGTTTCCCAGTAACACTGATAGCTAGGATTAGATTCAGATTTAAGAAATTAACAACCATCCTTTACAAGTAGAACAGTTCAAATAAAAAAATTCTACAGATCCCTGGGGACTATGCTGGCAGCTGGAGGATGTTGTAGCAATTACCCTGGAAAACATGGAAGCAGGTGAGTCCACCACAACCAATTAGGATCAGATAGGATGGGCTAAATTTCCTCAGTTACTCAAAGTTAGAAGCAAATGTCACTTGCAGCTGCTAGACCTGGTAGTCATGTTCCAGTAAAGGTTTCAGAGGAAGCTTAAGGCACCGTCTGCAGTATCAATCTGCTTATAGAGGTTCAGAAAGGAGCTGCATGAATGTTTAAACTGATGGATTAACAGTTTCCATGTAGGCTTCAAGAACTGAATCAAGGCACAAAGGTTGCAAGTGCTACTTGGAAGAGGAGGACTTGCAGGCCTTTTTATCCCAGGTAGTGACATCTGCATGAGAAGTGTTTTGCAAAGCACTTATTGCTGCCATCCCAGGGAAATACAGAAAGGAACTTAATCTGGTGTCATTTTGAGTCTACAGGACAGATATGAATAGATGAATACAAAGATACCATGTGACTTCCCATTTGCCATTCATTCTCCCAAGACATACTGGTGGTTTGTACTTAGCAAAACAGGAAGAATATTTTTCAGCAGACGATGAAAGAGAGTTACAGGAAAACAACCTCCTCAGCTGTGACTTAGCTCCATGCAGTTGTCCTATTTCTTACTGTCATGGCTAGAAAAGCTCTACAGAACTCCCACAGCCACCACAGAAAAGCATGCCAGACAGAAAATCTGCCATATTTTATACATTCTTCTTCAGTAAGGATGTTCAGTTACTTAAATGTTCAGTCTTCCATCCTAGCATATTTTCACAATTCCCTTACCAGACCCACCTTTCTGCTTTAAATTGTTCACTGCAGGAAAGAGTGCTACATCACTCATGTGAAACAGTCTGTGGCAGCACCGGGTGAGCCAGGCATTGCACAGAAGGAGAGTACAGGTCAAGGCAAGTGCATGACAGGTAAACATGATGGTCCCAAGGGCCTCTTTCTACTCCCAGTTCAACCATGAGCCCAATTCCAGCAAAATTCAGCTGCACAGTGTGAATGTGGTCTCTGAATTTCCCGTGGATATACCTGCAAATACCAAAATATGACATCTGGTGAGGAGAACAGAGGTGCAACTATTTTATGTTTTTCTTTATGGTGTGCTAGACTGAAAGCATCTTTCACATTCCACCAGTGAAGGTCAGGAGCAGACTTCGTAATTACACAGGAGTCTCACTAAACTCAAGTTTGATGCTCATGTGCACTTGTATTACTGTATTAAGCACTAAGGGGAAAATTCCTGCCTCTTTCAGAGTTCATTGGACTACATCTTTTCATTTCCAGAAGTGAAGCCAATTTATATAAAATTGCTGGAAACCACTTGTTTTCAGCAAATATTTATCATCATCGTCATCATCTCTGAGGCACATTGTTTTTAATGTGTTTCAATGAAATCTCTAAAAGATTTCCTTCAATGGAAAAACATAATCTTTGGCAGAAATTGTCTGTAATCTCCTAAGAGAGACTTCTGCCAACTGTTATTTGTCTGGTAAGTGAAATCATATGCAATTTTTTTTTTCTGTTGTTGGAAGAATAGTTTCAAAATCTGGTATTAAAAAACTGTAATCCACTATCAATCTGAAGCCACAACTCCTTGTTAGACAGCTCCATAGCGATACCACAGCAGAGCTGTGACTTCAGTGTGCCTTTGCATAACAGACAGAAGTTGTGGTGTTTTAACACCAGCAGGAAATTAAACCCAGATAAACCACTCCTCTTAGCCACAAAGCTTCCAGTAAGAGAGGGACAAAGGCAGAGACTATAGGCTGAGATAACAATTTCCTGAATGCAAAAAGCAATAGAGTAAGAAACATACAGTAACAACAAAATGCCAGAAGTACACAAAGAGAGAAGGTGTTTCACCTACAGAAATGAGCACGAACAAGATGGCAGGTGCTCCCCGCAGGTCACACCCGCATGGGTTCCCAGACAAAGGCAGTGTGGCAACCTTCCCATGCTCTGCACCCGAACAAGAACAAGGGCCGACAGGAGGAGGGCTCCCACAGACAATGCTTCCCGACACCTTCCCACTGGAGAGGGGGAGGCAAGATGACACCCTTCAGCTGGTGAGGCAGGGTTTTCCTGCCGAAGCCGTTCTCCCGGGCACGGTGTGGAGCTGTGGGAGAGCCGGCCCCTGCAGCCCTCAGCGCCGCCGCTCCCTGCCGCCGGCAGAGCGCGAAGGAAGACCACCTACCACCCCTCACAGGAACGCAGAGCTTCGCATCCACACATACACAGCAGGGATGAGGGCTCTTACGCCACGGCAACCTTGTTATTAACATCCAGCAGGCCCACAGCCATGTTTTGCATGAGCTAAAGCCGATTTCCTTTTGTAGCTTGGAGAAACTGATCTGCAGACCAATTCCCAGCCAGCCCAAGGGCTGACACCTCTATGCCTGTGCTGAAGTTAGCCTCAAAAAGTAAAGTGTGCAAACAGTGCTAATGACAATTTCAGGAAGCAAATCAGCTGCAAACACAGTAATCTGAGTTGTAACTAGAAGCTGTTTGTATTCTCTTTCTGCAGTTTCCAGTTTTAAAAGTTATCTTTAAAAGTTATCTGGAAATCTTGTCATGTAAGTGATTTTGGCTATATTCTGGAAAAAGACAACTAAGAAATTGGGCTGGAATTGTTCATTGTAAACATTGTCCAAGTACACAGTCTTTCACACCAAGAGAGAGTCTGATTTCTGCCCCCTCTGCTTGGTAGAAGTGTTTCCTCTGTGTGCCCAGCAGAAGACTCTCTACTGTGAACCAGAGGGTGCTTCCTAACACTTAAAAATTCCGGACAGAGAATACTGTGTCATGTTTGTAACTCAGACAAGGCCTTTATTAGCACTGCCAACAACAGGGATTTTTTGAGTGCTTTGTTGCCATCAGGCAGGGTGTGGTGCAAGGTTATTAAACTGCCTCTGCCACTTAGTTTTCATCTGACACATGCTTAATTGTGAGGATGTCCTTCCTCCTATTAGTGTTTGAATCAGTCCCACTGTAGATGAGAAATGCCGTCCAAACCATACAGTAAAAAGTATTTAAAGCCACAGCCATAGTATTATGGCAGAGGCAAGTTCAGGTGACATGCTGTGTCCTCACATTTCCTAGCATCAGCCAGGAATAGCAGTCTTATTCCTGATGGGCAGAGATGCAGTGGTTGACATGATAAAGAGACTGGTCTGGATGCCCCTATGGAGAGAGGATGGCTGCAGTGTAAGCCATTAGTAAAAGAGAGACTTTAGTCAATGTTCTTTGTCATCTCCTGCTGCTTCTCTTAATTTATGGAATAAAACTGGTGATGAAGGTAAAATGGGAATGTGAAAAAGAAGGAAATGTATGAAGTAAGTGGCTTCTCAGCCATGCTGAATGGTTGGGGATATTATGTACTAGTATTTGTTGATCGAAGGTGCAGTGTTCAGATGCCAAGAATTGAAATTAGAGTCTGGCGTAAAAAAAAAGGTTGATGTTCTTGCACGAGGAACAAATTTCACAAGCTGTGTAGCTTTGCTATATCATAAATAGCTACAGACCTTCCTTCCAGCTTTTAAAATCCATCGGGGCATCAAATTACAGAGACAGTTTCAAATCTTGGAAGCCAGATGTGCTTCTCCTAACCTCTGTTCCCTGAAGCCTACCTGTAATTGCTAGCTCAAACAAACCAAGTAAATAAAACACTTTAGGGAGTGGGAACAGAATAGTTAAATGTTGAAATAATCAGACTAGAAAACGGCACTCACCTTGGGAAAATATCTACACTGCTTTCTGTAGGGAGCAGAGACAGTTTTAAATGGCAAGTGGAGGCAATGACAAGTCCTCTTCATTACTCTCCATGATGCAGAAAGAGTCTCAGGAAAGGGAAGCCCTCATACATCCATAGTCCAAGTAAATAAGGCACTTGGAAAATAAGCCACTTGTTGTAAAGCCATGTCATGTTCTGGTATGGTTTCCTGGAGAGCCCTGTATGTCCAGTTCTGACAGAGTACTTTTAGACTGATTGCAAGAGGGTGTCTAATTCTGCCAGCTTAGTAAGTGCTGTGTTCAGCTTACCTAAACCGTCCTGTAAAAAAAGTATGGTTAGAGGTTAGTGGGAAACAGTAAACAGAACAGAGCATGCAGCAGCTAACATAACTGCATGTTTTGGGCAGAGAGGAGCAGGTGCTCTTCTGGATGATAGCCACAGTTCAAAGCCATAGTCCATGTGTTTTGATCATGAGACTGCTGGCGAGTGACCAACAAATGTGACCAAGGCTGACTTCTCCTGTTTGGAGGGTGGCTGGTGTGTGAGTGCACGTGTGTTTGTAACTAGAGTCAGGACAAATGACAGGGGTTAGGTACTCTGTTGCAGCAACTTCTGTGCTTCTCATTGATTTTTTCTCATTCTCATTTGATTTTTTCTACTTTTCTGTTTTACTTTAGTCCAGAATATTTTGGCAAAAATGGATAGAGTAACAGAGAGTTTATATATGATGTGTGTATGTAAGGGTAAGTGTGTTAGATTCTGGTTGTTACAAATCTCCCTGGCTTGCCACAGAAGAGATTTTAACCATGTTCTGCCATTAGTCAGCACTTTAGTCTCAACACTGAAAGTTTTGATTGTCCATTTTTCATGGGTTTCTTTAACTAATCTAAAGCTGTGTTGCACTAAAAGGGGAAGACCTGTCCTGTCCACCCTTGTTTGCAGATTTTTAGGTTCAAACTAGTACCTGGCATGCTCAGCCAGTTCAGCTCACTCATCCAGAAGGAAGATGTCACTTGGCTTTGAGGGCATTGTTTGCAGCCAAATGTGCTTGCTGCTACAGCTTAGAGCTGAAATGAGCATTGACAGAAGAGGGAAGGGCCAAAATGTCCTTTTTCAGCACTAATTCTGGTTCAAATCAGCCTGAATTGCTTGGTAAACCATACCCATAAATACTTTCAAACTCTGTAAAGGTTTGACTTCAGTATTTGTTTTAGCTAGAAGTATTTCCATAAGCTCTGATGAAACTGTCTAGATGCCAGTGGCTCTTGGCAGAAAATAAACCAGTCCTCTACCAGCTTCCAGGGAAAGAGCAACTATCCCAAATCCAGAAATGCTAGCAGATGTGAGCTGGGGAAGCCTGTCCCTGGAGAACGTTTAACCAAGAAGGCAAGCCCTGAGTACCAACCGCACCTGTTCTGGAGAGGAAAGCACCACAAATGCAGCACTGTGGGACTGACCTCTTCTAACTCACTGCTCCCCCCTCAGTACTATGTTACTCCTGTTAGCAAATTGAGACATCCACAGCCCTTTCCTTCTCTCCTCAAGCTCCTGGGTACAGCTAATTCTGGTCCATCTGGTAATGAAGGGAGGGTTAATGCTGAAGAAAGGAAAAGGAAGTTTGCTCTGATCTTGCCTGCACTACAGGATTCCTGTGCTGAAGTCGCTGAGTCCTTCCTTGACCCAGCTCTCTGTGGTGTCCTGACAGATAATAGTCCTGCCCTGCCTGCAAGGACTGGGCTGCAGCTCAGCTCAGGGAATGCTTGTAAAACTAGTTCAAGTCTCAGTGCTACAGAAGCTCTTGAGCCTTCAAATCGCCATTACTTTTGCTAAGCTCCTGAGAACTATATAGACTATGCTGGTCCTGCAGCACTGTCACAGGTGCAGGACCTGGGCAGATGTGAGCCATTACCACTTCACCTCAACAGGGCCTGGGCTTTACATGCTACAATAAAACAAGCACTGGGAGGAGAGAGCCTCGCTGGAGGTGTGGATGAAAAGGCACAGAACATGAAGAGGAAATGTGGTACTACTCACCATTAAACATTTTTGAGCAAAACTCATATGTGTGTCATCTGTCCCCCTTCATCTCTTTCTTTATATCCATAAGATATTTTCAGCCTATTAGCTTTTGAATTTTCAGCTCTCCTTTCAGTCTGAAAAGAAAGGGGAAAATACTTTTATAGATAGGCAGCAGCTGCTGCAAATGTTGCTTCCTAAACCAATAAAATGATGAAGTTTGATTTTAAATTCAAAGTACTGTTACAAAGCAAGACTCAATTTTCCATTTCTTGCACACCCAATACCACCAGTGGTTTCAAGATCTGTTTCTAAATCACTCTGTCTGGGAAAACATTAGAAAAAACAAGTCAACAAATCATGCTAATTCTGTCAATGATTCAGAAAGCATCTTCCTGTATTTGAACAAACCCTGATTAATTTAAGGGATGTTCTGTGGTCCTGCTTCTGAAGAATGGTCTTCATGTAACCTGTTTGCTCTTCACCCTCAAAGCAGCAGGGTTTGCAATGCTGTGGCTGGCACATGGCCCCAGTTGTCTGCAGGGACCATGCTCCAGGACCAGCCTTCCAAGACAGAACCACCTGAGAGCTAGAGCAGACATCAGCTTGGACTCTGATACCAGGTCAAGTGTGACCACAGATTAAGACATTGCTTTTGGATGGTGGGTTTCCCAGGTATTGCAGCTGGATACCAGACTCTGGATGGTATCACACTTAAATTGTCTCTGTAGATTAGGGTGAACTTTTCTCTGAGTGGTCCACATTTTTATACCAAAGAACTTACAGCAGCTCTTTTCACACCATTTTACCCTTCTTGCTGGGAAGAGATTATTTTTTGTGTAACAGCGTCAGCTGCAGACTTACCAATGATGCAGCCTCCTCACATTTCTCCCTATCCCAGTATGTTTTCTGCACAGTGGGGAAGATATGCAGATTGGGAGAGTTCACTTCATGTGAATGGAGGATGGTATTAATTTTTACAATTTACAGAGTCTTTATGTCCTAAGTAGTATGTGTAATAAAAAGGAGTACAAAAAGCTATTTGCAATCCTATTAACATGTATGTTTTGTCTTTTATTTACTGTGTATGGAAGCCCCATTAATTTATCATGGTTCTGGAAATCTGTATTTGTGAATTATTTCCTCTTCATGTATAAAGCAAATGTACAGATCCATGAAAATAAATAAGTAGAAAGGACTGAGTTGTACTGTGGGGAAAAACTATCCAGTTCAGGACAGGCAAAGGATATGTCATTGCTTCAGATATGGATAACAATGGCCTTCCAACCTGCTTCCAAAGTGCAGAAGTACAACTTTTACATCTCCAGCAATTAAAAAAATTCACTAGCTAGCATATGAGATACATTTGCATTGACTTAAAAGACATAAATCTGAAAAGGAATTGAAAAGAAACAAGAATTCCTTCAAGTGGAAAATTAGAGACAGGTGAGAAGGGTAAAAATGTAAGCAAGCAGATTTCTCATGTAAGCAATTCCTCCAGGTTCTAGATTAGTAATTTTTCTGTTTAAAAAAACTGGGGGTTTCTTGTTTTCCTGTTTAAATGTTTAAGCATGTTTTCTTTAAACTGTTAAAAACTAGTTTCAATAGTTAAGTACAAGGAATAACTTAAGAGAATGTGTAGTGCTAAGCAGAGGAGTCACCCAACCAGCCTATGTGAAGATACTTCCCTGTACAAGTATTTTATGTAGGCAAAACTCACTAAGTACCTTTGAGGACTAAACTGAGAATTCCAAATGTTGAAGACTTTGTTGGAAGGAAAGATTTGGAGGAAGTAATCTGGAGACACCCCCTTTTCTGATCTCATTTTCCCCTGCTAGAACAGCCAGTAAGCCAGGCTTTTTCATTAATTAGGTATTTATCAATATTATTAGGGCAGGAGAGAGAGTACAGTCTCATATTCTGAAGCTGAGTTTCTGTAAAGAAACAGGAACCTGGCTTTTTGATACCCTCAGAAGAGCTGTTTTTGCAGTGTTGCAACATGCAGCTCCCACTGGTGTCCACTGGAATTTGATGAGTGTCTAAAAGCTGCCTTTTGACAGTATCAATAACTAGGCATACAAAGCAGCTGTGATGTCCTCCTGGCTGTGGCAATTTATCAGTAGAATGAGAGAATAACATGCCTTTATCACTCTGTAAGGAGGCTTCCAGGAATGCTTGCAGCTTACAGACACAGAGACAGACACTGTTGCTGTCTCTTTAGCACAGAGACAGGTAAGAAAGATCAGTCATGTCAGCAAGGAGGAGTAGGAGGCAGTGTAAGGGACTTTCTGAGAGCATCTTCAAAGGGCTCAAATGTGGTATACACCAGCTAAAAGCTTCTTGTAATTGCAATTGTCACAAGAAAGAGAAGAGAGACTGCAAGTGAATACACATAGGCAACTGTGTATCTGTTCTGAGTCAGTTACAAGTAACATGCACCTTGCAGGGTAAAGATGCTTCTGTTGCCCGATCCGAAGAAAACACAAACAACCGAAGTCGTTTATGCGGTGTTTTATTGAGGCCTCGGGGAGCCTGCGGACTAACGTCCAAAGACAGAGCCCCCCCTACAGAAAATTTGCAGGGTTTTTATATGTTTCATTACATTATTTCTTCATCATAACTAATTATTACTTAATTTTAATATCTGGTACTATTATCTTTCTGACATTTAGGTTTCTGCCAAAAGGTACATTCCTTAGATAACTAGATACACTCCTTAAGAAAAGTGATTATCTCTTAGCTACACTGCTTACATTACAAAATTCACTATGATAGTTCATCTGCAGGTTACATGCGGCCTCCCAAGCCTTAGCATGACTACTACTAATGTCAATCACTAAAGTTCCCTACTATCTAAACACAGTTTATTTCAATCAAATGGCAACACTTCCAGCCAGCTCTTTCACATCCTACTCTGTGTTAATGCACTTCCAGAGCCAAGAGCAGCTTTGATGCGTGCTTGCTTGCTCATTATTAAACATTACAATTGTGTTTGCTGCTGCTTCTATCCTAAAAGTCACCCAGACTAGAACTGCAGGTGCTGCACTTTGGTATGAATCATAGCGTAAATATTGCCACAGTCACTGTGTACCACAAACAGGTTTGTTTCAAAATGACCATTGCCAAATTCCTCCTTTGTCTGGTTGTTTTACAATTCTGCCTCTGTTCCTGTCAGCATAGTTGCTGTTGGGAGGTGAGAGAGATGGTCTTGTTTTTGTCCCTCATCACCCTTGGAGACACAATCTATGCAATTCACCCCTGAAAGAAGGTGAGGGCTCTCTCATCTGACCATTCTGTAAGATAAACAAACATGCTGATTTCACACAGTCTTTTTTTGTTCGGTTTTCTTTTTTCTTTTTCTTTTTTTTTTTTTTCCCGCAATACAACCACAAATCTATTACATCCGATTTCCTGCACAGCCTGTGTGCAATGCATTCTGGTAAAATAAGGGGAGGTGACTGGTGCAGGGAGACCCTGGACTGCACTGCTGCGCTAACTTAAGTCTGCTTGGGGACACAGGATTGCGCAGTCATCGAACCGCATAGCACAGCTTGCCCTGACCCCATCTCCTCCCTTCTCTCACCTCCTGTCTGTACAGGGGCTTCTGAGGAGATAGACACGGCATTGGAGCAAGGGGGCACATCTCTCATCAGACCTCCAGCCATCCCGCCGTCCCTTTGCAACATCATGCCTTCAGGCTACCTACGAGCCAGGGTAAGAATCCGGTAAACAAGAGCACAAATCAAAAAACAACATTGTGACCTGTTTAATGAGAAAAAGACTATGTAGACCCAAGCTACTGGCAAAACTTGTTTCATTGCAATAGCTGCTAGCAAAGTAAGTCATTTGTAGGCACATGCATTTAAAGTTACCATGCTAGCAGGGCTCCTGTGCCAGACTTTCAAACATCTCTGTAAAGGCTTCCTTGGATGAGAGCCTAGGCTCTCATGTATCTAGCCACATGTTGTTTCTCAGCAGAAAGAAGAATCTGAGTTGTTTCTCAAAGCTAAGCATAATGCCTTTCTTGATAAAGCATTCTAGGTATAATATCTACTCATGTTAGGGGTGGGTGGATGCACCCATCTGACTGGGCTCCATACTGAGGAACACGCTACAGAGGACACTGCTCTCCACTCCATCTTCTGCTGCATTTTTTCAGTTACATGCAGATAGATAGCTGGGCAGCAGCTTCAGAGGAAAGAAAGCAAAGGTTTGCAGGGATGTTTACAGCACAGGGGATGACTTTTAAGTTAAAGAGAAGGGGGGCAGGCAACAAACTACTATTCTGGTCTGAGCAAGTTCCAAAGAAATCAAATTATTCCAGTGACAAAAGAAAACTCTACAGAGACAGTAAGAAGAAAGCATAAAGCAAGGCTCAAAGACAAGCAAAAAAAAAAAAAAAAAAACAAAACAAAACAAAACAAAAAAAAACAAAACAAAACAAAAAAAAAAAAAAAAAAAAAAAAAAAAAAAAAAAAAAAAAAAAACACACAAAAAAACACATAAGAAGGAATATGTAAAACAGCAGCTTTGGTCTTCTGTCCTAACCCTGCCAGTTTCCATGTACAAGTAACCTGACTGATAACACCACCTGTGAGTGGCATACCTTTGCCAACCCTTGCCTGAAGAAAATGTTCTGCCTGTGATGCTCAGAACATTCTCCTCCACACATAAGTGGAATAATAACTTTTAACAGAAGAAACCAGGAGGGATTAAAGGAGAATGAGAATTTTCCTTCTGCCATGAAACACACTGTACACAAACAACAACACCACCACCGTAGAGTCACTGTGTTCAAGCTTTCAGTTTGGACCCTTTGGGCACTGGAGATAGGGAGATAGATAGATAGATAGATAGATGGATGGATGGATAGATAGATAGATAGATAGATAGATAGATAGATAGATAGAACTATGAAATAGTGCTGTAACACTTCTACAGGTTTAAACAAAACACTAGTGATCCTAACTTCATTGCAGAAAATATACCCGGCAAAAGCTGCTCTGTGGTCTTCACAGTAGTTTTGGGGCAGGAAGAAAATTTCTTACAGTTCCACTTGGCCTCCATACATACAATTTGGTTACTCAACTCTTAGAAATTTGTTCATTTCTCTAGTCAGGTATCAAAAAATGTTGGGTTACTATCCATTTAGTCCTCTGAGAAATTCTGGCTTAAATTATACACTCTTCAAGGGACGCTTTATTCAGTAGACTACATATAATAAGTTATAACTATGATTAGTTCTTTATTTTAGTCTTCCTGAAATTTACAGTGCTGGGAAAAAAAAAAGAAGCAGTGCATTAAAAGTGCACAAAAGACTTAGTGTTATCAACTATTCCCTGAGCAGAAAAAAATGTTTTTTCCATCTCACTAAAGCAGAGAGCTTAGGTATTTAGGGGTTAGTCCTGCAAACATTTGAAACAGTGTGTGTGTGTGTAGTTTATTCATGAGAGCGAATTGACAGAATTATATGAAACCACCTCTGTGGATAATAATACAAGGCATGGTTTTTCACTGTCTTCAGAATGGGCACCACTGGAGGTTCCTGCTAAGTGTTGTAGAAATGCCATCTATAGAAATGGGAAAGTGCTCTATTTTTAAAAAGTGTATTGAATAATGGATTACTCAGGCCTTATTGACCTTTAGTGATGATTTCTTCTCTTAAATGCTTTACTAAGATGCTTTCTTAGGAAAACAGTTGATGTTTATTATTGTTGTTGATTTCTGCTACTGATGAGAAACACATTGTCACCATCATACTTGGCAGTCACAGAGTGCTCAATCTTTAGTGATTTCACTTACCCTGGAAGACTTCACGTAATCAGAAACAGTCAAAAAGAAAAACAAAACTCATCCTGCCTTTGCCTCCTCCTTTGTCTGTAGGATAGTTCTACAGTGTAAAGTCTTGAGCTCCATAGACAAGGATATTGCACAACCCATTTGCTTAAACGCACTTTAGTTTCTTTACAAAAGAAGCACAGTTAGGAATTGTTCTTCTTAGCTACAATTCATCATTTCACAAATCTGTCAGACTTCAGTAATTACACAGAGGTAGCTGTGGGGTCTTCTGCAAGTAAATCAGAGAGCATCTGTGGAAATAGATATAAACGTGGATGGCAGCAGATGTAGTGTGAGGGCAGAACCAATGCATTTTTATTACTGTTGGGACTCTCTTTTGTCTTCTGTTCATTCTTTTCTCTGTGTATCTCTTCCCATCCTCACTGACCAAGTGAAAGCCATGCCACAGACTGGAGCTATAGATGCTCAGGTTGGGGAACACTGCAGTACAGCTGCCAAGCATTGGTTTGTGGCAGCTGTGGTCTCCCTGGCTTTCCCCCAGCAGAGGCTCTGGTTTGGTTTTCTTCTCTTCTATCAAAAAGCTGCCTTCCAGGCAAGTTGGAGATTTCCCCCTTTCACCCCTGACTTGTGATGGCTAATATCCTCAAAAGATACAGCAGAGAAATAGACATGTTGATTATGTCATGCCCCAGGTCTTATATTCTTTATGGGAAAAAAACAAACATGAGATGCTGATGGTCTGACTAAGGGAGAGGGAGCAGGACAAGTGTGAATCTCACCATTTATTCTGCATTTCCTGCCTAGCAAAACTCTTACACACTTTCAGCTCAGCCTATGTAAGGATGCACGGTAAGGCACTGTATGCTTTATTATGATTCATATGAAACTTGAATATTTTCTTGACTAGGAAGGCTGTTTCAGAAATGTGAGGTAACCCTCGTGGTTCCCAGGCCCAGTGGGAGAGGAGAATGAAGTGGAAATATGAGGAAATCAGGCAACGAGCAAGTGAATTATGTAAAAATAATTAAATACACAACTGCAAGTACATAACTGAAGGTAAGGATGAAGTTGTCCAGGGACCTGAGGTTAGAACTGTTCCTTTATGATATATCTCCCTTGCTTAGCATTTATAAAGGTCCACCCACAGCCCTAGTATCTACAGTCTTATAAAAAAAACCTCACAGACACCCTGCTCAGTGTCTGTGAATGTACCTTTGCTCTAGTATGTGAGAACAAGTAACTTGTATCCTATTGGATTTCTCTGCCTGAGGAGGAGAACAGCAAAAATTTGGCCAAGACCTCACTGGGCCATGATATTTCTAGACTGTTATTTTTTCCTTCAAGCCTGTAGTGAATTCAGGATGTGGAACTACATTTGAGCGGAATTACATTACAAATCCAGTTGATGAATTCTTGTTGTCTTCCCAATGTTTTGCATAAAAAATGGTTTAAGACCTTGTCAAAGAACATATTAACATTTAAAAAAAAAAAATCAGCTTGAGAATTGGCTTTCATCTTCTTCCACTAAAGACTGGGCAGTGCTGCAGCTACACATATGCTGATTTGTCAGCCCAAAAAATTTGTCTCTGCAATCAGGCTCTAGCTAGGAATATATGTAGAAATGAGTCCTGACAGCTGTGTGGAGGCTATATAGAGACACTGGTCCTGAATTATCTTCAGGCTTGATCCCCTGTTCCCTTACAGGTTGTGGTTAACAAAGCATTGTTAGTTAATGTTCATGGAAGAGGAAGGTGTTTAATCAATACAAAATATTACCTTTAGTAGTGATACCACTACAGTGAGGTATTTTATTATCTCTCTTTTATATTTTGTTTTAATTATCTTTAGTCAAGATCTAGACAAAAACACACAATGTGTATTAACGCAATATCTATGGTGGCTACTGACCTCTGCTTTTCTCAAAGGATAGTGATAAGGTAAGGCTAGCACTTAATGAAATCAAATTTTACAGAGTGAATGGTCTTGGTGATAAAGACCAAAGGGGACTTGGGGGAAAGAGGGAGGAAGAGCTCGTTTTGCTATTTTTATTTTGAATAATTTGAGGCATAAAAGGGCACTGTAAAGGACTGTGAACTGACTTGATGGGTGGAAAAGTCAGGGAAACCTTAGAAAATCCCACATATTCTACTTAAGCCAACTATCAGTCACTGCTAGCAACTCTGTCCTTTGTCTGTCTTCATTTTCACTCTGCATTAGGAGCTGTCAGCACAAAACCTTAGTCATCTGAGGGAAGATAAGAGAAAGACCACTGGCGGCAGAGGGGCTCATGGCTGAGGAGATGGACTTCTACCTCTCTGAGGTTAACACAGGAGTAACAAACAACCTCGGTGGCACTGGGTTTGTACAGGATTGTCAGACAGGCATAAAACTTGCCTTGAGTCCAGGTGAAAGGGCATGTTACAGCCAGAGCTAAAACACGCAGACATAGCCATGCTAGACACTCTGGTATCATTTAAAAATGTGTTCATATCAATTCCAGTTTGAAAGCTAACATGAAAAGCCAGACAGTTGTCTGAGGCAGAATTTTCTAAACTATTCCTTAAAGACTTTTTTTTTTTTTTTTTTTTTTTTTTTTTTTTTTTTTTTGATGACTCTTTGATGTAATGTCTCCAACCCCCTTCAGAAAAACAAGGCAATTGAAGACTTGCATACTGGGCAGTAGACCATGTAGTTCTTAATTGTGGCCAAGTACAGAAAGTATAGTATAGCCTTGTCTCGACTTCTCCTTGGCTTTTATTTCAGTGAGAAATAAAGAAGAAGGAAAAACAGCTTTCTGTATGGTATTAGAATTCTTACTACACCACTCAACCAAGTCTAATCCAGTATTTGATTAGAGAATTTTGTTGTTTTAGTTTTAAATACTGCTTCAAGGGGAAACATTTTTAGTAATATTATGATGGAGCATTCTAGTTTAAATTATTATCCTAAATACAGAACATCACTGAAGTATCTTTTTCCATCAATAATTCACCCTTCTTTCTAGGAATTTTAATTTACAATCTGTGAATCGTTTAGGACAGTACAAATTCAGATCATTGAACAATAGATGCAGTAATGTGTGTGATCTCATATTTGAGTGATGGATATATTTTTTCATAGGAACCCAGGAAGCAAGAACCCACTAGCTGTGCCAGTATGGAGCCATTCTTCAGTGTCCTTGCCTTGTTAACAATGTAAGACTATTTACTATATATAGTAAGTCTAACTGTGCTAATGTAGTAGTACTGCCTGAAAAAACACAAAACAAACAGAAACAAAAACAATAAATTCAAGCTTATTTGCTAGGGGAAAAATATAATAATAAAAATGTTTAATATTTACATTTCTATTTGCCACTCTACATATAGTCAAAATAGGCACAAAATAAGGGGGTTTTAGGTAAACTCTAGACGGCTAGTCTGTTTTGTATATTTCTTCATTTTCTTTCTCCCTTCCTGCTTCTCTGTCTGTCTTCATCATAGTATTTGGAGATTAACCTTTTGCAGGCAGCTTTTGAATGTACCTGTTTCCAGATCCAAGTGTCAGGACTGAGTGCCTCTGAAAATTTTCACTGACAGCTGCACCAAGGAAAGCCTTTGTTAACAGGCATGGCAGCTGGAGCAGACTGTATTCGCCCTGGCAAAAGCATTAAACACAGCCTCTGTTTTGAGCAGTTACTTGTTTAGCCAAAAACAAAATCCTTTTAAAAAAGTCATCTGGAGGAGAGGAAACAGCCAGCACTCTGTTTGGATTGCAGTGTGTTTGGAGTGCAGTGTGTGCTCAAGTGTCTGCCCGTCATGCTAATGGGAGGGCTTGTGACCACTGTCAGGGGGCAGGAGAGTAGAAGGCAACCCAGGTACACAGCATCAGGACAGCCTCTGAACAAAGGGGTTTCATCACCACCTTTCCAGCCACGGGCAAAGGCCAAATTTTTCACATAAAATCAAGGATATGGTCAGTAATGAGTTGTTTGCAGGCCAGTGTGTAAAATAGCTTACTTAGCTAATATCCAAGTCTGACTTTGAGCAACAAAGCTCAGGGAGGGAGGAATTTGCAAGCAGAGTACACTGTAGTGTGAATGGTGAGGCTTGGCTTGAGCAATTGAGGCCCCAGTATTAGGCAGCTGTCCCAGTATGTGGCACAGTCCAGCACAGCTGTAAGCTACTGTGGGCACCATCGTGACCACTCCAGGTCAGCCCACTTTTCTGGTAATGCATGCACACCAAGAGATAACCTGGTATAAGAGCAGTGGAAGACTCTGGTGACAAGGATGGGAAGTGATTGTATGAATACTGTGTCAGTGTCACTTACTGTGCTCTTCTGCAAGCCCAAGGGCAAGTTCTAGTAAAATCCCAGTGGATGTTTCCATATGGAGCAAGAGGAAATTGCATAAGCTTATACATAGCTGCTCATGAGACAAATTTGAGAAGCAGCTTCAACCCTCAGCTCTGTAGCTGCTGCACTATGTATGGCCTTGTCATGGAGCCATCAAGACACTGATGTGATGTGAAACAGTTTCCTAAAGTATCTTGTTTCATACTGGCTACTAAGTAAATCAGCTTCACCTCATATCCAGATGACTGTCCTCTTGCACACAGTCACTTTCAGTGGCAAGTGAACAACCAGTGCAGAAGTCATTTGCCTTCTGCTGTGCTGCCCTGAAAACTTGTGGCATATATTTTGGATGCCTCGTGGGCTGAGGCTGATCAAGGGAGAGATCAAAAGAAGTTTGGCTGTACTGATAGTGCAAAGATTCAAATCAAGAAGGTTCTTGGCCATAACGGTTCTATAAAAGACCTAGTGTAGTGTGTCTGCTACCGTGGTTAAGCAGTTATAAAAATGTTTAAAATTATAATGTAATTCTGTCAGCAATTGTCAGCATCCTCAGGGTCCATGGGCTGAGAATGCTTCAACTAAATCTCAGAGACTAACAAGGCAATATCACTTATATATATATCACATGTGTGTTCATATTTCCCAAACTAGGTAACCATTGCATTTCTCTTGACTGGCAGAAACAGGAAGAGGTGAGATACATTACAAATTACCATGGCTAATCGAGGTGTTGAAGAACCTATAGTGATTTGTTCATAGTCATTAATTTGATTTCTGTGGCCACAGCTGTGCATTACTTCTTCTTCTTTGCTCACTCTTTTTGTTTGTAAAGCAGGAATATCAGCAGGTGTGAGTCACCACTGCTCTTGCCCCAAAAGCACATGCAGTCATTTTGCTCATACCTGATTTTCAGGAAAACAAACTTTAGACTCGAATTTGATTGTTTCAATAGCCTCTCTCCTCTTCTGCAAGCAGCTTTTGTTTAACCTTCTCTCACATGATCTGTTAATGAAGCCCAGCCTGTAACTTTCAAGTTTAAAAATAATTCCTCACCTCACTCACAGTCTCTAACCTTATCATGGGAAATGCTTTTCAATATGTCAGCTTGCCCTTTAGACACTACCACTCCAAGAGACAGACAGATTTGTCTTTCATGCTATACAGTTGTTTACAATGGCTTGCAGAAGCACAAACATCACAATCAAACACTAGAAGATTTATACTTCTCTGAACTTTATTATTATTTCTGCCTCAAAACAGAAATATTGGATCATTAAACAAAAACAAAATGTGATTTCAAATAATAAATAGCATGTGAAATCTTCCCCACACCTTCACCTTCTTTGAAATCTGGTAAAATGCTTTCACTGCGATCTGTAGAGTACTGATGGGGAGTAAAAAATTGATCTTGGTCAGAGGAATTTTACAGTACAGACTGGATTTACAACTCCCAACCTGTTAAATAAAATTTTAAATTAGAAGAGTCAGGAAATGGTAAATACTTTTGAGTATTTTTTAAAATATTCTTCTTAATATAAAGAGGAAAAAACACCAATTACCTTTAAATTTTAGACAAACATCAATACAATATGAAAATTGTTCTATGTTTGTGAACTGTTATATCAGCAATTCAAGATGATAACTTCCCTGCATACTCCCACTGTTTCCCCGAGTTAGCCTTCAAATCTCTCAAAATACAGAAATTACTACCTGACAGAAGTCAGGAAAAGACACTGAGTAATGAATGAGGAATCAATCAAAATGAAGTTTAAAATTTTAAGCATGCAAGTTACACCATGGTCAAAGCTTCAAAGGTGACTTCAAACATGACTCAGTATTTAACCTGTATTTAAAAAATTAAGGTAAAAGAGAAAAGAAAACAAAAGAGCTTTTTTTTTTCCCCACAGATGAAAAAAATATCTTCGCCAAAAACCTCACAGGAACAGAATACTGCGTTTGAGAAACCCTAACCCTGAAGTAATGGAGAACCTCCACCCGGTTTTTCTTGCAAGGCAAGCAATCCCTTGCATCATTTCCCAACTCCTGTGACTAGGTGAGACATTGAGATGCAAACGAAGTCGTCTCTGCCTTGTAGACCAGCAGAAAAGCTGGAATGTGGCTTCTTATCTAGCACTTGGGTGGAAAAGGTGATTCTGGCAGATCACAAGACCACTGAAAACAATGAAGTGGTTCAGAAGGATTGTGTCACTGTTCCTCAGCCATGTCCCAGGTCTTTGGAACACTCACAGAACCGTGTCTGGGTTCTCTTGAAGAAAATGCTGCTTCCTTTTCTAACCTTATAATGATGCAACTAACCTCGCTGTGGGTTATGCTCCAGCTGAAGCAGTTTAAATCTTCTATTTTACAAGGCAGAATCGAAACAAAGATTCTTAAGAGGCTACTTATGAATGAGTAACATTCATAAGGGGGACATTATAAATTCCAAAGCCACCTCAGATCTGTGGTGAAGAATGCCTAGTCTGGGGGAGAAAGCTGCTTATTTTCATGGAACTGCACAGAAAAAGAGAAACCACTCAGGTTTATTTGGTAGTCTTTTCCCCATGCATGTTCAAATCAATTTAGGTGAAAAGTATCTGCAGTTCCTGAACTTTTTCTGAGGGTGCCACTAATAAGTATTAAAACAAACAGCACAGAGATATCCCTACTGCAAATGTTTCCTCACATCCCCCCAACTTTCTGAAGCAGTCACACTGGTTAAATTTACTATGCTTTTTTCCTGCAAGAAGAATCTTTAACATATGGTAGAAGAAAATAGTGATTATTTTTTAGAAAATAAAGTTGGCCTCTATTTTTTAAAGTTTCATTTTCCTAAAGACACATATGACTGGCATTTCTCACACACAGACTCTGGGATGTAAAATCAGCAGAGTGCTCTCTGCAATGTAACTGTGATTTTCTAAACTGGATCAATTTTTGGCTAAACAGAAGTACATATGAGACTTGGATTTTTTTAATTTGTTTTTATTTTCATTTGTTTGTTTTTGGTTTTTTGTTTTGTTTTGTTAGCATCTAATGGAAGCTGATCAGTAAAAGCTTGCTATAAAACACAATAAGCTACATAACACTAAAATACATCTTGACTGAGACCATACTCTCCTGTAGAGATCTGTTCTTAAGCCATAGTGTAGTAGGGTGAAATGACAGAAAATAGATTGTAAGCTAGAGGACTTTAATGTTTTTATAAACAAATATGTTCATATGAATAGCTTCTTAAGTAAGTCAGTTCAATAATTTTATTTCAGGAACAGAAATCCTGAATTTAGTTTCAATAGTAAAGCAAAAATACATCCAACACTTTTATTAAATATAATAAATGTCCTGCCTCTGCCATTCAGATAAAATGGCATACAAATAAACCATTTGGTTTTACTTCAGTTAAGATCATAGTTCATGAGTTATCTTGAGATTGCTGGTCTGGGGGAGCTGCTTGTGCACAGTCTTGTCACAGTTGTGCATGACATAGCTTATTCTGTTTACATTGCTCAGATGGTTTTCACATATTGCCGGCCTCTTGTAGCTTGGCAGGTCGATTGCCATTACAAAGGAGCTTAGCTTTTCTGATTGCTGAGTTGTCTTCTGGCTGGTGCAGATTGGTCCCTTCCTCTGTGTATTTGTACCAGGAGAACGACAAGGATTTAAAAGTACCGAAAAGGTTTTAAAAGTCCTGGATTCAAGTAAATAGACTGGTTCCAAAGGAAGACCATTGTGCTGCATATGTGCAATGCAGCAACTTGTGCACTACAAAGCACACTTACAAAGTAACTGCAGCAGTACGTCTCAAGTTGATGAGATGTGTTCCTGGAGATCCAATGCTGAATTGACTCTTTTAGTTTCAGGGGCAACACGCTGCTATGCAAGTTCTTGGCACTATTTAAACTTATGGGCTCTGTTATCTGGTTACTTGTAGGGCCGGATCGCTGCAGTAGAGTTGGCAAACTTTTGGCTGTTGCAACGGTGACATGACTCGTTATTAAAAGGTGTTGTCTTAGAAGAGTGGTATGCCTTTGGCAAAATACCTGGAGTTTTGCATACGTAGAGTTCCTCAAAAGCTGGAGATTCTTAAAATCTATTTGGAAAGTTACCCTCCAAAATGGAGAGATTTAAAGTAATGGACAAGTGTCTTCCTTCCAAGTTTTGATCTTTAGATTATTGCAGACAGAACACTGACTACTGTGATTATCATGGCTAGCTAGGTCCCCTCTGGACTGGATGGTATTAACAGAGCTATTAAGCAGATGAAGTGAAGGAGCTGTTGATTTCACCCCTTCTCTCTGCTAACCTGGAAGGATTGCATGCTCCATCCCCACAGAGATGTTTTCAATAGAGCAAAGGCTGCTACAGCTGGTGTGACTGCAGTATACTGTCACAAGGTTGCAGATGGAAAATTATTTCTATCAGTACCTGCCCAGTTATTACCTGTAACTGCTGCCACTGAGCCCCTGTTCATTTCAGCAGCACACTTGGCTTACAGTTTGGCTTGTGAACACCTTGTGGTGCACAGGCAGGAGCAGCAGGGACAGTAACAGAGGGATGCCTAGTAGCTGTGTAACATGATGTTTTTACCTGCCTGAAATAATGAACAGCTGCTGTATCATGGCTGTCCATGTTCACTTTGATACATTATCATAAAATTCTCAGAGAGGAAATGTGCATCCAGAACCTGGAGGTGGTCCTAGTTCTGCTTCCTATCACAGGTTTCTAAATGGCTGCTCTTGTGATGACCGAATTCTGGCCATGGCTGTTGCTGTACTGATTTCCCTTGCACATGCTTATCTTTCTGCACCTGGATTCTCAAATGTCCTTAGCAAAATATCTAAGGAATTGATATATTCAGACAACACTTACAACTCAGTACAAGCCTAAGTCAACATGCTGAAGGTGAAAATATTTCTGTCTCCCTCAAGGATTTCAACAAATTCTCAGCTAAGATTTCCCTACATACAGTTGTTAAACAAATTGGTAGGGTGAATTAATTTCATAGTAAAAATGGTATTTGACTCCTCTGTGTGTGTGTGCACGTGCACCAAGAGTGTTCAGGAGGAGAGAATAGCACAGTGATATCATATGTTAGCTGACTGCATGGTAACTTCCCCAAAGAGGCAGGACCTCATATCCTCCAGAAAAGCATCAGTTTGCCTTGCTGCATCTCAGGGCACATTACAGAACAGCAGACATGTGATTGCATGTGGTGCAAGACCTTCTGTAATTTAGACATTACCTCCTGTCATGCCAGCTGAACGTCTTGTCCTTTAAGAAAAGAACTTGTCCATAGTTCATGGATCATTTACTTGTAGCCTTTCAATGCTCAGTCAATACTAGATATAATTGCATAAACAAAGCTAACTTAAACAGGACAGAGAAATCCGACCGCACAAAAATACTAGCAAAAAGCTGTTAACGTAAAATATTTTCAAATGCCATACATCTCAAAAAAACCCAAACCCCAAGATTAGAAAAATCCCTTATTATGAATTCATCAAACTAGGTGATGTTATATCTAACTCCTCTGATGTATTTAGATGTGAATTGACTATGAAGTGAAGAGTTTCATGCTGGAAAGATACAAATGCATAGGGGATTTGTGCAAGTACTTTTAAAAGACAAGACAACCCCTACAACATATCTTTATGTATTTGGCTCTATGAGGTTTCCTTAGGCCAAAGAGTGCTCCTGAGATTACTTGGTTAAAGAAACGTGTTGCTTGTTTTAGCAATACACTGTGTGTCTTAAGGCATCAAAAAAGTGAGAAGTACATATCATATGATTTCTTCCTTTTCACTATTGTGTAATAGTTTGCAAACCCTGATTTTTACACTAAACATATGCTCTGAAGTTTGTAAGCTAAAGCCATCAGCAATGCTGGCTCTACAAGAGTTTAAGGGCAAACCTCACACAACTTGCAGTTATTCTACTACTGTAGACAGGTTTCTTGTTAAAAATCAAAGTTTGTCTACTACTGCTTACATGAAAACCAAGTCCATGTGTAAACCAACTAGTATCTCATCTGTGCTGTAATTCTTGATATCACTATGTTTTCCAGTAGGCACATAAACACTAGCCACCACTGGTGTTAAAACACCTTTTACCGAGCTTGGGTCTCGAGGCAGAAAAAATTTTAAAAAGGAAACAAACAAACAAAAAACCAACCCAAAACCAAAACAGAGAAAAATCAATAAAACAGTTTCCAGATACTAAAACATGGGGGAATAAAGGGAGATTCCTGGAAATGTTTCTGGCAGCAGTGTCACTGCCATGCTGCTGTGCCCAGTGGGAGATGCCTCCTCATAGCTGCCTGGTGCGAGCCTCATGGAAGTGGCCCTGCCGGCCGTGTTCAACAAAACCTCTGGCAGAGCTGCCAAGGCAGCAGCTGTCCCAGGCAGGAGGAGCGGGCTGGGGCTGCCGGGGGGCACCCAGGGCCAAAGCGCACCGGGGCAGCACGGGACAACAGCCCGTGCAGCCGCCGCAACAACCTGACCGAGCAGGAGCCCTCACCAGGCGCACACGAACGGCGCCGGGGCTGCCAACACCCGTCATTCGTGTCTCTTTGCCTTCAGACTTAGTTTTCCCTTCGTTCTGCAATCTGCCCGCTTTCAGTCCCTCCAAGTTACATTCCACTAGGCTTAGCGTGCAGCCACTATCTCCGGCCCGACAGCGCTCGGAGTAAATAGCTGAACAAGCGTTGCCCAACCTAGCGGCTCCAGCGGTGCTGCATTGCCCCGGGGCAGCCCCGCGCCGCCTCCGGGCGCTCCCGGCCCCGTCCCGGGGGTGATGCGGGGCAGCCCCGGCAGAGCCCGCCCCGCCNGTCCCGGCCCCGCCGCCCGGGCTTGTTTACAGTCGCGGCCGAGGGCGGGGCGGGCAATACAGGGTGCTCGGCCCCGGCCGATCGCTCTGGAGGACGCGCGGGCGGCCTCGGGTCTGGCATCCCCCGCGCTCAGGGCGCCCTGCCTGACCGCTGTTCTCCGTCCTTGGCAGATCTGCCAGCATGAACCCTTTCCTGACCACGCTGTGCCTCTGCTTGGGCGCGGTTCTCGGCGCGCCGAGGCTGGACCCCGAGCTGGACGACCACTGGCAGCTGTGGAAGTCGTGGCACAAGAAGGACTACCATGAGGTGAGCCGGGGGGTACGCGGGGCCGGGCGAGCTACGAGCGCACGGGGCCGGGCCCCGCCAGCTGAGTCATGTCTGCTTTGTTACAACGCCGGCTGTGGGCAGCGCTTGGCAAGCATAATCCTCCTCTTCCCAGGATCCTTTCCTGTGTCCGTGTTGACTCAGCTGCGCTGTACTCGTTGTTTTTGTTATGGGGCCGGCAAAAAGACTGCCTCCTAGCATCGTTCACTTTTCTCATTCGCGTAGTCTACATTTGCGTGAATATTATGAGCCTTAAAAATCTTTTGTTGTGCAAGTGAGCTTGGTTTGCAATGCCTCCTTGAAGTATGCTTTTTTTTTTGGCCTCTTAGAGAGAGGAAGGCTGGAGAAGAGTGGTATGGGAGAAGAATTTGAAAATGATTGAAATCCATAATCTGGACCATGCATTAGGAAAACACACTTACAAGCTGGGAATGAATCAGTTTGGCGACATGGTATGTATAGAGACATCTAATATACAGTTCTAAGTAATGATGTGTAATAGTTATTGACTGCATATATTGATCTGTTTTTTAGACAACTGAGGAGTTCAGGCAGCTGATGAATGGTTACATACACAAAAAGTCAGAAAGAAAATACAGAGGATCCCAGTTTCTTGAGCCAAACTTCCTGGAAGCACCACGATCAGTAGATTGGCGAGAGAAGGGATATGTAACTCCAGTTAAAGACCAGGTACTATCTGATGGTGAATTTCTAACCAGTTACAGGTCCACTTTCATAGAGGAAAAACACTGCCTGTTTACTGGTGCCTAGTACAAGCTTACTCAACTAAGCACCATTTTGTAGCTGTCCGAGATTGTGACTGTGATTTCACTTTATTCTTCAGGGTCAGTGTGGCTCTTGCTGGGCTTTCAGTACAACGGGAGCTCTTGAAGGGCAGCACTTCAGAAAAACTGGCAAACTTGTTTCACTGAGTGAACAGAATCTGGTGGACTGCTCTCGCCCTGAGGGGAATCAAGGTTGTAATGGTGGTCTCATGGACCAGGCTTTCCAATACGTGCAGGATAACGGAGGCATTGATTCAGAGGAATCTTACCCATACACTGCAAAGGTAAGTGGAATACCTGAACTTTTATTGCAGGTGTCATGTTTTTTGTGTGGAAAAGACTGTGTGTTGGGAAACTTGTACCTAGAAAGGAAGATGTCTGTATGGAGATCAGTGCCTCTGTAATTCCTGCTGTATCTTTGCTAAGAGAGCTAACATGACTATTAGCCCTGGTAGGAATCACGTACTGCACTGGTCGCTGAGGTCAAAATCTTGACACACCAGTTAAAAAAACTGGAGCAAGTATTCTTATTCCTCCCCCTCGTTGTTGCCCTTCTATCATGCCTTATCTTGGTTGCCACACCAAACCAAGAACCCAGCCCTTGTCAACAGTGCTATTTAGTGGTAGGAGAGCAATTCATCTTCCTATAACTGACCTTTTACAGAGTTGCTGCCTGTAGACCACCTAATTCTTGTGGCTACTGTCAATTGGATTTTTAACAATAGTTGTTGTTAATTATTTGAGTTCTGTTCCTGGACTAAATGTGCATAAATGGAGATAATGGACAGGCTTTTGAAATCCCTCTAATGATCTATCAAATGTTAAAGAGATAGAAGAGGATGAAAGAGCAATAGGCAATTGTGGTATCATTTCAGAGCCCATAGTTTCTGTTTTTCACCTTTTAAGAGTTCTACTTGCTATAGAGGATCTGTTCTTTCAGTTTGTTTTGTGTTGTCTGAGTGAACAATAGCAATACCATTTGTTGTGAACAACACTAGATCTGAGTCCCTGTAATCTCAATTTTTTCCTAATCTTGGCTGTGGTAGAGATCCCAGTTGATTACGGAAAGTGCCTAACTTGCTGAGTACAAAACGTAAGCAACTGAGATGTAGTCTGTGTTTATTTAGTTGGGGAAAAAACCTATAATGCAGGTAAGGGAAGAATGTGCTTGCTTGAATCTGCTTCAGTTTCACATGACCTGACTTCCAAACTAGGCCTCACCTCTTCTGCTGTAAATGTATGTGACATCAGCAGTTCAGGCTTCACTGTAGGAAAACAACAACAACAAAAGAAACAAAAAAACCCCCAAACCCACCACCTGAACAAACAAAAAAACGCCTAGAAAATACCACCCCCAAATGTTGTATTTAAGGTCATGTAATACAAATTCCTAACTTTCAAATCACTCTGTACAGCTTTTCAAACTATGACATGTTAAAGTTGTGGATTTTAAGGGCTTGCTCAATGAGCAGTTTCTGGATTGCTTTGTAATTAATGAATACTCGGCTTTCTTCCATTGCCCATTAATGCATTCTGGGCTTCTTTCCTTCCTGTAAAGATGCTTGTCCCACCAAAGAGGGCAGAGTTCCAGAATGTGATGGCCCTCTGCACCTCAGTAAAGTTGGTGGGGATTTTTTGGTCCCCACTGTCATTTCCTTTTTCTGTACTTTTGAGAAACTCAGAAGCAGTTCTGTCTGTTATCCTTGCAGAGTGCTGCTGAGGCAGTTGGATCCCCTTCAATCCCTTCCTTTCAAAGCAGCAAAGTCACATAAAGTGTGGTAGTTCTGTGCTCACCTGTGTTAAATGGAAAACTGTGTAATAAATACAGCTTTCTCTACTTAGGA
Source organism: Cisticola juncidis (assembly GCA_013400215.1). Taxonomy (NCBI): domain Eukaryota; kingdom Metazoa; phylum Chordata; class Aves; order Passeriformes; family Cisticolidae; genus Cisticola; species Cisticola juncidis. The sequence continues at coordinate 286,669 of VXBR01007849.1, read as the reverse complement.
TGATGAAGATTGTCGCTACAAGGCAGAATACAATGCTGCTAATGACACTGGCTTTGTTGACATCCCTCAAGGACACGAAAGAGCTCTCATGAAAGCAGTTGCAGCTGTGGGTCCAGTCTCTGTTGCTATTGATGCAGGCCATTCTTCATTTCAGTTCTATCAGTCAGGTGGGTATTTGTTAATTACATTAATTCAGAGAACTGTTTTTTTTTTTTAATTACTCAATATTCATTACCTTACAGTTAAGTAGATGAAAAAAAACCCAGGTATGGTAATTCAGAAGTCATTTTAATTCTAGGTCAGGTTTTCCACATGTGTTTCTCTTGCATATGTGTCACTTATCCCTCAGTTTTTGCCATGATAAAATTCACTCACAATTCCTTTCTCTAACTTTAAAGAAGCAACATTTAAACTTAAATGCACAAAGCTTCTCATGAGGGGTGAGGGTTTTCTGCAGATGATTTTGCTCATAAGTGAACTTATGCCTTTGCAGGTATCTACTATGAACCAGACTGCAGCAGTGAAGACTTGGACCATGGTGTTCTGGTTGTAGGTTATGGCTTTGAGGGGGAAGATGTAGATGGGAAGAAATATTGGATTGTTAAGAACAGGTAAGATCTGTCTCATGTATCCTGGAGAGACTAGAAGGTAGTTTGTCACTTGTAAGGGGAGAGGTAGAGAGACAATAATAATTAAAATCTGTGTGTGGGAAATCTGGAGTTTGTTTTCAGATTATATGCTATGACAAAAGGAAAAATCCAACTTGTGCTGCTGCTTACTAAAGTAAGCCCAAAGCAGCCATCTTATTCTGCTTGTTCAGTTAATTTAAGGGAGCTCAGTGCTGAAACAGCCTGTGAACCTAGTAGATAATAAAGCAGTGGGGAGCAGGAGGAAGCCTGCCTGTGGGGGTGTAATGGATTTCTTTGGAAGCAGAGTGCTGTTCCCTTCTGTGAAATAGGATAATACTTGAACTTTAAAGATGGAGTTACCTCCTAGGTTGGAGGGAAAATACATTAATGCCAAAGGGCACATCACATGAGCTTGTCTCATGTTCTCAGCATTACTGGGACACCACCCTCAATTGCTGTTTGCAGCCTTTGACTTCCTTGAAATTGCCTGGGAGCAGTGTCTGAGCTTCAGGCACCTGTAGTCAAGGTTTGCACATCAATGTGACTACCTCATGAGAGAATGGCTGCATTCTTCCGTTCTGTGAGCTTGGGATACCTCCTGGCATGCTTTTAATTGCTGGAAAGCGCTTAAGTTTTTGGCTGTAGCTATCTTGGATTTTTTCCACAAGTGTAAAAGGCAGCAGTTTCCACTTTTTAACACTTACAGGGGAGGGTAACTTCTGAATATGTAAACAAACCCTTTGCTTTTATTTTCAGCTGGGGTGAGAAATGGGGTGACAAAGGATATATCTACATGGCCAAGGACAGGAAGAACCACTGTGGAATAGCAACAGCTGCTAGCTATCCACTCGTATAATTTGAAGACTGAACATTTCAGTACAAGAGGGGATTTAAACTGAATGACCAAACCCATGTTCACATGTGGTAGCCTTGTGTCTTTCAAAACTCAACTTGATTTTTAAAACTCTTGAAGTATATTTTACATGTTGGTGACATGCCACTTGTTTAAATTAATGTAAATGTTGGTATGTAAACAGCTTGTAATATTGCTGGCTTTTGACTGCTTAATCCAATAGATTCTTTGTATTTTTCCTTTTTTTTTAAATTGCAATGTGTCCAAAGGTTTACTTTTTAAATAAATACTTAAATTCCTCTGTATACAGATGACTTGGCATTTTGGTCTTTTTTTCTACTTGGTCTACTTTTGTCAAATAGGCATCCTAAATCATACTGTTAGGTGGAGTCAGTGTGTGCACCTCTCTATCCATTGGTCACTAAAATGCAGCCCTATCTGGGAATGGCTAATAGCTGTTACAAAAACTGTAGAATTTATGGTATAGATTATTTAAAATGGGAAGTGGAAAATTATCTCTGGTTCCTTGTGTCTCTTTGGGTACCAGTAGTTCTTGCAGAGGATGGTAAATACCAAAAACAGCAGGGGGAGAAGGCTTGGCTTTTGGGTGTTAACATCAACTCTTGCTCTTGGGCTGTAGGTGAAGGAGGTGTAGTTCTGAAGCATAACTAGCACGAGGTTTTTGTGCACAGTATCTTTTCACAAGCTGATAGCCATGCACACAAAAGAGCACTTGGACCAGAACATGTGGATGATTAATTTCTTGATTGTTGTTAACATAAGTCTTTAGGTTGCATTTAATAAACTCTCTTAAAGACAAAACCAAGGTGAGTTATCCATAATAATAATAGTGAGTTGTTCATGTGCTGCTTGTAGATGAATTATTTCAACCTGAATGTCCTGACAAGTTTTGTTTTGTTTGTTTATTTTTAAGGAAGAGCATCACTCAGCCCAGTGGCTATTAGCAAGCCACAGAGAGAAATATTGGTTAGAATTTAGCTATCACGTTCACTTGCTAAGCTAGTTATGGAGAGCATCCACACTGCTTGGGGGAGCTATGGACTAAATATTGTGGAGCTCACCAGGTGGCCCTCTGAAGGCTGATGTTCAGAAGGAGGTAGCAATGGTCTGTACTTTTAAAATGAGAGCTAGGAGCAAAATGCTGCCAGAGAAGGGAGAGTATTAGCTCCTTATGCAGATGATGATTTTCTTTCTTGCTGCTGGATCTGGGAATGGACTGACACCTGTCTCTCTTAATACTTTTTAATCCTGGAAGCTGATGTTACTGTGAGCCTGGTAGTGCTTCATGCTTTAGGTTTTCTTTATTGGCTAAAAAGGGAGTGAGACCAGTACAAAACCTGCTGGGTTTTGAACTGCTGAAAAAATGGGCAACAGGGAAAGGTGTTTGGTTCCAAAATCCAGGGTTAAAAAAAGTTGCTGGCAAAACAAGGTATTTTTTATGAGCAGATGGGAAATGAAAAGGAAATAACTTTCTAAAGAATCTGCATGTGAATTGGCATGTAGCTCAGAAAAGATGCACCCGCCTTTGACTTTTTTAGAAAAAGAATGTGTGATAGTGCAGCTATTTGTGTGGGTTAAAACTTGCTGACAGTTCTGGCTGAACATCCTCCTCAGAGTGGAATAATAAAGAAGGGGACAGGGTAAGTTGGGTCATGTAGATAACTAAATATTTACACAATCTGAAGTAACAGCTTCACCCAAAATAGCCTTACATGACACTACAAAGACTGAATTTTTTGTGTAAGTTGCAATTTGTGTAAGTTTTTTTCTTAGGAATATAAAGAACACATTTCAAGAGCAATATTAAGTCTGGTTTTGTGATTCCATTACACTGGCTATAGCCTCTGCAAAGCTGTTTTATTTACTTCTGAAATAGTAAATTAGCAAATTATTCCATAGTGGCATTTGTGCTGTTGGGGAAAATGTGTCTGTTCAGAGTTGTTTCTGTGTGAAGATTCAGCAAATGCACGCTCTGTGAGGTCATGGAAGGCTTCAGAGTTGTTCCCAGAAACCTGTAGTAGTTAAAGCTCTTGATTACTGTTACAGTGTTTTCTCTCCAAAGCTGTTGGTTATATATTCCTACTGATAGCTGAAGCTGCATTTATTAAAAGATGTGTTACTTTAAAATATACTAGTGCACATGTATTATCAGTAAAAAATCCTATCTATACTCCCTAGTTCAGGCCCTGTAAATTATAGCTACTGTTAATGGAGTCTTACACGTATCTAAATACATGAGCTGGGCACTATGTTGCATGCTCAATGGCAGTTCTGAACAGTGATAATCCTTTGCTGTCCTTGTTTCCTAGCATCTGAATTGTGAAAATGCACTTTTTTACTAGAATTTGGGAAGAAAAAAAGGTTTTGCCTTTGGTTTTTGTGTGCTGATGCTTCTTAGACTGTTCTTGTCCTAAAGGTCTCAGCAGTTTCTCTGCTCTGTTTGTGAATGTCATTGGACATGTTTTTAAAGACATGTATTCTCGAGGCAAAGAAAGTCATGAAATTAAATTATTTCACTTACACATGAAGTTCTTATTCTTTAGAGTCTGGTGAGAAATTAATTTAACTGTCATGTTAGAAACTATTTTCCCTTAAGAGCACTCGGTTTCTCATACTATCTGTAACTGCTGAGTAGAATGGAATTTTGGTGGGTTTTTTTACAATGTGAGTGGGTTTTGTCTTTGCTTATGTTCAATTTCCAAACATTAACCGTGAAACAGGTTTCTTATTCTGCACAAGCCATGCATGAAAGTAATTTTTAAAATGCTTTAAAGAACCATGGTAACAAAATATTTGTCATTTCATGCTGTGAAAAACTTACAATTCATCACGTTTGTCTTTCCTGTATCAGTGAAGGTTTTCTATAATGAAACATTGACTGTTGATGTGCACAACAGCACTCAGAAAACGTAGTTCTGAGACAATCAGAAACACAGAAAAATGGGAATATCCACTTGAAAAAAAACCCACAAATGAGCTTCTGAATATCAGTTCTGCAGCATTTGCTCCTTAATCTCCTTGATAAAATAACAAATCCTGTCATATATGTCTTAAGCTTAATGCCAGCTAATCAGTATTTACATACTAAAAACTGACAGCAGTTTCTTGGCTCTTAACCAAGGAATTGAGCATACCCTGAAGGCTGTCATAATATAACCTGTTATTTCTACTTTCTAGCTCTTTGGACTTTACCAAGATGTACAACAGGTTGAGCATTGATTTTTATTTGCTGTCAGCCCAATAATCTTCCGTCTTTTTGCTGGGAAGTTATAGTGCAAAATGCTGACTCAACTAATACACTGTTTTGAAGAAACAATTTTTTAAATCAATAATGGGGATGTTATTATCTTATGGGATGTTATGATCTGTTAATCACAGTTTTATTGAATCATGAGTGAAATTTTGGGTAAGTGCAGGGACACCTAAAGCATTTGGAAGAAATGCTAAAATCATAAAATTTCATTCACAAATCACAACTTGGGTGATACTCAATAAGACCCTTCTGAAAACAGACAGGGACCCCCATCAGGAACTTTGTTTGGGGAAGCAGGAGGGTCGGCCACAGGGCCACAGGGAGACCTGAACCATGGATTGATTAGTTTGGATAGATCAGGCGTCTCAAAAATCTCAAAAGATGGCACCTTCATTTATGTTCACAAATGAACTTGACTGTTTGGGTGTTTTTTCCAAGCTTGGTTGCACAAAGATCTACTGTCCACTGGTCGTAAAATACTGTTTCTGCAACATTTTTTGTTTCCATCCTGCCTGTTTTCTGCTGAAGAGCTACTACCAACAAAGGAGCGACCTCTGTACGCAAATGGTGATGGCCATTTGTAAAATACTTATCTATTTTTTACAATGCTTCTTCCTTGTTTTGTTCACTGACGGTTCTCACCACCCCTAGGAGATCCAAAGCCTGCTTCTTTGTGAAACCTGTTAGACTTTATAAATAAAGTCCCAATAAAGTGATGCTGTGAAACACATGGTAGAAGTAACACTGTGTGTTGTCAGGTGTGGTGCTACAGTGCTGATACCTGGTACCTTCTGCAGTCCTGGTTTGGGAAGAAGTGGTCAAAGATGGAGCAGAGTCAGAGAGTGAGCTATTCCCTTCCCCACCACCTTCAGAAGGCTCTTCCGCTTAAGAGTGGCTTTGTGATGTTCTCTAGGGAAAGACTGGTCTGAGAGCTCAGCCAAGGAAGAGATTAATTTCCAGCCATGTAAATTTTGTTCATATGCTTGGTGACACTTTGGACATTCACCTGAAATTAACTTTGTGTTTCAACGTTCTTAGTCTGTACTATTGTGTATTTTTCCAGAGTGAGAATGGTTTAGGTGTGCTGCCTGGGGTGCCACTGAGGATCCTCTGAAGCTATTACAGCTACTACTTTCTGCCTCTTCTAGGAAAAATTGCAGTCTCAGGAACTGCCATAGGAATATTCTAAGTTCTATTGAGTAAGATTTTGGTTTTTTAATTACTAGTGAAAGCTTCCTGCACAGGATCCATGCCAGGACATATAACTGTTTAAAATGCTGGGTTACTACATACTCAAACTGGCTTAGGGTGTCTGAGAAGCTGATGGTGAAATGGGATGATGAGAACCCCTTGAGGCCACAGCATCTCTTGGAACACAATTAATTTGCTTAAAACCAAAGGTCAGATGAGGTGGCGTCAGAGCTGCCAAGTCAGGTGGTTTTTTCCCACGAAGGAAGTATACGTCTAAGCATATCTCTGTAATATATCAGTTTATGCTGCTGGTAACAAGGCACAGAAACAGCCCTAGATAGGGCTGCCCACAGAACCCTGAAACCAGTTGATTGTTGTGTGTGCAGAGGCTCATTTTTTGATAGATACCAAAACCAACAAACAAACAAAAGCCCCACCAAAACCACATAGCACAATCTTTTACCATAATAGTACAGCAATGCCAGAATTGTGAATGCAAGTTCTTCTCAATAGCCATCTTAACATTCCTTCTGCTCAGCATGTTTAGCAGTATTGCTTTCCTCATTCAAGCATGAAGCATAAACTGACAGGAGTGAGGGGTTTTTTTTGAACAGGAGCTATATACTGGAAACGTCAGCTGTGTTGTAAAATTGCATTGGCTTTTGGAGATTTATAATAATACTCTCTTGTAGTTAAAAGAAACACTTCTCTCTGTTTATATAGAAATTCCAATGCCTTGTGCAAAGGTTAAGAATAAATCCTGCTGCCTCTTTGCTATTTGTTACTTGCTAGTCATGGGAAGAATTGGAGAGGACCTGTGTTTCCTGATTCAGAGCTCTTAGAAGCATTTCTGTCACATTTCTCTCACAAGGTAATAGAGCATTTTAGAAGCAAACTACTTGTGTACACAGGATGCCCATCAGGAATACCTTTGAAGTGGTATTTCTGTAGCAGTATTTCCAGACATTTCAATGGGCTTTATAGCCCTTTTTTGTTCGTAATTCTGCAAACCAAGAGCAAAAGAAACTCCCTCCACACTGAATTTTTAATCTAAAGTGACACAGAGCTGAAAAGTGGGAGAGGAAGAAGGCCAAAAGTAACGAGGCCGCCTACCAGAGAGCAGGCTACTGATTAGCAGCTGTGGGTGTGCATTTGCAAGAAGTCTAACCCCTCTGTTTTCTCCCAGCATATCTTCGGAAGACCTAAAAGTAAACATCCCTGTTCCTGTTCTTCTACTGAGTTTAAATATCATATCCACATTTGTCTGCATGCCCCTTTCCACTTATCCTCCCTGCTTTTGTTCGAACAGTCTCCTTTTTCTGTGCCAGAATAATAAATCATGCTGTGTTGTTAAAAGAGGGAGAAAATTGCCCATGCAGGAGCAAAACAGGAAACCTGGTGATCAAAAGGGCAGAAGACAGATGGTGTGTCACCGGTACAGTGTCTCAGAGCTGTGCTCCTCGGAGCACACAATGACAAGGCCGGTGCTGCATCACTGGGCGTGGAGAGAAGCTGACCTCTTTTTTGGCTGGGCATGTGCCGACGGTGCACTGGAGCGTCTGCTGAATGAATGAGACATCGTGAGCGGCCGTGCCCGGGCTGGGATTAGGCTGGCCATGTGCTCCAGCCTGAGCACAGCTGACCCAGTAATTGAGCAGGCACGTTATCGCCTTCAGAGGTGTCCCTTCAAAAGTGATAAAATATTCACCGGGTGATCTGCTCAGCAGCTGACAACAGTTCTTAGGCCAAACTCTTGTTTATCAGTGTGGGAGTACATAGCTGTCTTGGCCAACACCCTCTCCATGCTGGCTCACCAGACTGCCTTCACTGAGTGCAGTGGTCAGAACTACAGAAGCTGCTACCAGAAAACAGGTTGCTGGGCTCCTAATGAACAGAGTCTTGCAAAACCATGATGCAAATCATTGCATTGGATGAAAGCAACCTCCTCAGGGCACATCACTGTGGAAAATCCTATCTCTGTGGAGCATTAAAATCAGTTCACTTGAATCAGATCACATGCTTGGTTGGAGGTTTTTGGTTCTGTGTTTTCTGAAACTACATCTGTATTTTCAGAAAGCTGGGAACAAAAATCAAAGGTGTTTTTGGTAGCAATACATGGGGTTTATAAACATGGTCCATGATGACACGAAGCTTGAGTGGTAGGGAATGTCTCATCAAAACTTCAGGTGTTCTGTACCTCTGGGTAACTGTGTGCAGATCCTCTGTCTCAGTGTTCATTTGCTCTCTGCTATTCCCACTTTTGGTCCTGGCTATCTCTGGAAAATAGATACTTTTACCTTTCTCACAGAAGTTAATGACTTTATCATCTTTCCTCTTATTAAACCTCCTCTTCTCTTCCATAGGCACCAGCTCCCATTTTCTCACAATGAGTCTGTGTGGTACAATCCATGTAAGCCAAAAGCTCTTGTTCTCTATCTCTAATTAGCTGGCATTTTGTAAATTAAGAAAACTTTTGCCTGACTTTTCCAGAAATATTAGTTGGCTTCATTTAAAAAAAAACAACGAAACTCCTGGTGTGTTGAAAACAGAATAAAGTATCAATTTTTGATACAAGTGCTCAGAGACACATTTGAGCCTAAATTTCAGAGAGCATCTGCATTTCAGCCGCCTTGCTTTCTCAGGGATGGGTGAGGTCCTGCTGCAGTGTCCAGGATCAGCTTCTCAGAGTGCTGGGCTGGCAGGGCAGCAGCACAGGCAGCCAGAGTGCCGCGGGACTGGTGGGAAGCCTGCCAGTCCTAACCTGTTCTCTGATCCCCCATCTTGTGACTGCAGTCACAAGGCCACCTCTCTGCAGCTGGCTGCTCAGACTAACTCAGTTTCCAGTCAAAGTAATTTGTGAACTGCTCATTTACTGGAGACTGCTGGGGTTTTCTTGTGTTATTAGACACTACTAGGTTTAGGTAGTTTGCCTTTATTTTACTTCTGAAACAGGTGCAAGTGTTCCCAATAATTGTAAAGAGGAATTATGTTTGGCAACAAGTTTGACAACCAGAGCTTTAACAACAATCACATATATATATACCTGCTACAGCACAAATAGTATTGTTTCTGCATGTTTCTTCAAAAGTAATAGGAAGTCAAATGGGCACTGACTTATTCATATATGATTTTATGCTGAGAAGCTATTGAATACTGATACAAAGGCACATATGTGAACCAGTATTTTGTTCACATATGTCTGTTCCTTCCTGTACTTGCTGTTTCCACGTATTTGTATCATGCTGATGAGTGAGTAATCTGAGGAAGAACACCAAGCATTGCTGACTTCTGCATCTGGAGGCAATCACAACACCTTCGTCATGAACACTGCCTGCTTCTCTCAGCAGTCTTGATGGCAGCTTGTGGTGCCCCCTTTCACACCACTCCAACCACTAAATNAAAAAAAAATCTGTGTCTTATTTTCTCAGCAGCCCTCAGATGCCTTGCAAAACCATGATGGCAGGCCATGGAAGGAAGTTGTGGCCCAGTGTTGCAAGAGCTTTATAGGTGGTGTCCCCTCGTCCCCCAGTTGGTGTAATAGAGCTCTGCAGAAAAGGTCTGAACTAGTATCACACTGCAGAGGGACACTTTAAAACTCACCCTGAGCCTTTAAGAATGACTTTGTGGAGTGGTGCAGTTGCAGGGCTGTGCTATATGTAGGAGAATACATACAAGTACCTAGGTAGGTGAGACAGATCGAAGCAGGACTCCAGCAAAGAACATCCCTGTTCACACTGAATAAAGTCTCTTGCTTTCTTAATCTGCATTTGAGGTTTGTATGGGTTGTTTACACAAGGCAGATATGCATCTCTTTGTAAGTATCAGCCACCCAGCAGCCCACAGACAGGAGCACTGTCACTTAAGCATCAGCGGGCACCCAAGCAGCAGTGGTTGTCAGAGCAGTGTCCCAGCACTAGCCCCTCCAGTAACACATGCTTTCTGTGCAAACTGAGGAGGAACTCAAAATGTAGGGAAAATAGCAGCTGGGATTAGATCCAGGCTTTGCTGTGAAACCACACTTGAATGAAGGCAAGTTGGGTGCTGTAAGACTGACAGTAAGTAGGGCACTGAATGACTGACATACTGCAGTGTGCAGGTGTATATTTTCTGCCAGCAGGAACACAGATATTAACCACTAGACTGGGTACAACCACTGCAAAACAAACTTTCAGCGTGTCCCTAAGTGGTGGTTTTTAAAGGTCCTGTTGTTATGCTGTTAGTGCTGCACCTCTGTTCTTACCTTATCATCTCTCTTGGCCCCTTGGGAATAGGACCAAGTTACCAGGAATCCTTCTGATGTAAAACTAGCATTGCTAGTTGACTTAGACTGGGCTCAAATTACACTTGGTTTTAGGTTTACAACTTAAAAACTGCGATGGAGTTCCTCAATAAATAGTGATATCAGCATCTGTGTTCCTATATAGAGACTCTGAGAGAGAGAAAAAGAGAAGTAATATATATGTATATATGTCTAAAAAAAATTGTATAAATAGGTATATGTACTCAATGCACATTTTTTTCACAGGAAAACTGATACATTAGTTTCCCTAATCAGGGTACACAATTGCATCATGCAGTAAAAACTATTACCTAAACTGTCTTTTTTTCTGCTTCCTCTTCAGTCTCCAGGATTTAAGTGTTGTTTTTGTTCTGCTGTTGATAGTAGAGCTTTGGAAAGCACGTGATGAGGAACAGAATAAACAAGTACACGCTGTACTTGCTGATCCTGGGCAGTTGTCACAGCTTTTAAAAGTGCCAGATAAACACCTGCAGTGAGAGTGCTTTGATACCTGAAGCAGCACTGAACTCATACCCTCACCCCTGGGATAGCAATAACTAAGGGTAAATACTCATCCTGAATAATTTTCTGTCTACTTTTGTTCAGCCTGCCTCTCCTTTAGGAATAACACACATTTGTGAGTTAAAAATAACTGTTGGATTTTCTTGGCAGGAGTATTTTTAACTCCTCTCTATGTTCTAATGTAATTCACAGAATGTTCTTACTAAAGTTTTGTACCAGCACAGAGGGGGGTGTGGATCAGGGGTGAAAATGAGATGAAAGTACAGGAGTTGTTTACATCAACGAGATTGCCTAAAAATGTTGATATAATGAGACAGGAGAGTTATAAAGGGGATTAGACAGGAGGATCTAATACTTAGAGTGACCTAAAACCTAGTTTTCACATCCTTATCATATAATGTAATGACACATTTCTTTTAATTGCTAATTTTTGCTCTCCTTTGTCAATGACTCATAGTTTTACAGTAGATTTCTGATCTCCTCAGTCAGTGTCCAGTCTGAGATCTAGCACCAGAGCACTTACAGGACTGAGGGATATAGAAACCTAGAAGTGTCAGATTCACAGAATCATTAGGGTTGGAAGGGACCTCTGGAGATCATAAAGTCCAACCCTCCTCCAAGGCTACAGTAAGTTACACTTACAAGGAACCTGTTGAAATGGGTTTTGAATGTCTTCATAGAGGAAAACTCCAGGACAGTCTGTTCCAGTGCTCAGCCACTCTCAGTGTAAAGAAATTCTTTCTCATGCTGAGGTAGAACTTCCTGTGTTTTAGTTTATGGAAACTGGTCCTCATCCTGTCACTGGGCACCACTGAGAAGAGTCTGGCACCATCCTCTTGGCACACCCCTTTAAGATATTTCTATATGTTGATGAGATCCCCTCTCAGTCGTCTCCAAACCAAACAGGCCCAGTTCCTGCAGTGAGGGGCTCCTGACCCCAAATCATCTTTGTGACCCCCTGCTGGACCCTCTCCAGTAGCTCCTTGTCTCTCTTTAACTGAGGAGCCCAGAACTGGACACAGCACTCCAGATGCAGCCTCACAGGGCCAAGTAGAGGTGCAACTCCCTCAACCCTCTGGCCATGCTCTTCCCAATGCACTTCAGGATCCTCTTGGCCCTCCACGAGGGCACTGCCAGCTCATGGACAGCTTGTGACCCACCAAGAGTCCCAGGTCCTTCTCCACAGAGCTCTCTGTAGGAGCAACCCCTGACCTGTACTGGCCCTTGGGGCTGTTCCTGCCCAGGTGCAGGACCTGACACCAGCCCCTGTTGAACTCTTTAAGTTTCTCTCTGTCCAACTCTCCAGCATATCAAGGTCCACGGAATGACAGCAGAACCTTCAGGAGGATCAGCTACTCCCCCAGCTTAGCATCATCAGCAAACTTGCTGAGGGTACATTCTGTCCCTTCATCTGGGTCATTGATAAACAGATTGAACAAGAATTGTCCCAGTACTGATCCCTGGATAATGCCACTGGCTGTTGCTCTCCAAGTGGATTCTGCTCTGCTGATCATGACCCTTTGAGCTCTGCCATTCAGCCAGTTCCTGATCCACCTCACTGTCCAGTCCTCTAACCCACATTTCCTGAGCTTACCTGAGAGGATGTCATGGGAGGCAGTGTCAAAAGCCTTGCTGAAGTCAAGGCAGACAACATCCACTGCTCTCCCCTCACTGACCCATCCTGCCATGCCACCACAGAAGTTTGTCAGATCAGTCAAGCATGAGTTCTCCTTGGTGATTCCATGGTGACTATTTCCAATGACCTTATTGTCCTCTGCATGCCTGGGCATGACCTCCAGAACGAGCTGTTCCATTCCCTTTTCAGGTATGGGGGTGAGGCTGCCAGGACATACCTTCCCAGGTTCTCCTTCTTGTCCTTTTTCAGATGGCAGTAATGTTGACTTTCCTCCAGTCATCAGGCACCTCTCCATGTTCTCCATGATTTTGCACAGATAATGGAGGTTGGTTTGGCAACATTTGCTGGCTCGCTGGGCACCCATGGGTGCCTCCCATCAGAGCCCATGAATTTAGGGGTGTTAAGTCTCCCTAGCTGATCTGTAACCCAACCATCTATGACCAGGGCAAAATTTTCCTTTCTCCAGCCGCCTTCTCTTGCCTCTGAGGTCTGGGACTCCTGAGGGGTGGCTACACCAGTAAAGACTGAGACAAAGAAGGCATTCAGTACTTCTGCCTTCTCTGTGTCTTCCATCACCAGGACACTCATCTGATTTTCCCTAATCTTCCTTTTACTGCTGATGTACTTCTAGAAGCCCCTTCAGTTGCCCTCTCCAGATTCAATGCCAAATGGGCCTTAGTCTTCCTCTTCTCATCCCTGCACACTCTGATGATGTTCCTATAGTCCTCCCACAGGCTCTGGATTTCAGATCCCAGGAATGTCTTTCTGGAAACTCTCTGCTCATCCATGCAGATCCACTGTCCCCTTTGCCTGGTTTCCTGCTCGTACAACTACACTGGTCTTGAGCTTGGAGGAAGTGATGTTTGAATATTGACCAGCTCTCTTGGACCTCCTTATCTTCTCGAGCCTTATCGCATGGGATTCTTATAAGTAGGTCTTTGGAGAGGTGGAATGTGGCTCTCAAGAAGGTGACACAGGATCCTGACTCCCTGTGACAAAGGGCTAATGTGTATGTCTCAAACAACAGTAACCAGATAGTTGTGGAGCCAACCAAGGATTGTTGATAACAACAACCACTTATTGTTGGTAACACACTGAGAAAGAACAGGGTGTGGTTGGAGAAGGTGGCCATACAGAAGTAGGGCAGCACTTTTCCAAGACAAACATCCTTGCTGTAAGTCTTGAAGATAAGGACAAAACGTTGCAAGCAGGAATGAGACTGAGAGGGGGGTATCCATGGAATACAGGGAGGGATCAAGACCACCCAAGACACCTGAAGCCCTCTGACCCATTACCAGAAAGGTCTGAAAGAACAGACTGTGCATGATAACTGGTTTGTACAGAAAATGAGAAAGTTATCTTCATCCCTTCATGGCAGCGAAGAAAAGAATCCTCGCAGAACCCAGGCTCATGTGTACCCTCTGTCCCTGGACTCCCCATCAGCTGGGGTCATGCTGAAGCCAGGACTCTCTTATAAGTCTTATAAGTCTTAACTTAGACTAACTTATATCCATTCTCATGCCAGGTATAGAGTTTACTAATAAAGTTTTGTGAGCTTCTGAAGACCATCTGACTTTTGTTGTTCCCTTTGACTAAAAGCATCTACAAAACTTGGGTATTCCCTTCCATTTAAAGAGTGGACAACGCAATGACTAGGAATGGCAATTTAATGCATAAAAAGGCACTCCAAACTGAAATAAGAATCTTTCAAAGTAAGAGACAATGGAGGTATAACAGTGCCTTTGTGTTCCCTTGCACAGGCCAGTGGATCAGAGGACAATGCAGAGGACAATGGATCAACAGAATAGGCATGATTTGGGTGTCACATCCATAGCAATGGTTTATTGTAATTTGTTCTTTGAAAGGTGTGTGTAAATAACACATGGTATTTCCTGTTCTTATGAGAAATTAAATCCCCTGGCAATGCTGCAGCCTTTTAATCTCTATTAATTACTCCAAATATATATGACTCGCAGCTTAAAAATACTGTTTCAGACAGCATGAGACTTCTGCTCTTCTTAGGGCTGACAAGATAAAAAGCATCTGCGAGAAAGCTTCTGACAGAAAAACCAGATAATGGCATTGCAAATATCAATGTGGAAATCCTGTCACAAACAATGCCACCCATGTATTGTCAAATGTAAAGCTCCAGATCAAATAGGGGTACTGACATAATTAACTTCCTTTTGTTAATATTATATAAAGTAAGTAGTTTCTTTTTGCCCTGACTCTGTCTTTGCACTTGCCCTGCATAAATCTGAATTAAAGGATTTTTACACTTGCCTGCAAGGAGAAACAAAATCTCGCTATTTTTCTGGTTCTTGTAAACTGGGACTTTCACTGAGACGTTGGTGGTGAATGCTAAAATCCACCATTTTGAAAGGTGTATCTATTTTTGGAGACTGAAAATGGACAAGGAAGATTTGATGTGGAAAGTCTTTAGCTGCTCTTCTGGTGTTTCTGTACACAAGAAAGGTATTCTTGCACATCATCTGGAGACCCAAGTATAAGAGGAACTCTCTGGTGAATATTCTCAGGTTTCACATCCAACACTGCTTCAGTCCCTGTAGTTGCCATCCCACCTGCCTGCTCAATGATGAAAGCCATAGGGTTGCATTCATAGAGAAGTCGGAGCTAGAAGGAAAGAAGGAGGAGACACATGATTGCCTTTGGGGGAAATTATATCAAGGGACTAGCCAAACCTTAGCATTCCTTTCATTCCTTTCATGATTTTAGAAAATCTTGTTCCAAACCTCAGTTGACCAAAGTAGCAATGTCTTTCAGACAGCCCCTCCTTCCCTCTCTTCTTCTCCCCTTCCCTAAAGCCTTTTGTTTGGAGGAACAGTGCACTGACCTTACCTCCAGGCATCAGCACTATCATTTCCAAGCTGATACACTGATTTGCAGCACCAGTGAAGCTGTACTTTGTCAAAAATGTCAAAACTGTGTGTTCCACAGACATCAGCAAAACAGTTAAGCCAGCTAAACTAACAGTACTGGAAAGAAAAGCTAAAACATCTTCTCATATGGAGCCTTTATGTGTTAACTCAGAGTTTGGGATAATCATGTTATGTTTAGTCAGGATATTTTGGAGTTTGAAATTTGATGCTCCTGGTTTCATTTTCAGGATTTTATTGCTTCTCTTCAGAAATATATTTATATCAGATAGATATTAGTGGCCTGAACTTAGCCGAATAAGGCAAAATTTCCCTTTTGGTTTGGTTCCTGATATCTGTTTACATTTTTTCAAAATGTTACCTCTTGGGATGAGTGTGTTCTGGTGGAATGCAAACTTATTTAGGACCTATGCCAAAAGTTTCTGTGTTTAAATGAACATTGATGATAGCTGGTCGGTTCTGAACAAATATTATTTCTGTAGGTTTATCTATTAAATGCTCATGTACAACAATATTAGCACACATTTCATTTAAAGGGCTCTTGACATGTACAAAAGAGGGAATGTTTTCTGGGAAAAAAGAAATGTGACAGAATACTGCTGTATATAGAGACAGAGAAGTAGGTTGAACTCAGGACTTCACTGCCCCTCGTGCCTTTAGCACACTGTAACAAAACCGATATACGACATGTTAATTATATACGACATATATGATATACGACAAGTTAAATTGCACCTTCTGTCTTATCTTTAAAGCCCACTGAAGTGCTACTTCTAGTACAAGGACTCCATCTCTGAGGCAACACAGGACCAATAACTTTCACTCTTCTTCCTGTTGGTTGGCCCTATTCTGGAAGGTTAGGAGCCAGCAAACAGTAGTGGAATCACCATGGAACCACGTTTCAAGTTCCATGTTGCTTAGCTGTGACTATGCAACTTGAGGAAAGTAGTTTTTCTTCAGGAAGCAGTGCAATTGCATTTACAGATCTGAAGAGAGGCTCTGAAGAGAGGCTCTCAGTCTTCAGATAGGTTTAGCATTTCTGCTTAATAGAGAACTATAAGCCTTAAGGTTATAAAAAATATTATTCAAAATATATCATTACAAAAGAAGATTTATTTGTTGTCTTGTCCTATAGAGTTTATTGAGCATTTAGTTTTCTTTCTTTAACTTAAGGAAGGATCTGTATATTTTAGGGCCTACATCCATGTCATTTGCATTTACTCTAAGGACTTTTGATCAGTTCCAGAAACATTTGATTCTTTTCAGCTCTCTAACCAAGTACATCAACTGTCTTTCAGGGGAAAGATGATCAGGGCACTTGCCACAAGAGTATTAGTCCTCCAATAAGGAAAGATATATGTGAATAGAACTATATATACCTACACTCTGAAACAGAAATAAAACTTATTCATAATGATAGAATATTTTGCTTCTTCCATTACTCTCTGGCAGTTCAAGCCAGAGAAATCCAATAACAAATGTTGGTTAATTCCTGTGGAAACCTTTATTTCTAGAAAGTTATGTAAGTCCTTCATTTCTTTGTTCTTTTGTCCTGTTTCTCATTCTCTCTTTTCAACAATGGTTTAGTACAGATTTCAAAACAAAAAGTTTAATTCAGAGAGGACAGTCAGCTAACTCACTTTTTTCACACACAGCAAATTCCTTTTTTGTCCCTTTCTCTTATGTGCTAACAGATCCACATCATTTAGTGAGGGCTTTTTAGGGTGGTGCTTTGGGATTTTTTTCCATGGGATGCTGGTTCAAAAATTTAAATAATTTTTGCCTGGATAAACATGCAGACATTTTTGGTTGTATACGTTGAAGATAATTATTTTCCTGTTTTTGCTTTGAAGACCACTTGTATCTGCTGGTATTTTGGTAAATACTACCTCACTACGATGGAACCAGTAGTCATTTCTCCCTAAAAATTGTAGACAACTAAATATTTTGAGACCAGAATGGGAGATGGGGCAGATTTCTTCAGCCATGGATGCAAAAACGTTTGAATAGAAGATTTAAAGTATGGTGTAGATCAGGAAAGAATGTATTCTTGGAGTCAGAACACCATGTCCAACCCATTATGTGCTGAGCCAATGATTTCCTAAGGATGACCTGCAGGTCTCTGCTGGTCCACAGATCAGCTAAATGACTAGGTCTCTCAAAAAGTATTTGTTTAGAAAGCTGATATTAAGGGTATCTGATGCTGCAGGAGAGAAGCTGAGGTTGACAGTGGTCCATGGCCCACCAGTTTCAAAGACTGGCTTCATTGCATTGCACTGCATTGTCATGATGCATTCTGTACTGGTGTCCAAATGGGAAGTCATATTTTCCTAAAATGCTGCATGAAGGCCACCTTCTACTGCAATCACCTTTTCTGATCAGGTGGTAGAAGCCTGAGTTTGCAGAGCAGGTGATATCAACTCCATGTCCTTTGCAAATATAATGTAGGAAAACCTTTTTTTTTTTCTGGGGCTCAGCATATCCCATTGCCTGGTGGGATAACTCCAGTTGCCAGTTTAAAGTGCAGAGTTTTTCTTTAGATCTGTGTTTTGTATCTGCCAGCTATGCTTAGGTGTCTCAATGGGCTTCTATGGTACTGAAACATTACCTTTAGAAAAATTATTAAGTCCTTGGTTGCAGTGAAAAGCACTTCAGTATTTTGTAATATAAAAGCACTGAGGAGAATTTCTGGCCTAAATTGGCAATTGCCTACATTTCTTTCCTAAATTTGATAGCTGATCATCATTTTCATTAATAATTTTTTCCACAGTAGAAGGATTGTTTGTTTATTTATCTAAACTATTGCTCTGGTAAAACCAGAGGTATTAGGTTGGCTAAATTCACCAGAAAGGAAATCAAATTATATACCTTTCCTTTAGGACTCTTCTGATTAGCAGGATACATGAAGATCCCACCGTACATCAGTGTACGGTGAACATCAGCAACCATGGAGCCCACATACCTGGCACCATATGGGGAACTACCATCCTGAAAAAACAGAGAGTAAAGCACTGTATTTACCAGGCTAGACAACTAACAGCACGGCAAAATGTGATTTTGCTATGAAATGGGAATCAAAGCTGCTTAAATCAATGGCTGCTTATGAATACTGCAAACACCAAAATCAGTCCTAAGCTCACCCTTTTGTAAGATGTGATCATCTACAGGGTTTAAAGGTAAGAGTTTCAAAGAGCTGCATTCACAGTATGCAAACCAGAGTGCCTGTAATTTGAGTGCACAATTTGGAATCAAACCCCAGACTGTGAAAAACCAAGGGACTGAAAACTTCTTCACTTTATCAGAACAAGATTAAAATAATTTGATTTTTGATCTTTCACTGGTTTCTACGCCAGAGCATGAGGAGGGGTTTCATTCTACTACATGTCCAGATGGTTCCAAGAGGACTCCAGCTTTTAGCTTCTAGCTTATTTGTCAAGTGGTGAAACTGGTCATAGCATACATTCTGCAGCCTAGTTTGGGAGACAGCCATTCATTTATTCATGAATGCGATTTTCCTTGCTCTTAGCCTAGAAGTTGATGTTGTTGAAGGACAGGCCATTTTAGCAAGAGCAATCGAGGAACTATTCATGTCAGTCTCAGGCCTGCTGGTCATATAAATGGTTAGGTAGGAAATACAGAAGACAAGCAAGGTATCTTGAACAAATAAAAGTAATATAGTAGACCAAATAAGCTCCACTCAAGAAATACGACATGTCACCATATCTTTACGAAGGGGAAACACAAAATACAGTTGTAAACTGAAGGAAAGCTTTTCAAGAGAGGAATTTTGTTGGTCTTTTCATATCTCTTAATCTGTCTTCAATAAAGCTGAGGAGGAATTTTCATCTTCCCAGAACATTACTAGAGACTGAACTTCATGAACATTCAATACACATATATGTTTTGTATTACAGTGCAAAAAGTCTGAAAATATCTCAGCATGTTTTTCTGTTTGGATCAGTTTCCTAAGAAAAGATCTTAGCACTACTTCTACAAAGCTCATCCAGTACTCATACTGGATCTAGAAAAATACATTGAGAACTTGTTCAGCAATGCCAGCTCCAAGACCTTCAGGCACCACAAGTTAGTCACTTTCCCCAGCAAAATCATAAGTTTGGCTGGGAAAGAAATCCATAATTGGAAGGAAAATAGAGAAAAACATAATTCTATTTAGAGATCACTTTTTCAAATTGTTCAATGTGACTATGAACTTTTGATAATTACTCTCTTAAAATGGAGAAAAATTCTCATGAAATTACACATTATAAAGCAACAGAACACTAGGAATTTAAGTCCTGTACTGCTAAATATAAGACTTGGATTTTTGATATAGCTGATAATGAAATTGGAAAAGCGATATATTCCAGGCAATGTAATAATCCCTGTTCAACTGTAAATATATTGGTTTTTATGATTCGTATTGTACTTACTAGAAGAACTATGAAAAATTCAGAAGAAAACAATGCAAACTAGGAAAGACTAATTGATAAGACACAGCGTAGAGCTTTTACATTTAGTTTTGTTTAAATCTGGTCCTATTAATTGTAGGCACAAGTGAACAAAGCTTTTAAGGATTTGGCCCCTTGTTGTTCATGACTTATGCTCAAATAGCTGCATATTTAGGTTTCATATGATAGCTTCTCCATCTCAGAGCTGCTTGTACTTGTGAAATTGCAATTGTAAAACTCTGGCATTGGGAGAAACCAAACAGCTTCAGAGGTATTAAAGAGAGACAAATGCAAGCTTTCAGTTAAAGTCTGTGAAAGATGTTATTATAGTCTCAAATTACCTTTAAAAATACAATCAAAAGAAGAACTTTCTTATGTGGATTTAAAAGGTAGTGAACTGAGTCTTAAAAACAGTTTGTTGAACACTAAGAAAAGCCGTATAACACATTAACAAGCAGACTGCTAAGGATTGCTTCTATGATATTATCAAATAAGGACTTGGTAAACCACAGATATGAAATTTAGAGACCATGAGCTGCACAGCTGAGCCAGGTTTGGCTGATTTGACAGGTTTGGAATGTACTAGACTTCCTATTCACATGCGGATTATTTACATAATTTGTGTGTCCATGGACAGTGTTATGCAAAGGAGGCTTTGTGGGTTCCCTTCCAGCTCAGGGTATTCTAAGCTCATGAGATGCCACTGACAATTTTAGTTGCTTCTTACTCAGATAGATATTCACCAGCTAGAGACACAATGCTGAGACTGTGCTGAGAAAGATACAGAAGATAAATTCTCCCTTCTCATAAGGTTGTCACTTCACCCAGGTATTGAAATAGAATCCTTACATCTCTTAGTATACAGCTGTCTGCATGGGAAGAATAAATACTCCTTTTAGTTAGTGAAATGTTATTTCTTGTTTCTCCAGTTTTGTTGCCCATTCATTTTTTTACAGATGAGAAAGTTAATAGGTGTTGCATGTGTGCTGGCATATTGCCCAGGCATTCTTCTCAGGCAAAAAACTAAAGCATGAATACTAGGCATGTTCATCCCAAGTCCTCGGTAATGCCAAGCTCTGTGTTTGCTCAATAACCACTTTTGATTGTTCAGTTGATGCCAGTGAAAGATTTGAACCTTTGTGTTCCCTTGGTCAGCATCCATGATGTTTGAGTAAACTTGTAAAACTTGTGGGTACCATTTGCTTTACCCCTTTTTTCTTTTTTTTTTTTTTATGCTTGACAAAAATGAACCAAAATGATTCATAACAAATAGGTCCTCTGATTTCTTTGTTCACATTCTGATAGAAGTCAGTTTTTCATTTATTTCTTCTACTGATTTCTGATAACCCTGTTCTTCCACAGCAGAACAAGAACAGGTTTTTCTTAGATAAATATGATGACTAGGAGAAGGGGGGCAAGGCATTTTTTCTTCAGTCTACAACTGCAACACCCTACATCCCTTACTCCACATACAGATGTGGTGACAAAAGAATAGTGGTTTTACGAGCTTTTTCATCCCTCAGACACAGCTTTGCTGGTTGACAGAAGAATGCTTCATACTGAAATGTGCTGTTGAGGGCAAGTGTTTAATGGCATTGCTGAGACAAATCCTTAACCAGGGAGTCTCAGTTGCATAGCTCTCATCAGCAGCAAGCTGTGATGAGACTCAGCTTCTCTTGTGCCTGGTTGTCGGAAGCAAAGATAAAAGTAGGAGTCACAGCAAAGTGTGACAATGCCCGCAGGATGTTTCAAATTCTACCATGGGTGAACCAGTGCCAAAGAGAAGCTAGGACCTTGCAGCCATTATGGGAGGAAGAACTTGTTTTGGAGAGGAATTATACTAAATTTGTGCAGAGACTGTTTCTGGCCCAGAAACGCCCACTGAGCATTGCAGACTGAGGTAAACATTACAGGCAGCTTTGCAAACACAAGCTTGCTCTTCAAACTGGTTGAGCAGCATATGATTTTCTCATGCTTAATAAAAAATAAGCTTCACTCCCATACCAAAAGAGATGTGGTTAGATATATGTTTCCCACTACATTATAGTAGGAGGAGGCTTAGGCCTGGCCAGCAGAACATCAGCATTTTTCTAGTGCTTTTTATTCACAATTGATGCCTTGGGTAAATGTGATCCACAAGAAACTTGGAGGGTTAATGCTGCTTTGTAGTCCAAATTGTCTGATTTGGGACACTGCTGTTAAATAGTAAGGGGAAATCTCTCTTCTTCTCATAAATGGTTGATTTTTAGTGTTTTGTTGCTAATGACAATTATATAGTACATAGGACAAGTTGTTGTTGTTGAACAACATTCTACTTTTGTTTCCCTGTTTTATTTTTAACTTTTCAGTTTTCATGGCAATGTCAGAGTCATCTGAACAGCATGTTGACCAAGAACCACAGAAAGGAGTTAATAGAGGTAAGATCTAAGGAAGAAAAATGCAGGAAAGTGGTAAATAGCTAAAACTGATGTCAGGTCTCTTGGCTTCTAGTAGCCAGAAGAACATGGGGTGAATGATCTGCCCGAATAAGAAGGTGTTCCTCCATGATCACACATCAGTTCCTCCTCAAGTCATGGGCAAGGGATACCCAGAAGACACTCTCACTACCCTTCTGCATGCTGGAGAGAAGGAGACAAAGAATGAAACTGTGGAAATCTCTACCTGGCTCCCGTAGGGAAGGTAACAACATCACCAATGTGGCTGTAGCTGGTTAGGCTTACAGATGAGGCCAGAAAGCACATTTCATGCTAAGGAGAAATGCCAAAACCTTTTCTTTCTAGTTCTCCTCACAACATAAATATGATGTCCTTTCCAAATCAAGGAACTGAGTTATGCTGTTTCCAAAACTCAGGTTCATAACATGCTTCAGATGGGAAGGGCACTTCCTTGTGCTTGGTAACCATAGCTTTTGTGCCTCAGCCTTTCTCATGCAGACAACTGAACATCTCAGAGCAGCAAAAAATGTGGTTGTTCAGCACATCTGAGAAAACTTCCCGTGACCCAAGTAACCCATGCACTTCTGTGCTGCTTGTTTTTAAAGCAAGAAAAACATCTGACAACTTCTGTTGCATTAGACCAACAGTTTCAATAGGTTTTCATCAGAAGATGCAGAGGTTTGAGATAAAATAATGTTTGCAAACAAGTTTTTTCTGGTATGTCCTAACATAAAGGTTTAGTGAGTCACATGATGGAGCTGTTCTCATTGATCCTGCAGGGAAATACCTCTGTCTGGTCTTTCCACTGTTTGAAATCTCTTCAGTCTTTCCTAGTTGCCTGGGGTTGATGCATTTGTTTAAGAGTTTATCTTTAAACAACACTTTGGTGTTTTGCAAAAACACGTATTATTAAATCCAGTGCATTATTCTGAATACATAGCCTGGTACAATGTGAGCAGAATGAGAATCACAGATATTCTCCACTTTCCCAGCTGGATTAGGTTTCAGGAAGTATGAAATTTGTGTCATGTGCCTTCTCTCTCACAAATGAATGCAGACTTTGAAGTTTCAAAATAATCTCAAATATTCAAAGTTAATACATTTACAATGCTGTGATGTGGCATTCTCTGTAGCTACAGTCTGGGTAATATGAAAAGGGGAGTTTGATATTCAGTCAGTAGTCTTGCAGCTATAACTTATATGATAAATCCAGATTTTTTAGGTCAGAAGGAGGAGTTTATCATGGGACCATAATTACAGCATCCTGAGATTATTACTGAATCCATTTATTTAACACAAACCATGTTACAAATATCCTTGACAACTAACAGCTTAAAAATTATCTCACTTTTTTAATAGGGAGAGCTTTAAATACAATTTCCTGACCAAATTCCTGAGTTGATCCACATCACCATATTTCATTATGAATTACTCGTCACATTGCCACACTTTCTAGAGAGCTTCCAGTTTTCCACACAGAGATCTCGTGTTCTGTGCTCCTATCATCGATAAGTTAATACAAAACTGTATTTGTCCAAGCAAGTTCATCAGACATGGGATGTCTTTCTCCAAGGAAGTTCATCAGACATGGATATCTTACTTTTGACTACAAAAAAAAGTGAAATTTTGCCTCACACTGTTTGTTTAGGTCTTCTCCCCAGCCTAGAGGTGGGTACATGCTCCATATGAGGCAAGTAGACCTTGCAAGAATGATACTGCATTTTTCAGATGCAAGAGGGTAAAGGAAGGAGAAGGTGATGCCACCCAGATTCCTGAAAACAACTTCTGCGCAGCACATGGAATCTAGTCCTGAATGCCCAGCTGCACATATGACTGAACTGCATGTTCCAATAAAGCCAGAAAATGAGGGCATCCCCAGATTTGGTGTGCACATTTCCAGAGCTTTGCTGAAAGAACTGCTTTTTCAGTACATTTCCCTTCACACACACAAAAAAACCTATGATTTTATTCAACAAAATCTAAGTTAAAAGATTTCANAAACCAACAACAACAAAACACAGCTCCAATAGGTGCATCTCAAAAATCGACCAGCTGGTATAAAAGGGTTACATGGGTCTGAACTCAGGAAGACCTTCAAATCCTTTTCCATCAGCCAAGACTGCATGGAATGCAGTGCTTGCCAGTGCTTGGTGAATTGGGTACAGTGCTAATATTTTCTTACCTCAGGGAATTTCTTCTTTTGCAAATACTCTGTCATTGCAGGATCGAAATACTTTGCATAACCTTCATTGAGACTGTATACCTTCCCCTTCTTCTTGATTTTAACATCTCTGTCCACCAAAATAAACTCACCAAGACCCTGCAGGACAGGATAATATATTAGCAGGTAGCAGAAATTTTTTTCGACTTTCTGTAACAGTGGTCACAGTAGACATGGCAGAAATTCTAGTACAGTTTGATCCTTTCAGCACCACTGTGGTGTACAACCTCATAATATTTCAAAAAGAGCAGAAAGCAGAGAATTTGCATTAAATTAAGGAAAACTTGTCACATTGGTACTATAAAAAATTCTCATTGGACTAGAGTATCAAAAGAACACCAACCAGCCCTGAAAGCAGATGGATCATGAATCTCTGTCTTCAAATCATAAGGCTGTAAATTAAGAAAGTATACTGCCTTCTGATTTTTGAACTCTTCTTGCCTGTCTTGTTTAAATATCTTAAAGTGAATGTGGTCATCTACACCCATGTGTTGCTGTCTGCAGTCTGATTTCAACCTCCACCTTTGACTCTGTCTCAAGCAAAGGCAGTTCACCTCCCAGTTCTTTCCAGTTGGAATGAGATTATTTGCAAAGGTTACAAGAAGTTACAATAATAATTCATCCTTTTATTAAAAAAAAAACAAACAAAACAAAACAACCACAAAACCATAGAAAAATCACTATGCTATTCCCCACATCTAATTCTGGTTTAACAAATGAATGATCTTCCTACATTCCCACAGTTTTCCTGGGCACTGAAGAGTGGGACTTGTTCAGTTGTACAGACTTTTGCAAATTTTGGGTATCCACCTTAGGGTGGATAAAACTCTGCACTCAGGAAATGAAATATCATTTGGCTCAAGCTATCGATAAAATGGTCTTTGCCTCAGGCTAAACAATGAACATGCTGATGTTCTTATTCAGACAGAAAAATAAAGAATTAAATAAACACAGATTCCTTTCAGTGAAGACAAAGAGACTGTACAAATTAAATTTTCTTAAGTGTTGGTTTGAATGAAGAGGTTTTCAAATCCTCACCTTAACTGAGGATTTAACTTTTAATTTCACTTCTACTGAGTAGGCAAAAACCAAGCAGGTATTGCAACCAACATGTTAATATATTATTAAATGCTTGTAAAGAGAAGGTGGGATGCTCCAGGGCATGAAAATATAATTGCATAAAGTAGATAGATTATAGAGACAAGGATTAACAAAAACAAGCTCTAAAAGACTGTGGCAACATGATTAGCACCATGACTGTACCGGATCGAGCATGAAGCAGTCCACTCCTTGCCCTGTGGAGAGGGCAACCAGTGTGGCACTACCATACAGGGCATAGCCTGCAGCAACAATATTGCGTCCGGGCTGTAGAGCATCTTTTTCAGAGGGATCATCATCTGTTTCCTAAGGAAAAAATACCATTGAGCCAGAGGTTAAATTCTGATAATGAACAATAAAAACAACATTTCAATAATAATGTGTGACAGATTTCCTTTTCTGTCGGTGCAGGCCTTTGAAACAACAAAAACAGAGATTGTTCCCCGCCCTCCTTGTTCAGGGCAAGTTTGGTACAGGCACATATATATGCTGGGACAGGATGTTGAGAGTTTGATAGTTTATACATGTCACGCTATTGGTATGACACATGCCACAAAACCGATCCCTTGGCATTACAGCCCCAGCTATTAACTGAGGATCATCAGAAACCTGAGATAGAGCAGAGACACTAATTTTCTGTAAATGTAACATGAGCTATCATACTGACACCCCTCAGAGCGATTAACTGAGAGACAATTGCTGTCATTACCATTGCAGAAAAATGCTTCCATAGTACAGAATGAAAGGGTATGTATGGTCACTATGATGGAACCAAGTTTGTGCATTGGTTTCTGCTAGTGAAGGCATGCATAACTGAAGAGATATAAATGTTCATCTATTATATACAAATGTTCATCATATTATATACAACACAAAAAATGCATTTGGTTATGCAAAGTGTGCATAAGTGCAGGTACTCATCTATAACTCCACATAGAACATTCAGATGGCATTTCACTTCAAGCTATTAGTTCAAGTTCTGACACTTGTACTTTGATTTGGCACTTTGGTTGTCATGGAACAATCATAGCCCATGAAGACATGGTGCGAATACTTCCAGCCAGCTCTAGGGGCGTGCCTCAGCCAAGGCTTATGAGAGTTTGTCTGGTGTGGTGGGTGAGGAGGACAGCCAACAGTACTTGGGAAGGCTGGTTCCACCCTTCATCTCCTGCTACTAAAAAACGGGGATAGCAGTGCTTACAAGTTCTTCAGTTGTGGTGGGTCTTGTATGGATGTTTTTTGGTGGTGGTCCTTTGGAAATTTAANATTTAAATGAACCCCCCCCCCCCCTTCCTTCAGGCCATGGCCTAGTATTTTATTGTTCCCAACTTGGACATTTTCTCAGTGATTGCACAGGCTTATTTAGATTGAGAAGCAGCTAAATAGAAACAGCAGGTCTAGCCTTGAATATCTGGTTTAAAAAAATTAAAATCTGTGAAGACTGTCTTGTGTAGAAGATAAAATATTTGCCCATCGGGGTCTTAGCAAGGTGCTCCTATTCGTCATTGTATGCCAATACCTTGAGGAAAACTGAGATCTGGGACACCAAAATGACACCTGTCTTGGTACATGAAGACAATTATTTCACATTAAAATGTTTTCATTTTCAGCTGAAAGATTTTGTAACTTAAGTTACGTCACTTACAGTTTTTAACTGTATTTTGCACAAATCTTTTTATTACTACTTCACCAAGTCCTTCTGTGGAAATAAAAAATCCAATTGACAGCCCTTCATGGGAGCTGAAATATAGCATGAACAAGTAAATATATGTGGTACTCGGTCCCTTGAAACTATGTCAACTGCTTATTCTGAGAGGTTATAAGGCAGACAATGAAGGAAGATTAGTTTAAACTTTTGTTTCCATATTTCAGAGCTTCAATATTGAGTAACAGTAGCCAATACTTTGTGAAACAATCCTTATAGTACCAACTATTATGGCCTAGGTAGCATTATCTCTTTTGAAAATATACCCCTATGGCACACATATCTCACCATTAAAACCAATGGTTGCCTACAGCAGAGTAATTATTTGCAGCATCAAACACAGAATAAAACATTCATTTAGACAGGTAGTTTCAAACATATTATGATTGTCATAGCTTTTTGTATGCTCTTCTCATTAAAGAAAAGACAATTTTTTATGAACAGAGCAAAGTGATTTGTTTTCTAGAATACAGTGTATATACAATACATGGAACTTTGCATTATATGTGATATTGTTTTAAAATATTTTTTATGAGATAAGCTTTTCAGTCCTATTTCTTAAATGCATTTTCTATGTTAAAATGACTGAGAAATTATATACTCGTTGACTATTATAAAAAAAACCAGAGGAACTCCTCCCTCAAGGCATAGGCAGCTGGGCTAAATTCCTCCTGAATTCACTTGTTTCTTCATCCTCATTCACAACTGTGTGTTTCCAAGAGCTAGTTTCCAAAACGAAGGAGATAAAGTTTGAAGCAAACATTTTGCAGAGCTCATTGGAATGTGAAAAAGCTACAGATCAGCTGATACTTCAATGTTAGGACTGCAGGAGTTTTGTGCTGCCAAGTACCATGTACTGTTAAACAAACGAGGGAATTAAGCTGGACAGTACACTCTGATATTTGCTATTTTCTCTTTTTTCCTGGTGCACAGATGGATTTCCTGTCCATTATATTTTGACTATGATGGTGGTAGTGAACTGCCTTTAGAGGTCTTTATGCAAAGCAATAAAACAGACAGATGGATTGCCAATAATGCATTATAGTGACTCTGTCATTATAACTCATAATTGGTGCGAGGCTGATGAAACAAAGGCTGTAGAGTCTGGCTATAGGGGTACCCTCAGGTGATACCTGACTTTAAAATTTTTTGTGTTTGTGATTTGCCTGACATCACATGATGGAATTCCCACCAGCTCTGAGAGCATCACTAAAATGACTTTATTTCCAGGTCTCCACTTGTATCATGTGTTTCGTGAGTAGCTTTTGTGTTTATACTGAATATATTGATTTATACTAATTATACTGAATATATACAACTTCTCTGTGAGAGAACACATGAAGGGGAGAACATTGTCCCATTACAATGAAGGGTAGCAAATAAAATACATCAGAGGCATTGGGCAAAGTTACAAATCAAAACTAGAGTGAAACAAAGCAAGAGAGTCTCACAGCATATTTTGCAGTATGAATTAAGGATTTTAGATTCAGCTCAGTGGCATGAAAACCTGGGAAGAACCCAAGCAAAAAGTATTTACTGTCACCACATCCTGACACTTTGGCAACTGAGATCCCCTCAGTGACAGTAACTGTCTCAGTCCAATTCCCTGCTGATTCTGCAAAGCTCCTCCCTCAGCCCCACTTTTCTGGTGTTTCTGATTTTCAACAGCACCGCTCTGCTCTCAGAAAGCAAAGGCCAGGTGGGAAATCAAATAAAGCTGAGATAGCATTTATTTCCTTATGGGTTTTCCTAAGAAACTGATAGAGTACTTTTCTGACATGAGGAAATGGACCCTCCTGCTGTGGTGGAGGCTCTGGATTGGGAGCAATCAGACAACTGTTTTCAGGATTGAAATGTGTTGTCCAAGTCTGGCCTTTCTATACGAATGCTTATTATCTGTTGTGTTTGTTTGGGTGTTTTGGTTTCCAGATGTTTCTGCCTTGGAGAGTGTGCCTTTGGAAATTAAGTTAAGATGAGACAAGGTGAGAAAATCAGCCAAGGGCTCATCTCAGAACTGGTAGGTGCTAAGGTTCATCCTTTGGAATCACAATGGTTCTACCTTTTCCAAAATGTTATTCATGAACCTTAAATGGCCTAAAATTATGTTCTCTTTCTTAAATGATATTTATCTACTGAATAAACATCTCACTTTTCTTCTTCCACACCACCTTTCAATAATAATCAATAAAGCACTTCTTAATAATTTGAAAGGAAAATTCAGCTATTGTCTACTGCAAATATTGGGAGCTGCTGTTGTAATTTTAAGATATCTTTGGAAAGGTAACTGAAAAGGGTGGAGGTTCCTCTGCTTAACATAAGAGTATCGTCATTTGCTCGAAGCAAATAGCTTCAAGCTTGTAGCTGGTAGCATCTGAGTCTGCAAAGACTTCTTTGAAGTCACAAGTACTGTAAACTTATTTCACAACAGGAATGGCTGAGGGTCTCCCACAGTCATATGACCGTGAGCTCAGGCTTTGGGAAAAAAAAAAAATCAACTGCTGGGAGATTAGCAAACAAATCACAAGACTGGGCATGACCGTAACTCTTAGTGTTTGTGACTGGCCGCACGGCTGCTGCTCTGTGCAGCCCCGCGGGAGCAGACGTCCCGCCAGGGTCCCGATGGGTTGGGGGACCGTTCCCTGCAGCCCCCAACCTTTCCATGCTGACCGATCCCATCCTCACAGGCACAGCAGCCACGGCTGCTGACCGCGGCGCGGAGCGGGGCTGCCAGCCCGACCCAGGGGTGTCAAAGGGACAAAAGCTGCCATCAGCCGGCACCCGGCACCGAGACCAGCATCACTGCAGGAGCTGCAGCCGCCCTGGGGCTGACACGGCTGCAGCTGAGAGTCCCCGTGTGTGGAGGAAGGAAGGGCTGCCACCGAACGATTCCATGGGGCTGGGTGTCCCCTTCCTGTGAATTCAGGCAGCGTCTCGGCACACGTGAATGTCAAGTGCTCGTCTACTCTTTCTAAGGCCCCCTTTTGCCCAGAGACACCCAATGAACCGTGAGAAGAAACTAGGCAAGGTGATGAACTCAAGATATTCTTCTTCCACCAAGTAAATCGTGAATATGTAATTTGCTCTTCTTACCTTTTTGTAGATAGCAAATATTGTTCCTATTGGTGCCAAGCAGTCTATATTGGATGAACCGTCAAGGGGGTCAAAGCACACCACGTATTTACCCTGAAACAGAGGTGGCAAGGGAACCATTTAAGGATAATGTTGTTTCGCACTATTATTTCCATTTACTTGGGAACTCCCACGTTTTTATGTCTGCGTTTATCCCGCCCAGCGTTTATCCCTCCTGACACAGGAGGCTGCACTGCCGGCCCAGCTGGCCCGCAGCACAACACAGACCCTCCAAGGGCCTGCCAGAGAAACTGGAGAGGGCATGGCTCTGCCCAGGAGGGAGGGGAGCAGTCCTCTGCTGCAGAGCAGGGCAAGAAATTGTTTAAGAGCAAAAGGAGTGACTCATTCTGGAAGCAATTCTTGAATTAATATGTTTTTTCTGCTACTTTTTGCTGCGAAAGAAAGGTTTTTGCAGTGTTGTGAGGTTTGAGGGTAAGAAGGCAGAAAGAAAAATGTCTTTTTTTGGGCAGGTTACATCAGTGTGAGCAGTAACCCGCTGTAATACGATCCCCTTCTTAGGGAAGCCTGATGGAGCAGTCTGGTGTTTCCTTTGGACATGTAACATAAAACTCAGTTCTGCCAGCCTCTCATCTCATTTTATCTTGCTAAACACTAATGTAATCCAAAACCATCACACCCGTGGTCAAGGAACGTAACAGTACACTTAAAACTGGGATTTGGGATGTGTTAACAAGCTTAAAAGTAATTATTCTCCCTCCCTTCACAAAACTTCAATAATCATTTTACTCTCCACATCTCTTTTAGTTATTGCAATCATACCACCCACTACAGTTATTAATCAAAACAACGCAGACACGGTGCAAATTTTCCGAATTCCCCCGGGAGGGGCTGGGTTCAGGGGCCAGGGCCAGGTTTCATACTTGAAGCAAGAGTGCCACCTGCTGCTGCCTGAGCCGAC
The DNA here is from genome assembly GCA_013400215.1 of Cisticola juncidis. NCBI lineage: Eukaryota > Metazoa > Chordata > Aves > Passeriformes > Cisticolidae > Cisticola > Cisticola juncidis. The sequence goes on along the minus strand of VXBR01007849.1, from coordinate 255,433 downwards.
AACCCCCCGAGCTGCACAGACCCGCTTGTCCTTGGGGGTGATGATGGCCTCCTTGTTCTCCTCCGTGACCAGGACGCAGGTGCTGTAGGAGGACTGGAGCATGTTAATGACCAAGGAGTTGGATAATACATCCAGCTTCTTCACCTCATCGCCCGTCACATTCACAGTGCCAGCTATACCAAACCTACAGAACAGTAAAAATGTCAAGAAACCTGAAGGAGGCCAACATTACAGGTTTTTAGGAAAAAAACCCCAACAAGTCAAGGTTGTTCCTTCCTCTGATCTTCCTACACCTTTAGATAATCTTTGGATGAAAGAGCTGATGTGCATTATAAGACTGTTGCTGCTGCTAGAAAATAAAAGCATGCATTTTGAGATCTTACCTGGGTCCTTTTACTCCTATGTGGGTGTTCTCTAGGCCAGAAGCAGAGCCTACAGCCCAGGTGGTAAGTGCCAGGCTTCCCTAGCAGCCCCATGAACCAGCTGCAGTTTTGAGGAAGCAGAAAGTGCAGTGAGCATCCACAGAATTTTCTGCCACTGGCTGCCCAGTACTCTGTAATGATCCTTCAACACACATTCACTCAGCCCCCTGCCAGCTCCAAATCAGAACTTTAAAGACATCCCCAGGGAATTTGCCATATGGAACTGTATCTCAGGGCCAAGGTCTGTTTTATTCAGTGATCCTCAGCTGAGCAAGGATGATGTTTCTTTTCCCTATCCCAATTTTAGCAATATGCTAATGACATTGTATAATAGTAAATATGTTTCTGAGACTTCCAGTTGAAGAAGCAATGTTTAGACCCAATGTGCATGTTCTGGGCATCTTAGAAATACAAAAACCATACAGGGAAAAGATACAGCTTTTTATTCATTAAGGGAAATTTAAAAAAGGGGAGGTGGAGGGTGTTGGGGAAGAGCAGAGGTGAAAGAAGCAAGTAAGTAGTCCCTAGGATGATGTTGGTCAGTGGCACACCTGAACTGGGAGTGGCGTAGGTCCTTTGTCTTACTCAAAGCTCAAAGCTGCCTGTGCTTTTCAGAGGTATTGAGTATTTGGGACATTTTATTTTTGAGTGCCAAGTTTAGTATTTTTAAAAAGGGCCGTCATTTTCAGGGAATGCTAAGAACCTACTCTCCAGACAGTGTGTTTTAAGGCATAATCACAGCTCAAGTCTATGACCTGGAAAATGTTCTCCTTCACTTTTGAATTGAAAATTCGCCAAAAAATTCATGTTTAGTGCTTTAACATTAAAGAAGACACTTTCAGTCTCCTACTTGGAGGGGCAAGAAAAGCCAGAGTTCTGTAATTGCACAAACGCAGATGGATGCAAGCCACTTTCACAGTGGCTGAAAGTCTGCCATGGGAATTCCTGAAATGTCATGGTTAGTTTCAGTAATTTGAATGGTGCAAGTTAGTCATTTGCATGTTTGGATACTTTAGATATTTCTGAGTCAACATCTGAAGCTTTTTTGTTTGTGAAAAGAAATATTTGCTCCTTAATGTAAAGGATAGCTTGGGTTTTGGTTGGGTTTTTTTTTTGGGTTTGTTTGGGTGGTTTTTTTTGGTTTTGGTTTGTTTTGATATGCTGGTTTTTTTTGTTTGCTTTAGTTTTTTCTTAAGGGGAAGAAGGATTATTATTATTATTAGAGGTTATTCCACCTCTAGCCTATGAAACAGTTTCTCCGCTGTTACAAATTATTTCAGAGATTGCATATATAAAGATGAAAATTATGTAAGAGCAACTATTCCTTTAAGTCAAGGAAGCAAAATAGCTCAGTTTCACCCAGTAAGAACAGAGACAAAGCAGAGTTTAAGGACACAGGAGCCTGATACTCTGGTTCACTTTGAGTATGTTCATATCCTCTCTAGGCACTATGGTCCTATAAAGTGAGGGTAATAATTCTGAGACAATGAACTCATGATTTTCCATGATGATTGTGGACTTAGACCAAATAATCAACAGAAGTACAAAATCCCATCCCCAAACTCCAGTGTCAACCATTTTGGTGTTTCTATGGAAGGGAAAAAAACACCAAACCCGTGAACAAATTATAATGTTGACTTTTTTTCACAGATATATTCCTGGTCTCTTTCATGCATGCAGATGTAAGTACACAGTGAGGCATGTTCAGAAAAATATCTTTCAATACATATCAAGAACTTTCTATTTTAAACACACAGTTTCATGAGGGCATTCCATATCTCTGAACTCCTTCAGATAGATCACCATTAAAAGACTTAAACTGATGTCTATTGCACTTGTCCATGTGGAACAGCTCAGTACATTCCAGGTTTGGGTATGGCTATTTTTTATTCCAGCTGTGAAAGCACTAGATAGCAAACTGTTATGTTTGTTTTTCCTCCAGGGCCTTTTGAGATTCCCCGCCTGCAACCCTGCCTGTGGGATACTGCTTGAGGAAGGAAAGAGAAATGCACCCAGGTATGGCAGCGTATGGAGTTTCTCACAGGGCTGTTGCTTTAGAGCATTGCTTATACAGCAGACAGGCAGAAAATCAGCTTCCCAAGATAAGCCAAGCCCAGATTTGCACGGTTCAGCAGAGGGCTTGGATTTAGCAGAAAATATCACAGTGAGATATTCTGCGTTAAAAATATCATGGTGTGATTTTCAGCAAATTCACAGCAGATTTAAAAGCAGATCAGTATCAACAAGTACAAGAGATATCAAGGTGAGCAGTGCATTGAAGTTTTGTTCTCACTGATATTTTTAGAGTAAAATATTACAGAACAGCAGTTAGTTTAAATGTCTATCTTGCGCCAGTATTAAAAAGCTCCAGAAAGGGAGCTCTCCTGCTTCCCACTCTTGATAATCCAGGCTCTGAACTTACTCAGCTTAAAAAAAAGGACACTTCCAAGTTCCTTATGAATCCCTGCCTGCCCCCCGGCCTTGCTGTGCAGGTAGCTGTCTGTCTGCCTCCTCTTCCTCCCTGTGGAGCAAGGTAGGACTCACATGTGTGCCAGGCCAGCCTTCCTGACAGCGGCGGAAATGGCCTTTATGGCAGTCAGCATGGAGTTGAGCAGCTGCGTCAGCTCCCCCGTCGCCCCCGGCACGCGGCGCCCCTTCTCCATCACAAACCGCGTCAGCGTCAGCATGTCTGTCTCGAAGGGGCTTCTGTCGGCCATTTCTGCCCAGTACCAGAGTCTCTGTCTGCTTGGCTGGACAAGATGCTCTCTTGCTGTGTCGAGATCCTGGGTGGCTGTTTTATTTTCAGGCGAAGCCGTGTTTGGCTGTGTTGCTGGTCAGAACTTATTAAGATGTTTCTGAGACCATGTGATTGAGTGCTCAGAATAACTGCACCCCAGGCTGGCTCCATGGCTCCACTGGGATGCAGGAAAGGAGCCTGAGACAGGACTGCAGCTGAGCAACTACTGCTCATCTGGTCCTCCCACACACTGAAATTAGCCCTGTGCAGATCCAGTTACATATTCTCACTGCACATCACGCTGATTATAATGCAAAACTCTCGCTGGCCGAGTTCTTGGAAGTAGCTTTCCTGTAGTTCCTGCTCAGCAATGGGCTCAGATAGCCAAGGCTATGTTTACAAGGCACCAGAAATTAAGGCACTAGGCACCAGTAATCATGTGTGCCACAGTGTTCCACAGCACTGTGACTCCAGAGGGGGAAGTTCCTTTCCCATAAGCCCTGTTTTTTCACTTTCTTTTGGCCTCTGCCCTGAAGGAGTGTTTTGAAGAGGTGCATCTAGACACATTTTTGTTAAAGTGTTTTATGTTTCTAGTTGGTCTGCCGCAGTTCCATTTTAATGATTTAATTCCTGGTCTGGGTTGTTTGTAATATTATAGTGCTTGCATAAATGAGAAGTATTGGTTAATTGTGGCTTGACTAGTTACAAAGTAATTATGTCTTCAATAATTTACCAATAAGACTTCTCTGATTTAAGCATGTCAATGGAGTAACTCACAAAATGAAATTTTATGTTAGCTTTCATGTTGTAGTGCACCATGTAAATATAGGTATGTCTAAATTTGCAATTATGCTGCCAGTAACTCCTTACAAGTGATATTCTTGGAGCACTCGATGCCAGTGTGAAGGTAGACAGAAACTCTCCAAGAAATGTACTAGAATGTGCATTAGGTACATGCCATCTGTAACACTGTTTAACTACAGCACTATCTACAGCACTCTGACTAGGCAGTAAGAATAACTATGTGCTGTTATACACTGTAGGCTTCATTTTACATACTAGTAGCACTCTCATTTTAAACTAGAAGATATGGAAAGCCCACCAGCAAAACAAGAAAATGTGGAGTAATAGAAGAAAAGTTTTATTAAGTTCCATTGTTATTCCTTTAACCCAAATTACTGCACTAAAATCTTGCCAGGAAGACAGAAACAAAATTCAGTAACAAAACATATACCTAATGTGGTTTTGTTAATAGAAACTGCAGCTGAAGCCAAAAAGTTTTGATTTCCATTGTTCCTTTTTTTAATCTTTAGCATTTCTTCAGAATTTCCTAGAAGTATCTCTTCATCTATGAAAAATACATTACTTGTTCAGTTTTAAAGGGATTTGAATGCTAAGGTTTTCTACTTTAAAATCAGATGAAAAAAAATGGATTTAGAGATTGACAGCATTGAACATTAGCCACAAGTAGAAAGACAGTTTAGTGCTGCTTCCATCCCATGTGCTTGGCTTTGGGGATGTTTTTCCAGTCCTGTTCCAAGGTAGGGGAAGAACTGGTGAGCAGATGGAGCAACAGGCAGGTTTTCAGGTTTTACACTACATCTTCTAAAGCAATGGTTGAAGAAGAAAGAAATCTGGAAGATTTCTCTTTCCTACTACAGTGATACAGTTAAATGTACAGGATACTGTTCAGATCACAAGACAGATGTTACACAGCATGTTCTGCCTGGTTGTAAGACTTTCTTCTTTTGAACAGACTTTGTAGAAAACCAAAAATAATGTAAGTAGGGAACTCTGGGATAGCACATGGTAGGATCAATAGAAGAAGGGGACAGGTTTCACTTCATACATGCAAAAATATCTGCTGGCTTAAAATACAACCATTACATTCTGTACATTATTTCATCATCATGGCAGCTGTCAGCCCAACCTGTACTAAAATGCTTTTAATGCAAAATCTCTCTGCTATGTAGCTGGAACACTGTAAGCATACCAAATCAAATTAGTAAACAAGAAATGGGGTGGGGGTTGGCCTATGACTTCTAACTTTTGTAAAAACATCACATGCAGATCTTCTGTTGATTCCAAGTGATCTTTTACACTGGTCAAAAAGGCAAAGTTCAGATCATCTTCTAACAGAAAGTTTGTTTTAGGGTTAGTGGTTGAAAGAATGTTTTCAGAGCTAGTAAGTCTACTATTTGCCTTTTTTTTTCCTTTTTTCCTGTAAAATCTGCTTATCTGTTTTATAGGTACTGGATTTTTTTAGTATATATAAAGCACAATGTTTTGAGCTTTGTAACAGTCCTTCAATAAGAAATTAACTTATACTATTATGTAAAGAACACAGACTCTTCAACCAATCTTTCCATAAACATTGCAGTTAAGAGTGTAACAAAAAGAGAAATAAAACTTGGCTGGATAAAGACACACAACTGGATTGCATGAAAACCTCACCCTGTTTTGATAAATACTACGATCCCACTGAAACAAAATAACCCAAATGATTATACGGAATGATTAGACTATATAAATAATTACAATTTTGGGGAGGTGGGGAGACATTAGATTGTGTAAAAAATGTGTGATGACTGCCTATAAGCCTGAGAACCTTCAGTACAAGGAATTGGAATAGCACAGGAAGGTTAAAAAATAAACAAGTCAATTTGACAGATCTGGGAGATTTTCCCTCTAATATAAAGAGCTTGTGGGGATTATTCACACTTGCACTGGTGTATGGGCCAGTCCTGAGCTTTAAAGGTGACACCTTTTCTAGCTGATATGAAATGTTAGTCGCTTGGACAGCACCAGCTGAAACTGGAGCTGGTGACCTTTCACTAAAGGCCACAGTGCAGCCTCTGAGGAGGGCACTGGGTAGAACTGCATCGGGGGTGACAGCAGACACTGACAAACCCACCCTCCTGCTCTGCACTGACACGCAGGGAGAGCTCTGGAAAGGGGGATATGGAAGGAGATTGCTAAGTAGTCCTTCCCACTGGTGGCTAGCTGGGGAGGTTGTTCAAATGTGGACTTACTGATTAGAAGATAAAACCAGCTCACAATGGGTAAAATACTAAGTATGAAATGTCAGCCCAAGGCAAAACAAAACATTAAGAACTGACCTAGCAAATGTGGACAGTATCGACTTTCCTCCTGTAACCTTTAAATGGTGTCAGTATGGTTCATTAAAAATAGATATATGCAGTCCAGGATTCCTGTAAAGCTTAAGGGCAGATACAGACGAGGAATTATGGTAACTAGGCACAAATCACTGCTATGGATTCTGTCTGCCCAGTCTAGCAGACCACTGAGGCACTGTAGTCCAAAATGACTACTGCCAGCACTCTGAGTCTTCTAAGGGTTCAGGTCCCTGAAAGCTGTCTCCACTAGCAAAGCCTCATCAGAATTAACATTTTCAGCAGAAACTAGGCCATTCAGTCCCTGACAGAAACATCTTGTCCCACATCAGCTTGGAGAACAGATGCATATATACAACTGCCTAAAGTTTGCCGGTATACCTCCAAATGCCCCAGCATGACCTGTCAGAACGAGAGTCCTTGGGTTTTTATCTGTCTGAGTCCTCACAGAGCACGCTCTTGCATCCTGGATTTCAGATTCCCCATACTTCTCTCCTGTTTTACAAGAGGAACCATGCTCTGTCAGGCTATCTGCAAAGCCCTCAGGCTGGCAGGTTTAGAGCTCATGGCACCCCTGGAGAGGACCTCCTAAACCATGAATTGAGTCAATGTCTAGTGGCAGTCTACCCAACTATCCATATGATGCTTACTTTGAGTTTGGTGAAGGTAAGTGAGCAGTGAGAAATATCAAAAATTTGCTGATTTTAAGTGATTCAAAAACTGTATCCATATAGGGGTGGACAGCCCATCTAGCTCCCAAGTCTGCTTTTCCCAGCAGCATGCTCTGAATGAACATATTATATATGTCAGGATGCTTTAGGGAGATCTTCACACCTCCCTCCTGCTTGCACAGCAGAACCCTTTTCCATGGTAATCCCAATCCCAAAACAACACCAAGAGCATCTGGTGGAGGTTGCTAGCAATACAGAAGTTCCTGTTTTCATCCATTAAGCAGGTTAATTTTTGGTAAAGATAGACAGCTCATCACAGCAGAATCTGTGTATGTATGAGCTGTCTACACATACTCTTTATCCCATTAAAACCCCACCACATGTCATTTTCCATCCTTGTGTAACTGGATTTGATAGAGTGGCAGCCAGCAATATTAACATCATGTGTCAGAATTCACATACACTAATGCCAACATTTCACAAACATTAATTCTCCATCAGGGTAAACCCAGACCAAAGTATAGTGAGCAGCTTCTGGGGTGTACATACTGGTCTAGGACAGATCACTCACTATAAGAGGCTGCTGAGCCTTCTTCCCAAGGCTTTTAAAAGAGGACTGAGTCAGATGTACTGCTGATAGTCTCTAAATTGTCTGAGAAAGGTTAATCTCTACCCTGCAGATACTGAATGCAACAAAGTATTTCCTTGCAGCACATGTGGCTCTTCTGTAACCACAAACGACAAATGAAAAAGAAAACATATTTTTCCATTGCTTTAATTTTTAATGCTTCCTTTAATGCAATCTTTTAATGCCTTTCATTGCACAATCCACTTGCACAAGATTTCACTTTAAAAAAAATCTTATGAAAATATGGCTCATTTGCTCTTTTGCTACAGAAGTCAGACAGCTCAGTCTCACAGTACTGCAGTGCATTCTTTGGTTCAGCTGTGAGACATTTTATCCCCTGTGCACAGTGAATCCAGCAAGCTTTCTCTACTTAGCTGAATGCTTCTTAACTATCTCAAGGTACTCCTTCACATCATCAGGAGACCCCAAGACAACAGGCACTCTTTGGTGGATATCCTCAGGCACTATATCTAGTACTGATTGATGACCAGTTGTTGCTATTCCCCCAGCCTTCTCAATAACAAAAGCCATAGGATTGCATTCGTAGAGCAGTCTCAGCTAGAAGACAAAAGTCAAAATGGCAGCAAGTCAGGCTAGGCAATGCCAAAAATCATGAAACATAAACATATTTGGCATCTGATTTTAAGCCAATCAATATTCTAAGTACTCTTTATTTCATATGAACATTTTGGATTTTTCTTTTAAAAACACAGTGAATTTGCCCAATCTGAAGGCTTTCTCCATAGCCCATGTTTGCACTGTGCTATTTACAGAGAGATAAAGCTTGTATGTTAAGACGCAACTGTTAACGAGGCAGACCACATAGTACTGTGTGAAAATAAAGAAAAACATGAGCTCTGAGTGTGCCACTACTTTTCTCTAATGAATAACTGTATGTTATCTACAACCTGAAGCAATATTTTACAGAGAATTACAAAACAGATCAAAGGTCTTTGCTGAATAAACAGTCCCCTTGTCAGCCTGTAAGTGCATGATCCTCCCTGATTGATCATTGTCCTGGAAGATGCAGCCAGGCACAGTTCCTCCAGATGAAGTCCTGTTACCACGTACAAGATGCAAATGGATTTCTCTCTGGCACAGCTTCTCCCAGTGGGCCAACTACATTTATGCTTCTTACAAACTAGCTTGTACTAGAAGTCTCAGGGTAATGTGGATTGTTTGCTTTGTAATGCTCTACTCGGCTGGGACCAGCACCAGCAGCTTTGGCTGACATGGTGCAGGGGAGCCTGTTTGAGCAGCCCACACCTCCTGGTATGTTCCACAAGCTGGATACGTTTGCAGACAAAGAGAAGTCATGCAGTTGAAACAGGTGAGCAGCAGCCCTAAAATGGGTGTCTGATAGCAGGCTGCTGTCACTTGTGACATCCCTTGTGCAAGGGAAGGCCATATCCTCCCACGTAAGAAATACAAGCCACCAAATTACAAAACACAGGCTCCATAATCAAAACATTGATCTTCATGTCTACATAATGCAATATTTTCTATAACTGGGCTTATTCAGGCTTACCTTTCCTTTGGGACTTTTGGAGTTAGCAGGATACATAAAGATTCCTCCATACACCAGCGTGCGATGCACATCTGCCACCATAGATCCTACGTACCTCCCACCATACGGTGAGCTGCCATCCTACAGAAAAACAGTCCAATAAAAGTAACTGTAGAGCACACCAGTTAACCTCCCCCACATGACCCTTTAGCAATCCTAACATCTTTCTTCTCCATGTTGTGCTTCATTGATAATACTCAAAGTAGTTTTGGAGAGTATGTCAGTATCCTCTTCATTTTCTAGCTAGAAAAATCTGAGGAAAAGGAGTGACAGAAGACTTCAGAATAGATGAGCAGTAGTGCCAATAATAGAAAATGTATCCCAGTTCTCCACTGGCTCTAACATTTGGAAAACACTGTATTTCCAATAGCAAAAACTCAAGTGCCAGGAATTGATATTGGGGCTTTGTCTTTTCTAGCAGAAAAAGAGTCGAAGAGCAAAAGAAGTGATCTTTCCTACTTCTTCCAACCATTTTTGCAGCTTCTGCAATTTTTTTGTTACGAAAAGGTTAATAGTTGACTTCTGGTTATTTCAATATCTGGTTATTTTCTTATTCTACTTCCTGTAGTACATTTTAGTATCTACATAGAAAATACCTTAAGCCTGGAAAGATGAATTATGAAAATAACCCAATCTTCTTTCAAACCAAGATCAGGAAGTCAGGAAGGGACACCAACACTTAACAATTGTAGGCATTCACATTTCATTGTCAGTGTAATAACTCCAATGATGAAATGTGTAAGGCATGAGAACCTTTTATGGCCACTCCTTGGAGCTTTGGGCCTCCTGACACCAAGGAAGTTGCACAACCACAAAGCAGGCCTTGAAACTACACTAGATTTTCAAGAGAGAGGCAGCCCTAGCAATGACCCACTGCCATCTCCCCTCTGCTCTCCAGCTACTCAGATGTTGCAGGAGGAAGCAGCAATACAACATGTGTTCATCCAATTTCTTCATCACCAGACAAGATTTCCTCTCTGCTTGATTACCAAATGACCAGTTTTGCCCCCAGCACCATTATTCAGGCCCTCATTCTGGAAAAAGATCCAAAAAAAAAAAAAAAGAAAAAAGGAAGAAAGTAAAAAAAATGCAAAAGAGTGCAGTATTGGAGAATGCTGAAATATCTGGTTACATCAACTGCTGGTCTCATTAGAAATCCTACATCGTGTTATATTTTAAGAAGATAGGAAAGGAAAACAACCTCTGAACAGTGCATGAGAAAATGACTGATTGCTCATAAAGTTGGAAATTATGAATGTTGTTTGTCATCAGAAAGTTTCTCTGAAACGGGGCCTTTTACCTCAGGGTATTTTTTCTTTTTGAGATACTCTGTGATGGCAGGATCAAAATATTTAGCATAGCCTTCGTTGAGACTGTAGATATTTCCCTTCTTTTTGATTTTCACATCTCTTTCCACCAAAATGAATTCTCCAATTGCCTAGCAATATGAAAGAAAAAGTATTTGTTAACATTAATTGCTCACTTATTTGCAAACCAAGGCAAAATCCAAAAATATACGCTATTTAATAAAAATTTACTGCCACTGTCAAATTTTTTAATAATTCAGTACCTACAAAAAAGTAGTCTTTGCAGCCTACATAACAAGGTATTTTGTTTATCCATAAACACAGAGCATGAATCCTGGCATCATGCAAGCTTCCTCATACTACCATTCCAAGTACTCTCTATTTTTTATGCCCAAAAATTGCAACTTGTAAATTTGTTTATCTCTCCACTCCTCTGCTAGACTTATAGTGTAAGTTTCAGAATTCTAAGGAGTTTGGAAACTGAGAATGCTGCTGAACCAATGCATGAACAACTTCAAATAGCTGCAACACTCCAGTTCCTTTTAGCTTGGAAGCCTAACTGGAAGCCTGTGACCAAGGGCTGGTCTGTTTAATTTTCTCTAAGGTAAATTTCCAAGTTAGTGCTAAGAGTAAACAAGATAACATGCATGCATGCTCGAAGGTAAATCTGTTACTTGAATAAAGTAAAAAACACATGCATCTATTTAAGCTGCTTCTAAGCAAAGGGTATTAAGTTGTATTTCCTGCAGCTTGATCATTGCAGATTATAAAAATTTAGGACTGGCAGGTGGCACACCCTGACTGATCACAAAGAAACCGGCCATTAAACAAACTACTTTTTGCTATGATCAACATGCCTTTTGTTTCAAAACTCATGATAAATGCATGCTAGAATGTCACATCACCTACACACACCACTTACTCTTTTACACATCACGGTGGAATCTGAAAACACAGAAGAAGGTTAAATGTTTATGCTCCTCTGGTTTACTAGCATTAATGAAAAGACAAATAAGACCTAAATGGTATTTTGTACTGCAGAAAACTGCTCATTTAAAATATCACATGATTACACATGCTGTGTATTTGCTCTGCTGACTCAGCTGTCTTCCTGTTGTTGAGTCACACATGGCACTGCTGCATCAGGCAGGCAGAATGCAAGTCTCTTGACACTATTGGTGGTAGTTTATAAGTACAAGTGCATTTATACTTCATTCCTTCATGCTCCCTTGAAAACTGCTCCTTTGGTTGATTTCCCTGGGGACAAACAGTTCTTACAGACAGTATCTGGTAATCCCTAATACAGAAACAAAGGAACAGAAGATCCTCACCGGATCCAGCATGAAGCAGTTGACACCTCCAGCAGAAGTGGCCAGTACCAGCATGGTAGCACTCCCATAGAGCGCATAACCAGCTGCCACGAGATTACGTCCAGGCTGTAAAGCATCTTTCCCAGAAGGCTCATCAGGGGACACCTACAACAAGGAGTATAGCCAGTTTTATTTCATTGTTATTGCTGGCACATGGCTGGATTCTGGGATAGGAACGGTCTTCTGCTCCATAGCCATGCATGAAGTGGCCCACATGTTTCCATGATCCCCAAACGAGATTCCTACTGGATGCACTAATACAAATTACATATAGGATACAAACACATCGATCTAGAAATGCTCTTCTAACTAAGCCTAGCAGGAATGCAGGAAGCAGGAAAGGATTAAGGAGATAATAAAGAGCTATGTACCTCCTTGTAGGTGATAATGAACACAGCTCAGAGGAAAACTCAGAGGCACAGTTGAAAAGAAATGAAACATGACTCACCAAGTTCAAAGCTGATCAAAAGTACTTGGGATATTTTCTGTTTTCTTTTGCTTCACACAAAAATGAAGTTGAAAATAGCTACTTTGGGATATATGTCAACATGCAAAAGATGATTAAAATGGACAGTTGGGTGTGTTTTATCTGATTTACATTTTCCCCCATGTTGTGACCTGTAAGTCTGGTATTTCAACCTCCTTCAGACAGCATTTTTGCTTTTCAGAGTGAATTAGACAGAAAGTATGACATGACATGTTTCAGCTCTGGTTTGTTTTTGAAGCCTGTCCTCAGGCCAACAGGACTGCTAGCACAGAGAACAAGAAAAACCCGAAAGCACATTCCCCAAGTAGATGACAACCACGTGGTATTTTGCCTCAACACAAATATTCATGAAACCTAAGACATGACATTTTCCAAGGGGTAATGTCATTAGATGGCTAATTAAATATCAGCTAGGCTTCCATGTAGGTTCCATAGGTTCTTTTTCTTCTAGGAGACTAATTCAAATTCAAATCCGTAACACTGTGAAGTACTAGATTTAACTTAAAGCTGGCCCTGAGTCTCTTTCACAAACAAGTTTAGTTGGATTTTATTGTCTTCCCATGCATTTATTTCATGAAAAACTGCACAGTAATACTTTTCCCTATTCTACATGAAAGAATTTTACCTTTCTATAAATTGCAAAGATGGTCCCAATGGAAACAAGACAGTCAATGTTTGATGAACCATCCAGAGGGTCTATGCAGACTATGTATTTACCCTAGAAGATACAAAAGAGGGAACTAGATTAGTGACAGTATTTATCCACTTCCTCCAAATAAAAACATTTCACTAGATAAATTTTCTCAGACACTTATACAGCAAAATAAACTAAAACGCCTTTGTAGATTATGAAGGAACCAAATTCTAATGTCAGCAATTCTTTGGCACAGAATTCATTCTTGATTACAACTGGGATTTGTGCCAAACTAGAAGCTGAGAAATCTTTAAGGTACATAGCAGATGATAACACAGAAAAAGTGAAGTTTTCTCCTATACTTTTTAATATGAGATAAAAAGGGGGAATATAATTTATTGGTTTAATTTCATCTGTGTAATTGAAGTCAATCCTTTCATATCCACCATCTGGGTGAGGTTGCACTTTCTCTTTGGTTACAACATCTTTGTGAATAATAAGGGAAAGAAAACAAAATGAAGATCAGCCTTTTTCATATAGAGTTGAAAATGCTATTTTACCTCTACCTACAGAGGTTTTAAAAAGCTACTTAATGGCTGCCATGTCTAAACTAGACATTTTCCTTTATCTGTGCTCTGAAACAGTCAGGTACTACATTAGCCAGACTAATCTTATCCTGGGTTTTGGAGAGTCAAAAAAGAAGTCTCTGCTTTATTGCTGGATTAAGGAATCCTGTAGATATAGGAATCGACAGTACAGGGAAAAAGCTGAATTAACTGTACCTTTAAAATATTTTGGTGCCCCGTTATTTTAGTCATAGTTGTCTTGATAACAGTGTATAACAGTAGTGTTTCTTTGTTTTTCTTTTGATTTTATTCTGCATGTCAGAAACTTAAATTTAAGTTCCGCAATGGTCTGCAACTAGGATCTTATGGTATGCATTGATAAAAACACTGTATTGGATCAGACTGAGTTTAGAAAAGCATTAATACTCAGACTTTCAGTCTTCTCAGTGATCTTTGAGAACATTTGTTCAGACCTAAGGAAAGCCAATGCCTAGAAAATCAATTTTGAAGATTTCTCAACCGGGAAAGACAGGACTGCTTAAACAATATTATACTTTGTAAATTATATTTTTGTGTTCATTTTTACTAAACTTTTGCTCAAATTTTTACATGATCAGACCAAAATATTAGCTCAGAAATAGGAACTATCTCATAACAACTGCACACAGGCTTGTGAATATAAATAATAATAAATGTAAAAAATGCTTTTGTTTCATTGTTTCTAAGTCTTTCATTGGCTTCAAGGAGAATTTTCATGAATTAAAGACCTCGATATTTGATCTGCAGAGAACAGCTCATCAGTGTCCTACTCAAAAAGTGACATTTCAAAAGGGCTTGACTGACTCAGAGCATAGTTCCAGAGATCAGACAGTATGAATGAAATACTTTTTTTCACAATAAGAAAAAGGTGGCAGAAAAAGAAGGTGGGGAGGAACAATATACTTAAAAAAATAAAACCAACCAACATTAATCTGGAGAGCAGAAATGACAGAAAGAACAAATGTTGACTAACACTCTCCCCACCCATCACCTCCACCTTAATTTGCCAGTTTAGGAAAGTAACTGTTTCCTGAAACTTTTGTCTCAGTTTTACTTTTTCAGATGTGAAGCAGTACACCCGTACACGCTGATCTGAAATCAAGCAAGGGAGAACTTTCAAAGTTACTAACCTGTTTTTCAGTTTCCACTATCACAGCATCTTTGTTTTCTTCGGACACGATAACGCATGTACTGAAGGATGACTTGAGCATGTTAATCACCAGGTCATTGGAAAGAATATCCAGTTTTTTTACTTGATCTCCGGTCACATTGGTAGACCCAGCAATTCCATACCTAGAGCAATTGCAAGACAGAGCATTTCATGAGAATGGAGCACTGCATCTTCTTAAGTGTTCTGTTTCTTATGCCTGTAAAACCGCCTGTAAACATACAGCACTTTCAAAAGACATCTCAGCCCTCCAAGCCTGTTTTTTATTTACTGCCCAGTGAATTCTTGCTGAGACATGCTACCATTAGCTGTGTTTGCATACCCAAAAGTTGCTGAGAAGTAAAAAAAAAAAAAAGGATTGCTTTTCAATAGTTTGAAAACTGTAGTTAAACACAGCCAGACTAGGCTGTGAAGGCTGAGTTACTACTGTGCTTTTTAATGAGCTCTTAAGGCCTACATATTATTCCTAGACTCTGCATACTCTAAACGCTAAGAATTCATTAGAAAAATTTATATTTTAAAAATATATGTATGTTTTTAAAAATATGAATATATAAGTGAATCTGACCACACTAGTTATGCTATATCCTCTATATGTAGTATAATCCTGATTAGCAATACGATATGCAAATTGCAGCAGCAGAAGCCTGTTCACAGATAAATCAACCTATTTATGGTTTAATGTTTTCAGTTTTGATTTGAAGTAGTAAATGTTTCCTTGGGAAAAGAACTGAGAAATACAAACAAGACACACAAATAAAATGCTCCTAGCTAATCAGAATCAAACCATCTGGCATACAGAAATACCAGGAGACCTTATGATAGGTGCTTTTGTAAGCACGCAAAGCAGAGAAAGGGGAAGTTCAGCTCTTAGAAGAGAAAAACAATAGCGAGCTCAGCACACATTCAGATGACTTATGTACTTCAGCTACAGTGAACTGATGAAGCTGAACAGTGGTATTTCAGGTTTTATGTAGTAACACTGAACACACTACTTTATGCAATGCATTGCATTTCTTCAGTTTAATGCATGAGACAAAGAAAAAGACCTGGCATAACCCTCTTTCTCTCTCTCTGCTACAGTGACTTGAATATTTTTCTGCAACTGTGAAAGTGCTTTTGGAAAAAATGTACTTTGAACACCATGCTTTTGAGTGGAGGCACAGCAGCAGAACAGCTCCTGCACCTCATCTTTTGGGGACTCCTGAGAGGGGAAGATAAGGTGTGGAGCCTGCAGCTGGGAAGCGTCTGCATGACTTCCAGGCTGTTCTCCACCTCCCCTGCTGAACAGCACGGCACAAGCATATAGTTGAGTCTGAGGGTGGTCCAAAGAAATGGATTGCAGTGATGCCTACTTGTTCACATTTCCTGACAGCAAAGCCAAATCTCACCACTGCTTATAAAATGCAGTCCCACAGTAGGAGATGTACTGTTCAAGGAGGCTTATGAGTCCAAAACCTGCTACCCCGGCACTGATGAAGAGTTAAACACACTGTGCAGGGGATCATAAGCAAGTCCCTGGGCACAGATACCAAACCTGTGGGCAACTGCCAACAGACACATATGCAGAAACAAAAGGAATAGGGCCTTAAGCTTATAAATCAGATTACAGCTGGGAAACGCAGCTGAATTTGGTCTATAGGAAAGGGATAGCACACAACAATTAAAAATTATTACAGTTACATGCAGTCTAAAGTCAAAATGGAAAAATAGTGCAAATTTACACAAAGAGGAAAAATTTTGTCTTTTTTATTGTATTTTCCTCTGCATGGCTTGTAGAGGCAAATTCTTTTTCTCTTCACAACATTTTCTATTAAGTAACAAAGTGGCCCATGTCTAATGCCTCGATCAGCACACAACTGGGCATATGAAGATTAGTTACCTACAAGCAGTTTCAGCTGTTCCACATTCTAAGAGCTCCAAATTCCTTCTGATGCATCTCCAGAACAACATCCCTCTGACTGGCTGACTACAGACACTGCTGCTCCTAATTAGAGCACTCTCTAAAAGCCTTGGATATCCAAAGTTTCACAGAGTCTAGTTGCTATGATGCACTCTGAATTTGATTCAACACCTCAAAGCATAAAATGGAGCTTTGATATTAAGCAGTATGCAATGAGCAATAATTCACCCATATTTTGCTAGGTTTTGTCTTTCAGTCTGTTCGGTCTTATGGCTCCAGGCACCCGAACCTGCTGAAAGTATTCAGGAAGTTCTATCGACAGACATTTCTCAAAGACTGGATGCATTATCGTACTGAAAAGCTGAAAAGTCACAGGACCTGTGTCACTTGAAAAAAAAAAAAATCAAGAAACCAAGATGCTAAAGGAGTTACCTTCAACTCTGTGCAAGAGGATGAGTTAATGTAACCCCACTCACAGGCTTTTCTGGTGAAAGAAATACCCATTCCCATCCTCATCCCGATACCCATCACCCCGGAGGCAGCAGGATGCCCTGGACCCGCGGGGATGCGGGAAGGTGCGAGGCACATTCCAGGACTCACAGGTTGGCAATGCCCGCTTTGCGGACGGCGGTGGAGATGGCTTTGATGGCCGTGCAGAGGGAGTTGAGGAGCTGCGTGAACTCCCCGGTGCCCTTGGCCCGCCTGCCCTCCTCCATCACGAAGCGGGTCATGGTGATGACATTGGTGTCGAACGTGGACCGGTCCGTCATGGTGGCGGCGACTGCGGCCGCGGGCTCCGGCACCGCCACTTGCCTCGACGGGGCGGGGCGGGGCGGGGGCGGGGACACGCCGGGCAGCGGGAGGGCGGCAAGGAGGGCAGGGAGGAGAGGGACTCCACCCCTCCGTCCCGCGGACACTCCAAAAGATCCTTCTCTCTCTCTCTCTCTCTCTCTCTCTCTCTCTCTCTCTCTCTCTTTTTTTTTTTTTTTAATTTTTTTTTCCCTTTGGTGAGCAGGTCTTGTCTCATACGTTGTGCGAGGAGAGGCGAGGGAAGGAGGACGCTTTGGGCGTTCCTGATGTGAACGGCACACAGAGTCGATCGCTGGCAGCCCTGAGTGCTTGCAGTGGTCGCTCTTCAGTGCTAACGGCCCTGAAACTGTGCCCCAAATTCAAGTTGCTTTCACCGCTTGATTGCAAAACTCTGCGTGTGTCATTGTAGGTTATAGCGAACTGCGCACAACCTACAGAGCAAGATTAGTATCTTCTACTGCTCTCATCCTGATTCCAGTACAGGAAAAACACATACTCAGTAACCGATTCCATCAAGTATTGACTAACTCAGTTCACAGAGATCGTGTTAACCCCACGTATCCCAGCCTTATCCAACACCATAAAATAACTGCAAGGACACAGCCCCTGGAAGCTGGACTCAAAGAGACTTTTATAACAAACTCTCCAAACCTGTTCAATAGAAAGACAGGTTGAGTCCCTCTTCAAAAGCTAGAAGTTAATGCACCTCCCACAAATACTCCTGCAAGGGAATCTACACCCTCCTGAATCCCATTTCTTTTGGTTCTAGCCTTTCTGATTTTGCATCAAAATCAAGCAATATGTTTTTCTGCTTATGTTTGATCAGAAAAATCCAAGCACTAGCCAGGGAAACTCAACACCTGACCCTAGATTACACTGTTTCACACAATAATGTGACAAACACAATCCTGAATACAAGTGTTCTACTCAGATTTTTGTACTAGCTATTACTCTGTATTCATGTTATCTAAGAAGATGAATATTTTAAAAATCTATTATTTTTTCAGTAGAATACATTCATGAGTTGAATAAGCACAGTCTTGAACTTTAAGTTGAAACCACAGATTGAAATCATTCCAAATGGTGTCAAACACAGGGCAAAAGTCATTTACAAGATGCGTGTCTTTGAGTATATACATATTCTATCTTCATGCAAAGCACACTGCATATCTGTTTATTAAATACTTCAAAGGTATGCATTAATGTCTTCTCCTGGAAGTGTAAACAACTTTGGCCTAATTTACCCATGCCCAGTATTACGGACATTCCTGAAGATATTAGATATGAGTAGTTGTAATGCTTTTCTGAATGAAATATTTCAGTCTTTGGCAAGTGGTCAATGGCCCAGTATCATAAAAATATTCTTTTAGATGCAGGTGGATTTGGAAAATTTACAAAACATGGAAGTTACCTCATTTTTTAAGGGTAATCACTGTTTTACAGACAACTAGAGCAGCTCCTGCAATCTCAGTAGTAGACAACAACTAATAGCAAAGACCCAGTAAAATTTTGGGTAAGTGCACTGAAACTGGGTAGCAGCAAGTAGGCAGAACAGCCTGGGAATATATGACTTATGGTAACAAACCAAAGAGTTTCTGATTAGGGACAGTTTGCCTTAAATGTGAAGACTTTACCAATTATATCAGTAAAAATCTGCAGGAAGAGCTGCACTTCAGTATAAAATAGTGAAGATCAGTTCAAAATGTACCTAAGGTTTTGATATCTGTGCCTGAGGATAACTAACAGAGAAGATATACTGTACTTGAGTTGATGATGAGATTTTATCTCAGAACTTTTGGGGTTTGTGAAATGAGTGAGAGACAAGTTTTACACCTCCATTCCCACTACAGAAGCCAGGCAGAAAAAAGTACTGTGAACTTAAATTTGAAATTAAATAATTTGAAAGGATATTGATTTCATACAAGTCCATGCAATGTGCATATTCTATTGTGGGGAAGGAAAATTATTTTCAGCCTATATAGCATGCCCTTTATCTTCTGTATTTGAGGCAACTCAATAGAACATTGAGTTTAATCCACCTCCACATGCCTGGCCAAAGAATGTATGCATACATTGATCATTTCTGGAATTCCACTATTAGTATAATAAGTTGACTTGACATTAATTGTTTCATACCAAATGGTTGAGAGAAGACAAGACATATAGCCCTACAGCAACCACACTGGTAACTATAAAGTCAGTGTAAGATTAAAAGTAGGCTTTACATGTTGTGAACCTTTGGCTTTAGAAAACAGTAGTTAAACATTTATTGAAAATGAGTCTCTGGATTTGAGAAGGTCAGTCAGTGCTGGTTGACTAAACATTGCTGAAACAGCTCACTCCTATAGAGAAGAACACAGGGACGTGTTTGCACACAGATGACGTCAACTAGGCACGGTTCACAGCAGTTTTGGAACTGTGAGATTACAAATCCATGTAACTACTTTGAAAAAACCTTTTCTCACAGCACACAGAATCCCAATTGTATAATTATCTTGAAAGTAAGACAAATATACTGATGAGAAATCCTGCATTATAAAGGTTGCCTCTTGTAGGTTCAAATGACAACCAAAAGACAATAGGAGTGAGACCCCTTCACAAAGGACTTTTTCTTCCCCCCATGGAGTAAGAGTGCTCATGTGGGAAAATCAGCTTGAGATCCCACTCTTGCTGAAGAATAACTTTTTTTGTGCAGGAGTCTCACAACTACAGAAGTTTTGTGCTGGTTGGGTGGACAAAGGGTAAGATCAGGGAAGTTACAGTTAGATAATTTGCAAGGCAGTGTCACTCTACCCGTGCAGATGCTCTCTGCCATGATGATTAGGGCTGCAGCAGGTTGAAGGGGATG
This sequence comes from Cisticola juncidis, assembly GCA_013400215.1. Lineage (NCBI taxonomy): Eukaryota > Metazoa > Chordata > Aves > Passeriformes > Cisticolidae > Cisticola > Cisticola juncidis. The sequence goes on along the minus strand of VXBR01007849.1, from coordinate 235,142 downwards.
AATGAGACAGATTGTGGCTGCTGCAAGAGATGGATCAAGGTGAAAAGGGGAACTGCACCCATGAAATCAGGAAGATTTCTAGATGTACAATCAATCTTTTGCCTTATTTGCACCAGAAAGTGCTTCACTTCACCTGTGTGAATTTCCTATGTGAGAAAGGGTCCACACATAGGCAGTAGAATAGGACATTGATTACAACTGTGATAGCAAAGCACTTCACCTCTCTGGATGCATGAAATATAACAAGTGGCATGAACTGATGTTTAAATGTAGGCAATTTTGATTAAAAATTGGCTAAAAAGTAGTTTCTTTGTGTAAATGTGTAGATGTAAAAGAGGATTCATTTGATATTATGCAATTTAGTACTACAACTGATTAAGTAGAGATGAACTGCAAGGTTGATACTAGTGAATGTGAATGGATTTTTCCGTGCCTGGTGCCCTCTTGTGGCTGTGGGAGCATTGTCATCATTTCAGCGTGACACCAGCTTATGTGGGAGTATCTTTGCAGTATTCTGGAGGGGGACAAAGCTCTTAAAGTGCGGGTAGTGGATCCTGGAAACGAAATCTATATGCCTCTGAGATACAGATATTGAACCACACGTTTTAAATCTCTTTACTTTTTACTTATCCACTAGATTCTACCAGGCAAGTAAAACAAAGATGTTAAATATAAGTTATTGCATTTGCTATCATTTCTCACGTTGTAAAATGTATACACTTTTTAAAAGCTTTTTAATAATCACAGCAAGTCTATGTAAAGAAAAAATAAATTAAAAAACCCAAACCAGACAAAAAAACCCAAAAAACAACAAATCACCAACCAAAACCAGAAAGAAATCCCAAAACCTCAGTTAAAACCAGACAGAGATTTCAGTGCTGAGAGATGAGATTTCAAAACTAAGCTAAGAAGGAAATTAAAATAGAATTATAATTATATTGTTATAACAGTTCCCTTTGCAGAAATAAATAATTTCTGTCAATGAGTGACATGATGACAGGATTACATGACACAATTTGTCAATATAACAACCAATTGGAAAAACATTTTTTTTTAACATTCAAGCTATAAACCTGCAAAATTCAAGGCTGATGGAGGAAGAACTCTTGGTATAAATGCTCAAACTTCATTCTTAAACCCTAATCATATGTTAGATTGCTGGGAGATATTTTCCATTAATGTAATTGTATTTACTGTGTTAAATAACTATTTATATTGTAGTATTTCCAAGTATAATCTGTCTAGGTTTTTGAGATCCTGGTCTTCAGGAGGCATTACATGGACAATGTCACAGAGGCTCAAAGGTCCAACTCATCATTTTTTAGCTATGGTAATTTCAACTGTACATTATTCAATCCAGAATTTCTAGATAATCTGTGTTAATCAGCACAGCTAAAGCTGTTTTCCTGCATAAAGGCCAGAAGAGTGGCTGGCTTTTCCAGGTTTATCAACAGTGTGAGGAGGGTCTGATCTGAACACTTCTAGCAGTGATATATATACTATGAAGCAGAAATGCAGCATATCCACAGAAGACTCCTTTTGTGTAAATGATGAAAAATATGGGCAACAAATGAATGAGTTATGGTTTAGATGGTCATTCCCTGTTAATCTTTATCATAAATATTCTGTTTCATGCCTGACATACACTCAATAAACCTATTTAAAATTACTGATAACTGTTACACTTAAAAAATTAATTTTATCCATAGTTTGCATAGTTTACCACAGCTTCTGAATATTGAATAAGCATTAGCTAATCCTTATAATCATGTTCTGATGTAGGGAGGGTGGTAAAGAAAATCAAAGGAAAAACTTTTTTCTGTGCCATGGAGAAAAATTGTGAAAGGATGAAAAGCTTACTGGTTACTTTGGGAATTCACTCAGTTTGAGAAAAAATGAAGGAAAATGGGATAGTGATGTATTTAACTCAAATATACAAGAATTGCATTTATATATATTATTTTTTGCTCTACTAACTTGATCTTTCTTTGGTGGTACAACTGTGAACAGTATAGAAGAAAGGACACACCAAGAGCATACAGGACCAGCTCTGGAGAACTGTAAAGAAAGTTGAACACATACAGCTAGGACATTACTGCAAGATGGTATGACTTTAAAAACAGGAATGATAAGTGGGTAGAAAGAATGCTTTAGATTGCTAAAGAGTCCATTTGATTGTGATAGGATTAATAAACAGCTCAAAATCCTCTTACATTAACTGGTTCTAACTATTAAATCCAGTTCTAAAGTCAGATTTTTATCTTAAAACTTACCATCATTGCTGCAAATAATCTTTCTTTACTGATGGCAGCAGTAGCAGAACATTTCCTTTGACAATGGGAGTATCAGAAACACATTTTGTGCTTTCTGTGTACAGCCTTTAGCATGCGAAGGATCTAGTCCACAACTGAATCTTGTAGGTGACAATGCAATACAGAAAAGGCAGTCATCACTCTGGTTGAGATGCACATTGATCAACTTTGTCTTGACATCATATGCTTATGTTCTTACCAAATAATCTATTGTAAAATCCAATTGACCCATTCATGAGTACATGTACAGGTTTAAATGAAAAGCATAATTTTTAAGACCACTTAAGATTCAATTTCATGACTCACACACATGTGTAGTTGCATAGGCTAAACTCCAGCTCTTGCCTTGCATGGTCCCAGTGCCAGTTCATCACACACCACAAGGCTAATACCCAAAACACAGTATGTGTCCAGACAGGAAGAACTCAGCCAACTAGATGGCTATGTCAGAATCAGGCCTTTGATCACTGGGAAAATATTTCCATTTGCTCAGACTCCAGTATCCAGGCATACAGGTTCCCATTTGAATTTAGAATGTAGATATGAGAGCTGAGTGGCATATCTAACTCAGGGTTCACCTCCTGCAGGACCAGCTAGAGGTGCTGCTTAGAAAAAGATGTGAGCCTGGCCCGCACATTTTCCCTTCCTTCTCCTTCCTTACATATGTGGACTAGCACTGTGGAAGGTGCTGTACTCTAGCTATTTTTGTGATCAATAACCTAATAGGAAGGCATAACCTAAACACTAACGCATTGCAAGATATAGCTCTGCCACCCTAGGAGCCTTTTACATTATTAGGCAGGGGTATCTCTTTCTGTGAATCTGAGGAAATCAGTATGAACAGAGAGAAGGCAACAAGGATACCACAGATATGGCTGAAGAAGCACTTTTTTAGTGTGACTCAGAACAGGTCCGGTTGTAAAGGACCACAGTGGGTCATGTCATGCAACCATGGCACAGGACTGTGTCTAGATGCCCTCAATATCCCCACTCAAGGAGACTCCACAACCTCTCAGGGCAATCATCATAAAGTAGTACCAGAAAAAAAATGCAATCCGGCGTTCAGTCATAGACACTTCATTTGTGAACAAGTCACTTGGTATTGCCGGTTTGCCCTAGGCACAGAGACTGTGCAGTACCAGGGCTTTGCCATCAGATGGCAATGCTTATTTGACAAACTGTGCAGAACCAGAGCCTGTCAGCTCTCCAGGTGCAGGAGAGGCTGGTCTGGGCAGCTGTCTCTTCTAAGGCAGTGAAGCTCTTAGCACTGATGGTGACCAAGTAAATGCAGAGGAACCCAAAGTTCGGCTCTCTGTCTATACCAGAAGACAAGAGACTGCCACTGTATTTCAAACCTACTGCTAATACAAAACCATAATTTAAATCCTACTGGAAATGTGCATTCATAATCCCAAGGTCTCTGCTTTTGTTCACTGAATACTTCGCACACTCCCATCTCTGCATCAGTCCTCCCAGTCTGGTTTCAGACAGTTTCCAGTGGTTCAGCAGCACATGATTAGATCCGCATTTGACATCCTTACATACAGCTGTTTGTGATGGCTGTGATTATTATCTTTAGTACAGTAGTTGTTTAGGTTGAAGGGCATGATTTCATGACAGTAATTATTGGCACTGTACAGAAGGAGAAGAAAAACACAGTCCACAGTCTAAGAATAAGACAAAACAGAAAAAAAGAGGCATATAAAGATGCCCCTAGTTTTACGGATAAGCTGTTGCAATGCTTCCACTGCCATTCAAAACTTTACTGTCAGTTATTCACCTTTTCTTCTTTGCATGGTGCAGTCTAATGTTGATCTGTGAATGGCATTCTGCTAATATGTGCTGAATATATCACCTTAAGGAATGAAAACAACAACAACAACAACAAAACCTAAAAAAAACCTAAAAAAAAAAAGTTTTGGGAAAAAAGTGAAAAATATCCTGCAAGAATTACATATATTGAGTAAAAAAAATTTCAATGCTCAAATTATGTCAGACTGACAAGAAACACATCCCTAACTCTTCCAGCTTACAAAAACAAAAACCAGAAACCTGTACATTCAGTACTGCCTTCTGTTTGCAAACCCAGGTTGCAGGTTTGGCCACTTACAGGCTGAATAGCAAAACCAATTAAGTAGGCCCCAATTAAGTAATGTAGTTTTGTGATGTGAAACCCTTCTGAGACAGAAGGAGTCAAAACATCCTGTCCTCAGTTTCCATCATGTCTTAATTGCAAAGGATGAGCAAGCACTGTCAAACCCTAGGCACTGCTGGAAGTTTTTTATAGGGAAAAGAAGATACCTGTTTTTATCACAACTAACAGGATTTCTCTTTCATGACACAGATAGGGGCCTTAGTAGGGCATTATACATTTTTTTATACATAAAAATACATACACATATATTTTATTCATTACAGATGTAATAGCTGCATAGTGCTCAAAGTGAACTAGATGGTCTAGAGCAGAGGTCTATGAACATTTGTGTCATTTGTGTCATTTGTGTCAGTGTAAATGAAAAGTTCTTGAGTGCATTCCAATATATATGAGTTTATTTATAAATTATATACATGTAATACTGTATATAATAATGTTAGGCACAGTAATAAAATAGATACAAAATAGGAATTAAAAAATTATGACATAAAGACAAACAGCATTTCAAAATTCCAGTTTATTTAATTATTTATTGATAGAAATATGCTTTCTTCCTGCACCACAGTGTCTTGTCTTCTGTATCCTGTGAGGTGCAAGAATATCAATTGGGAGATGACTGCTCTACAGACAAAACCTGTGAGGTCTAATATTCGTTGTCTCATATCCAGCCAAAAGGATACCTCTGTTCTGACTTACACAGAATATGGCATGTCTCTCCATATCCATTTAACCTTTACGCATGTGGATGTCTGCAAGCAAAAGGTGTTCATAGGTGAGAAGGACTTAAAGAGGACTTGTAAGGACTTAAGACTGACACCCACAGGTTAGTAAGATCCTGGGATCTCACAGAGCAGACAGAACAGATCTCACAGCAGACAGAGCAGACAGAACAGCAGACAGACAAAAAGATGTATGTGGCTTCTTGTTTATGAAGTATTTGAGCATTAAACCAGTTTCATGCAAGTTTTTTTAACAGCATTTTGGGAAATACTTCAATTTGAAATGTAACAGAGAAGTGCTTTTAGAAGTAAAAGAATGAGATTAAATAATATAAAAATTAGGTTTTGGGAAGGGAAGAAGTGAAAAGGGGAGGACAGGCAAACAGGGAAACAATAATGAAAGAAAATATTATTGCACTATTTTAGAACAGGAATTAGTGCAACTTACGGAAGATGTTCACAACAGCTGTGGAAATGTCACGGCAGATAGTTTCTCCAAAATCAACACTGTCTTTTAAAACACTTTTTTGCAATCCGAACAGGAACTTCATTTTTCCTGATTTTTATGTAGCAACTTTACATAATACAATCTTCAGCTCCTAAACTTGAAAACATTCATATTTAATCATAATTTATCAAGGTATACTATATTATTGCCTTCGTAATACCAGGATAATAATAAAGTATTACAAAGGCAATAATATTACATAATTATAATTTTAAAATATGCCTTCAGGGAAAACACTGAAGCAAAAGACCTTGAGTTTCCAGTCCTGCTTGCACTCAGGCAGATCTGTTAATGCACTTACTCCTGAGAGCCCCCCATCTAAAGCTAGCTGTGAGATACCTGCTCCCACCTCTCACAGAATCACATGGGAATTCTTTGGTGTGGTCACATAGACCTAGCTGAACTATTAGAACTGCTGTGAGACAGAACAGCACCCCCATGTCAGACTTTAACAGTCTGAAAACTTTTCAACTACAAACCTATGGCTACTGAAGCTCTTGAGGAATAACTCCAGTTTATCAGTATTTGTCTGAAGCTTTTAGGGTCACATTTCTGCAAGTAACTTGAAGGCTGCTGTGAGCACCAAATCGTAACCCAAATCTTAGCCAATAGCCTCTGCATGTCCTACATCATATCACAGTTTGGCTTATAACCCAATTCTGACATTTATACAGGGTCATTTGACCCTTTCACACAGAAGAATAAATTGGATGAACCACACTTAGAGCTAAAAATGAAAACAGATTTAAGCAAGAGATAGACTTACTGACCTCCTGCATTCTTCTTGAAGACAAAAGCTGCAAATGAACCATAGGCTGCTGTGGCAATGAAGAAACCCACTAATTTTTTTTTTTTGGCAGCCTTCAGATATATGAATATTTAATGATACATTTAAAGTAAAATAAACACTGTTCTCACATTTAGCCCATTTTTTTCTTACACTAATTTACCTTTTTCTTGTCTACAATCTAAACCAAATAATTTTGGACCTGGAAAAGGCCTGTGATGTTCTGCTCCCCTCACACTCCCCCCCGCTGCCCCTCAAATAATCTCATCATTTCCAACTAATAACATGTATTTAATTCACTTTAAAATATTAACATTAGTGCCAGGGAATGCAGGTTCTGTGCACAAAGGCTTGTCTGAATAAGTACATAATTTCTGAGCAGGCATGAGTTATGGTTATTTTGCTTAATATAAAAGAATTTTGCTGCAGGTATACCCTGCTGGTAGAGATTATATCCTCTACTCAAATTATCTTGTCAGCAAATTTGTGTGTCCTGATTTTACATAAATCACACAAATATTTAGCAAGTATGTTCTTGCTTCTCACGGAACTCCTTTTGTTTGAGTGTATTTTATAAAGCATTGCTATCTAAAATGGCTTGGAGAATGTATGGCATTACTTTTTAATGAAAAGCTAGACTGGGGATTCTAAAGGAAGAAATGAAACACCCATGTGCCACCTTTGGTGTTGGTCTTGTGGAAGCCTTACAAAGTTGACTGGTAATAGACAGGAGGATACAGGGTTTCTGCTCAACACCATGCACATTTTTCTTAGCCCATGTTCCATGAGCTACTTATCTTCAGATCCTGGTCACAACTGCCCTTTCCTTCTTAAAACCAAGCTAGGAGTGGTTTTCACAGGCCAACAGAATTTGAGTAACAATGTACTGATATGCTGCCAGAGCATATCAACAACAGGGAAAAGGTAAAGGGTTTTGTTGCCTGATGGTGTGAATAAAAAGAGCTCTGAAGAGATGAAGTAAAAAAGGAAGATATACAAATGAAAAATAGTGTTTCTCTAAAATAAGGAGAGTGTTTGAATGAAGAACATAAGTCAGTGAAATGTTGGGAATCTCACTCTAGCAGAATACCAGGCCACCTCTATAATAGGATGTATTTAAAATCTGATTTTGAACACTTGTTTTGAAAATGTAACTCTCAGTTTTCTAGATCTTCCTGTTTGACTTCAGTAAGACATGCACTGCAACTGTTGGGATAACTCTTAGTTATTTTTTAAATGATCTTTTATGTCTTGCTGGCTGAATAGCACTTGTATGAAATATTGTCTCCTCTGCCAAGAAAATCTGATAGATTGTGATCTTTGCCTATAATTTTGTTTAGTCACTAAAGAGCATGCTCTTAAACTTGTCTGAGGTGACAGCTCTCACTGGCATTCAGTTTTTACTTTGGATGTTGTTTCAGATATTGGTTCCTTCGTGGTTTGAGGGGTTTCTTTCTTATACTGTCAGCCCTGTTATCTCAGTCTATTGCCTAAGGTCTTAAAAGCTTTGCATCACTATTAATAAGGAAGACTCCACAGCTCAGACTCAACATCTCTGTAAACTGGGGGAAAAGGGAGGATGACTCCTAGACTCCTAGATCTCAGTCTGCTCTAGAAGTTTAAGATTAAAAAGCTGGGAAAAGTCATTTTTCCAAGAGAAGTAAGTAGATGTACTTACAGAAAAAATGAAGTAAAACCTTGGCCAAATGAGTGGTTACTACTTTTATATTTTCCTGGGTTTGGAACTTATAATTCTATTATCAATCTGTTAATTTCAGTTTACGCAACAAAATAAAAGCAGAAGATTGCTGGAAATGCTGATGGCTTTGAAGAAACAGACTGTAGCTATGGTCAAGGTAAATGTGCTCTACTGAACAAGCAGAGTAAAAGTTATCTGGTTGCTATGATCAATGCATGAACAGTAAATAGTGGCATACTTTAGGGTATAGCACCCTATAGGAACTTAGGGATATCTTATATCTGAACAAGAAATAAAAATTTACAATGATTTATGTAAAGATGCATGCTTCGAAATGAGGCATTGTAACGCCTCATAAATCAAGTGATGTAAGAACCAAGATATTCAAATGACTTAGTGAGTAGGTATCCATAAATGTTACTCTCTTTCTGTGTATTCACTGAAAGTCAAACCAGCAAATTATCAGTGGAAAGCTCCACACTCTAAAGTAACAAAAAAGCCAAAGGCCTCTCTATGATGGACTGCCAGAAGTATCCCTTGAGCCACAAGTATCCCATTTAAACTTTCAGTGGAATTAAAAATGAAGAAAAATGGAAGCAGCACTTAGGTGAAACACGATCTGATATGTTATTACAATTTTTCTTTATCTTACACAATTATAAAAGTCAAAAGGTCAGGCTACAAAATGCCAAGAGCACCCCCTTGGCTGGTTTGTTTATCCTGGGAATGCTTAAGAAGGACTGCATGGGCAGTCATAAAATTTTAAAGAGTATGGTAAATCTCTTTGCAAATACCACCTTCATTTTTACCTTAAAGTAGTTCAGTCAAACAGGAACAGGTCATTCACCTGCAGTCATGAACCCATGTAGGCCCTAAGAGCACATCTTATTTTAATTTAATCTCTCTTTCAAGGCCTTTTGCCTTCCCAGCATACCTTTAAAAACACAGCTGGCTAATGTGCCAGTTCAGAGGTCTTTTGCTAAAACTCAACTGCAACCTACTCTTCAGCTGATCAAAACCGATACTTTTGTGCTAAGCAATAAGTACTCATTCATACACAGCATGAAACAGGAAAACAAACACTAGAAGTAATGTCATTGTATTCTCCCTGAATTACAACCAATAGAGATCTCACATGCAAACTAACAATTACATTTACAAGAACAGCAGAGGATTGAGTGATGTTTTTCCACTGAAAAGGGTCCTTTTAAGCATTACCTCTTTTTGATTAAACTTTCAAGGATAACTATTTGTGAATGAAATTGCACAAAATAGCTGTCAATTTTTATTCTTTCTATAGAAATATACAAATGCATAACAAGAAGGTTTCTTCTTGGACTTCCGTTGAATTCCCAGGTTATATAAGAGTTTCAGTTCCCTCCCCAACATGAGTGATACAGATACATACAGGTACATGACAGAACGGAGGCCAGGTGACCCCTTTATGTTAGCATTTACAGTCTATGCTGCTTGTCCAGCAGCCAGAAACAACAGGAACTGATTTTTGTACAGAATTGTAATTCAAATTCTGTCAGCATGGCTGTAAACTGACCTACAAATATGACTACTGGATTATGTATCAGTTGTACATGTGTTGCAGCATAAAGAATCTTATAACTCTGTTCATATGCTGCCTGGAAAACATCACTTCAATTCTTCACCTTTGTTCAAGTTCCTATCCTGGTAAAACCAACAGAAAGTCATGGAAGGGAACATAAAAGGTCTTTATACCTTTTCCAGTGACTTTTTTCTTCTTTACATAGGGCAGAAAAGACCAGGCCTCCAAAAGTCCAAAGTATTGCCTAGTTCTAGCGGAGACACACCTTTCTTGTGCCAGAGAAACACAAGGGTGCTCACCAGAGCAAAATGAATTCAATACAGAAGAAAATCTGTTAAACATTATGGAGGACTTTGTAAAACTCAGCTTTGGATTTTGTCTTTAGCAGAAAGTTTTGAATTGTTCTTTTGTAGAGGCATTTGTTCAGTTCGTCTTCATTAATGGAAGAATTGTTCCACAGACCTCTGAGGTGCTCCTTTTATTAAAAAATCCAATGTACAGGAAACATGAAGGAAAGGAGGAAATTAAGAGATTATGAGAGGTTTTGATTATGGAAAGAGAACAGATGAAAAAATAAATATATAGTATGTCAATAAAGAATAAGCAAACACAGCAGTTTTGAGTTATTATGACAAGAACTTATTTTGTGGATATTTCTGTCATAGCATATGTGGGTGATCCCATGATGAACTAATGGTAAAACGATAAGCTGTCAGTGTGTGACAGTTGTCATTTGCTAATATAAGCTCAACAGAACAAATTCACCACAGATGTAAGCAGACATTTTGAGCTATAAATCTGAGATTTCCAGAGCTGTGCTTTACTATATTAGGCTTGATTTGAACACAGCCAAGAGATTATAATTCTTGCTCGAATAAATATATAGAGAATTTCCATACACTAAACCTGATATCTTGAAGATTTGCTCTCTTATTTTCTTACAATGCTTGTAGTACAATAACACTGAGTATTAGCACTCAGTACAATAACAGTGAGTATTATTAGTACAATAACACTTGCACTGAATTAGTGCAAAATAAGTTTTATTTTAACGTATTTGTTTATATCTTCACTCTTACAGTCCAATCCTAGCTTTATATTCTCATAGCATTTGTGAGCCTTCTGTCCCCCTGGAAGGGAAACATCTAGAGAGAGCTGGAAAAGAAGCATTTCTCCATAGTTCGAACCTCTTTATGACACTGCAATATAAATACTTAATAATAAATTGGAAGTTCCAGAGCCCCCATGACAGCTATCACCTATTTCCAGCAGGTAGCATTTGATCTGTGGCTATTAATAGCCTGTGTACCCAGGACACAGTACTGCCTGTATCTTTATGTGGATTGTTATTTAAGTTAGCACTCAACTAAAACATTAGTGATGAAAGTAATTTGTTCTCAGAATATTAGTATTTTATCATACATTAGTTAGCTAATGAATAATTAATAAGATCTTAAGTATATATTTCTGATCGTTTAGGACAATGCTGTAAAACAGCTTGAGTTATTTTAGGATTTTCTAGGTCCGAAATTGTACTTAATTATATTTACTAGAAATGTACATACTTATATACAGATTGTAAAGTGCCATTAATTGTGTGTAATATAAACATGGTTTCTATTGGTAGGGGATGAAATTTTAAATAGAGAAGGATGGCGTATTAATTTAGTAGACATTATGATATAATAATTACAGACATAGATGCAATGTTAGTGAATTTTTAATTAGTATGTGAAAATCAAACCATGAGCAACTTCTGCCATAGCCCTCATTAAATCAAGTTATCATCATTGCTTTGCTTCATTGTGTGTTTTACTTCTCTCAAGTGAAATATTACCTTCTGTGCCTTTTTATTTTTTGTTAGGTTTTTTTCTAGATTCAGGCAACTTATTTTAATAAGACAATTTGATTATTCTGCAAGCCTTAAGTCAAAATTATGGGACTTACTTTTACATAGATGTAGACTTGCCTAAGTATTGAATTTTGCTTGCATTTCTGAACAGCAAATGCTCAAATATTTGTCAAGATTCATTTTATCAAAGATTTAACATCCCCATAGACGGTGTACATGCAAAAACAGTATCCATCCCCACAAAAGGTTTTTCACAAATGGCTATTGATTATGACTGCAAACCAGAACATATTCAATGCCATATTTGACTGTGATCTAGAAATATTTATTACCTGTGATGTAATTTCCTAGTGCCAGATTTAAAATCAACCAGTCACTGCCACATAGCAAGTTAAGTCACTTAAAGCACAAACTGACAAGTAACAAACCACTAAGAGATGAATCTGCCTACCTAACACCTCCTCATTCACATCATTCCCACAAGCAGCAAGTTCTCTTATGACTTCTGACTAGTGAAAAAATATGTCTGTTAGGTAGGGTTCCTAGGAAAATACAAAACTCTCAAGAGTTATTTTTATGTGTATTCAGATCATAAAAAAGCTACCCCCCTGCCTCCTTTATGTGCAGCTGCATCTACTGCATGCCAAAAACATGGTTACATCAATTTGCTTAAAACAAGAAAAGGAATTTGAGATTTCTCAGAGTCCCAGATTCCCCATAAAATATTCTTGTGTAGCCTACTTTGTTGACCCAATCCTTAAAATGGAGCTTGTGAGAATAAGAGAAAACTTCCCCCAAGACAAAATCACATCACTGAGGAAGCTCACCAGTTCAAAACAGACCACTGAGTTTTATCTGGCACCTACAAAGCCAGACCCCACCCTACACAAGCAGTGAAGTACAATGGGAAATATTAACTGTCCTTGAGAAGAGAGTTAGCCAGGTCCTTGATCATAAAGACAAATTGTTGGATACTGTTAAAAGAATATCACAGACTAAAAAAAGCCTGTACATCAAGAAGACTTACCAACTGACACCTCCTTTCCAGCCTTCCTCCTTTCGTTAAGATTAGTGAAAGCTTGAACTCTTACAATATCTTAATCATGCAGATTGCCCAGTCATGCTTTCCACCCATGCATGCAACAAAATAGTCTCAGATCAGGACTAGAAGTTTTTATTTCTGATCCTCATAAATTAAGTAAGCTTATTCAGTGATACTTTCAGATATCTCTGCAACCATTATTGTGTGATATCGGTGGCAAACTCACCTATACTTTACCTGGAGAGTATACAAGACAACACACAGAATTAATTCATTGTTAACCTACAGGTTTCAGAGAGCCATTATGGTCACCTTTTCCCTGCAAATATTTTCAGTTCTCAAGTTATTACCATCCTATATTTACATATGATTGACAATTTCTTCTCAACTGGGAAAACCAGAGAGCCTATGACTTGAAGATTAGTTTTGGGACACAGGTCCAGATCTTTAGTCTGCTTTATCAAACTTAACCACAGAAACCTAGTAGCAAAGAAGCACAAGGCTTGTAAATTAGGCAAATCATGAACAAGACAGTGGTAATTCCAATTACACTTACTGTTCTCAAAAGTAAAAGGAAGATTCATAAAGTATTTGATAAATCAATGTCATGGTTTAAGCAGTCCAAAGTAGCACAGTCCTACACAATTGTTTAAATTGTATTAGCAAAGGCTGAATAACTTGAATTAGCCTTAATACTATTCCTAAAGTATGTTTATTATAGATGTTGTAATTTTCTTTCAAATACTAAAACATTTCACATTATCACTGCAGATGGGGAATCACGGTTCAGGATTTGAACAGTTCCTTTTAACTGATGTTCTTTTTATAATTATAGAGTAACTTCAGAAAAAATGTTTTCAAACTTGCAACATTTATAAATTACATGATATATTATTGCTGTATGTATATACTTATGTACTTATTTATTTATTTAGATTTGTTTGTTTGTTTGTTTTGTTAGTTAGTTAATTAGTTATGTGCATGTTATAACATTAGAAACAAGTGTGTTTTGTGTGTATTGCTTCTTGGTAGATTATGAATACATTATCACTAGGATCTCATAAGAATAAAACCTCTAACACATTGGTAAACTGACAAAAGTTATATTTCAAAATTTATAGCTGCTAGTAGTAAGAGTTAGAAACAAGTCATTTATGGTATGTAATACATATATTGTAGAATAATGTGTTGAACAATATGTCCTCTTCTGGAAGCTGCAATGTACACTTTTTGGAAAAAGTATCATAATACTGGTCTTGTGAAAACTGAGATTAATACATAATATGAACACTTTTTCAAGAAATCGTTTTTCAGATCATCCTCTTTCACACAATATAATGTTTTGGTTTGAATTTCTTTGGCCTGTGTCATGCTGAATACACATAAAATGTTAAATCTTCCTCATATGCAAGTCTACAATTTACTAGACATATATATCAAATTAGGCAAAACCTTATCTTGAGTCCTGTGAAAGAAATGCTGAATTTGGTTTTTTAAATTTGATGCTTCAGAGGTTTGTCCTCAACACCCTGGTGCTGCGATGATGGACTGATTGCCCAGAACAGGAATAAGCTGTGCCAAAGATCCAATGCATTCTCCATCAACCTCCCCAAACACCGTCTTCCAAGCGCTAACAAAAGGATTTTCACAAACAGTTGATAAAAAATACCACTTTGAGTTCTAAACGGCAACAGCTTTATTTGATAAAAAGCATACATGTATTTCCCTCACTAAAGCTGACGTTTACAGGGTATTTATATGTCACCCATCACCCGATATCTCAACACTTTTAAAATGTTTTGAAGAAGAAATTCTGTCTTCAGTACATGTAATCTCTTCCTTGTTAAAATATGGAGTAAGAACCTCACTTAGAGAAAGCAAATAACAACTTGTTCACAGCTCAGTTCCTAGGGTAGGAAATGTGGTGAACATGCTGAAGAAAGCAAAAACCAAGAATTACGTGGCTGTTTCTTTGTTTTTTGTTTTTCTTTTTTTTCAATTAATTCTTAATGGAATTACTTTAATTTATTATAGTCTCAGTCCAATTCTGAGATCTTCATTCTCAGATTCAGTAACCACAGGGCAATTAAGAAAGGGGGAGATGACTTTGTCACACTTCTATGCTAAACCACTTTATAGTCTGTTCAATCAGTGCCTTCTCAGAGAGGTGTGTATGATACTTTAATATTGAGACAGTGCTTACTGGCCTGGAAAAGACAGAGTTTTACAGAAATCTTTCTGTCAGGCTCTCTCAGCTTGTGTCCTCACCATCCAGCCCTGAATAAGGTTTCTTGTAGATTTTGAATCAAATTATGTGGGAAGCTGAATGTCATATGACTGCAGATCTGAACCCTCTATCATATTTAATTTTTGGTATTGTCTGAAAAAGCTACACAGACTGCAGCCAAAGATTTCAATCCATTACTGTAGCTTCTTAAGATGTGATGGACACAGCTGCTGATATGCAGGGGCACAGCTGGCAGGAAGGTGGAGGATGAGAGCTGAGAGCTGAGGGGCCAGCAGCTGCATCTTGGACACCCTTTGCATCTCAGCCTGACAGCAGGCAGCTAAGATTACTAGACCTTGTCACCTTTCTATCTCTTCTTGCTTAGAAACGGAAGGATACACACTGCAGGGTCAAGACATCTCCAGGCAACAAGTGAAACTTATTTTGGCAGTGAGCAACCTATATTTTTAAGGAATGCAATCATACTTCTTTCTGACATATATGGGGCTGGAAGGGTTACAGTACCACAGGCCATTCCTGCAGCCATTCTCCTCCAGTATTGTGTCAGATGTTTTACAGCCTGTCATATTATAAAATATTCTCTAGATACTCATTTGCTTATATTTAGTTCTATCCTCCAGCATTTTTTTATGTTCCTGGCCTTTTCTTTCATTTTGCTAGTGGCAAGTCCCCATTAAATTATGCATAAGTTTACTTACATTATTTGTTTACATTACATTTGGAGATCAGAGAGTGAACAGAAGTTTTCAATAATGATTCCATCCATTCAACTTCCCCTTGGTGTACCAGCTGGGAGGATTCATAATGAGCTGATCTCTCCATTAAGCATAATGAAATCCACAGTCTCAGGGGCAGCAAATATTTTTCTTGTTCTTGTTGAAAAAGATTTTCTGCAGGCAAGACTTTTCAGTCTCTTTCTCCAATATTTAAAACTATATTAAGGTCTGATCAGGCCAAATTTGTATCAAAGCATGAGGCCAAATTAAGACAACAATTATGTGGGGCATTTATCTGCAGACAAGGATAAAGATCATTGCAGCTGAAATAATAGGCTGAAAAAAAGAAATAATTATTTTAGGAAAACACAAGTTAAATTAGATCACAACACTCCTGTGATAATAAAGCTATAGAAAAATATTATATTTAGCAGTTTTAAAAATAATACTTAAAAGTGATGAGCAGTAGTCACTGAATCCACATAAAATTTGATCCTAAGATCAGGAGTCCATTTTTATCTTTATATTTGCTTCCAAAAAGGTAACTTCATATGAGAGATATCTCTGGAAACCCAGGAGTTCAAATGCCGTATGTGTCCAGCTAAGACAAAACACAGCATCAAAATTAATTTTCTCTTATTTTTAATTATTTTAAAATGTTCCTTTTTACTGTTTCAAAATATGCAGTCAGGCAAGGTATAATTTGTTTTTTCCCTACCTCTCCTGGAGCTTCAAGGATCTCTCCACAGCTAATTGATTTAGAGGCTTCCACATATGGTATACTTGACACATTGATTTTGAATATTTTAGAAATCACTTGCAGGTAAGTCTCCCTTTATATATGGACAAAGTGGGACAGTGCCTTCCATCTTCAGCTTCAGAAACAATTAAAGCAGAAGAGGCTTCCTTGGAAGAGGATAAAGTTTAGTTGCAGCAGGGCCATCTAAACACTCTGAACTGTGAAAGAAAATGCACCAGTTTTAATGTCAAGTAGCATACCCAACAACTTAGGTTGGACAGAGGAGCAGAGATAAACAATCTGAGACTCATCAAAGGAAAAAGCAGGGCCATGTAGTGGGGAGGAATAACCCCAGGCACCAGCACAAGCTGAGGCTGATCTGTTGGGAAGCAGCTCTGTGGGGCAGGACCTGGGGGTCCTGGTGGACAGCAAGCTGTCCACAAGCCAGCAGTGTGTCCTGGTGGCCAAGAATGTTGTCCTGGGGTGCATCAGGAAGAACATTGCCAGAAGGACAAGGGGGATGATCCTGTCCTTCTACTCAGCCCTGGTGAGGCACATCTGGAGTGCTGTGTCCAGTTGTGTGCTCCTCAGGACCAGAGGGATTTGGAGCTACTTGAGAGAGACCAGAGGAGAGCTACAGAGTTGCTCCAGGTTCTGGAGTGTCTTGCAAGTAAAAGGCTGAGGGAGCTGGGCCTGTTCAGCCTGGAGAAGAGATGACTCAGAGGGAATGTCATCAATGTCTGTGAGTATCTGAAGGGAGGGTGTCAAGAGGATGGAGCCAGGCTCTGCTCACTGCCAAGCAATGGGACAAAGGCAATGGGCAGAAACTGATGCACAGGAATTTCCACCTGAACATGAGGAAGAACTTCTTTACTGTGCAGGTGACCAGGCAGTAGAACAGATTGCCTGGAGAGGTTGTGGAATTTCCCTTGCTGGAGATATTCAAGAACCACTTGGATGCAATCCTGTGCCATGTGCTCTAGGATGAACCTTCTTGAGCAGAGAGGCTGAACCACGTGACCTACTGTGGTCCCTTTCAACCTGACTTATTCTGTTATATCCAGTGATACTTTTAAGAGTATTTTCTCTTTTTCCTAAATATGTGGCACTGGGGGAGAAAAACCCAGGACAAAGCAAGTCAAGAATTTGCTACTAAGGACCCCTGTGAAAACCATCAAAATAAAATAAAAAACACTGAGGTATCCAAGTTTCCCAGGTTTTAAAGATGTTTCATGCATACCTGCTTTTATACCACCTTGTCTGCTGTGTTTTCTTACTCACCCTTTTGTTTCCTTTATAAAATTTATATACATTTAATAACAGTTCTTACTTACATATCACTGTTACTACTGTGAAGGTGTGTGGGAGACCTTTGCTGCCATCACACTATTCCTGCTGCCTCTTTGTTAAACCCTTTCCCTGGATACTAAGTGTGTGTGTTGTTCCTTCACATGGTAACTCTCTAAAATACACCATGCCTCTTCCTCTGTGTTGGTGGAGCTTTTACCTTAACTGGGTTTTAGGCTCTATTGTCACAAACAATAATTAACAGTGTAAGGCGAGCCATATGCTCAAAGAAGTTTGAAAGCAGCCAACATCAAGTTTCAAACTATTATAAAATTGTGCACGCTCTTTATCAAAATTATCTTCAGTGTCAACTGCCAAATAGAGTCTTCAACTAATATTTAACAGCATAGTTTGGTGTGCCAACAGAGTGCCGTACTCCCATGTACCATTTCTTTTTGTGGATCTTAAGGGGTCCATTTTTAACATGGGCTCATACTATTCCTGAACAGCACAACCTCGTAGTGTAATTGAAAAAGAATTTATATACAAGCTCCAATCTGCTTTGACTTCACAGGACGGCGAAAATACTAGTTACAAGATCACACTAATTACAAGACAATGGACATAGCAATTAGTATTATCAACTATGCTAGTTAATGGCAATATTAGTCACTCCAGAATACAATCTTTATGTCTTTTATTTCTTTGTCATTGGCATCTTGTGATCAGTTAAAAGGTGGTTTATAGATATAGTTTGTTAATTGTGAGCAGTCTAGACACCACTTGTTGGACTGAGTTTTATTCTCTTTTCAATGTTTCAAGTATTCCCTACACAGAGCAACTGCTCCAAATAATTGCCTCTGCTGTCAGGTTTGGCACCAAAATACTAGTGATGCATTATTTTTTAAAGTATTCAGCAATTACTTTCAGTATTCTTTCTTTTAGGACTTAAGTGTGATTGCTAAAGGTGTTAAATATGAATAGTCCTGAAATATTGCTTGAATGAGCTGTTATAGAAATACCCTTTATGTAATCTAGTTTGGTAAGAGCCACAGTAGTATTTTAACACTAGGCTTTCTTTTTAGTAACAAATAAAATTCATTAATGAATCATAATCATGTTAATGACTTGGCTTATGTTTAATGTCAAATAAAGCAAGCCTCTAATATTCAAAATATCAGGCCATCCATTGTTCATTTGACAAGAGCAACCCAGAGTGATTTATTGTAAATGGGAAGGATGATGATAATGTGCCATGCCATGCCGTATGCATTTGGGCAGATGTTATTTGTCAGAGAATAGCTTTTCTTTCAAGAAATAAGTAGATTTTGGGTAAATAGAGAGCAAGAAACAGGCTGATTTATGCTCATGATAATATTCTGGTTTATTTCCTGTAGGCCATAGTGGCACATTCTCCCAGTCCCTGAAAAAGCTGTCATGTTTTCAAGTAAAAGTGACAATAGTCAACAATTATGACAATCTACAGATCTTTAACAAAATGAGTTAAATTAAAGAGCTCTGTACATCATTATTACATGAGTAGGAAACTTGAACCATATAGTGCACTGAAAACAACAAAACCCTCAAAGGCTTCTGTAGTGCAGCATTTGCTTAAGCCTACAGACTATTTTCCTGACCAGAGAAAAATTAGATTCCTTTTCTAGTATTTGCAAAGTATTGTGTAATTTCATTGTTTATATTAATATATATATATGTATCTGCATATCTCAGACCTTCTCAAACAGAACTGTTAAAATAGTGGTTTTATCTGGATTCAAGACACATACTTAAACCTAGCCAAAGTGACATATTGATTTTTAGCCTTCCCTTGCTTACTGCAGACAGACCTAGTCAGAAAGTTCTTCCTGAATATGGGTAGTGTGGATGCAATCCTCAGACAAAAGACCTTGTACTGGATATGGTTGTCAGAGATATTTTCCATTACATTCCTACCAGTGCTAGTATGCTCCAATTACTTTGGAAAGACTGAGATCTCTGGCAGGTTTTGATGCTTTAAAAACCATTTCCATCAGACCTGCTCTGAGTAAGTTTGCAATTCACAAGGGCAAGTGGGCATCCAAATGTCATATAGGCTCCTGAGTCCAGTATTTGTGATCCTACATTTTCTGTGAACAGGCATTTGCTACCAAAAACCAGGAAAAATAAAAAACGCTTTAACACCAGTGTAGCATTAAGAAGTAGGCATTCTTTATTCAGCCAGATGCATGGAGGGCTATCTCCTACAGAAATTGTGAATGCTGAAAAAATTCCTGTTTGTATACTATTCTTTACATACATATTCATTGATTTTCCCAGAATAAACATGCATTGATTGCCTTGAAGTCACTCACATGTTCTTTCCCCTCTGCGCATGCGTTCTTCTGTCCTGGGGTCTCTTTGGGGTCGCTGGTGGTCAGTGACCCCAAAGTGATACCTGGCTACCTGGTGAACTGGTAAAATTTGGCACACCTGAGCTGGCTACTTTCCAGTTGTTCCTCCAGTATAAGCCCTGTGTAGTTCCACAGGCCAGTTGTTTTTGAAGAGTAAGCACTGTATTAGCCACCAGGTGCAAACGATTTTTCATCTGAAAACGCATTCACAAAACTAAGCCAAATCCTTCTCCTGAGGATGATTTTCAAATTACATTACTGCCTAGTATGATTTGTCCAGTGGGTACAGAAAGTCCCTATAATCCAAGGATAACAGCAACTGCTTGGTGGAGAGAAATTTGTTTGCTATTTCTGCTGGTTAACATGGATCTGAATCCAAATTTCCCACCAGCCTTAAAAATGGCCTAGAAAATGTAACAGGAAGTTCTGGGAGAGACTCCCAATTTTGGCTGTCAGTGGCTTTCCATGCTGCGTAAGTAATTAAATGTTCATGGGGTTGTTTCAGTGCTCAATATCACTGGAAATGTTTCATGGCTCTTCATTTTATTACCAGAAGTAACAGAACAACTTCCTGCTGAGGTGCATCCTTGGCTTGCCTGGGAGCCTGCACGCAGCCAGCCCTGACACATGGAATCAGCTTATCAGTGATAAACTGCTCCAGGAGCTTAATCATTCATTGCCAATCTACATGAAGCCTCTACTCACACATATGTTGTAAAAATAAATGCTTTTATTTATGCTCTAAGCAGAGGCTACTGGGATCTGGGCTGCCTTACAGATCAGTGATAGGACCCCACCTCAGTGTGCAAGCAAAAAGTGTGTGTCTCCGTGTGGATATTTCTGCGTGCCCACCAGGGCTGGTACAAATGGCTGGGCAATCCTGACACTGGACACCACAACTAAGGACACCACCACTGCAGTTCCTGCCCTGCCCCTCTTCCCCCACAGCCAGGCAGAGGGAAATCCACAAAATCACAATTTAGATTTGGAATGGACCTCTGAAGATGATCCAGTCCAAACCTCCCCACTCTGGGTAGGGTCACTTACAGCAGGTTACACAGGAACACACCCATGTGGGTTTGAGGATCTCCAGAGAGGGAAACCCTGCATCTCTTAGGCAGCCTGTTCCAGTGTTCTGCCACCTTCAGTTTAAAAGAAGTTCTTATGTTGAAGTTCTTATGTTCTTGTTTCTTATCTTTATGACCACTGGTCCTCTTCCTCTGTCTGCACACCACTGAAGAGTCTAGCACAATCCTCTTGGCACCTGCTTTTGAGATATTTGTATGTATTGCTGAGACCCCCTCTCAGTCTTCTCCAGACGAAACAGGCAGACTGCTCCCGCAGTTTCTCCTCATAAAAGAGATGCTCCAGACCCCAAAACATCTTTGTGACCCTCTGATAGACGCTCTTCATTTAGCTCATAGCCTCTCTTATGCTGAGAAGCCTNACAGCGGCAGCAGCTCGGGCCTCTGGCGGGGCTGGGCAGGGGACGGCGTGTCCCTGTGTGTCCCCGTGTGTCCTTGTGTTTCCCCACACACGCCCCGGGAGCCGGCACGCAGGCGGGGCAGTGGCCGCCGCTGTAAGTGTTCCTTCCTTGTCCGTCGCCCCCCGTCCCCGAGCTTCCGTGCGGGCCCCGCCGCGCTCGGCTGGGAGGGCTGGCATCCCGGTCTGGCGGCGCTTCCCGCCGCTCCGGCACGCCGCGGGCGAGGGAGGCGCTGCTGGAAGCGAGGAACTGACCGTCCCTGCCTTTCCTTGTAAACTAAATGCCTGCACGGAGAGCGCAGGGAGCAGTGGAGGGGCAGAGTGCAAGGCAGTAGGGACGGCCGGCAATCGCTGCTGTCCTTTTTCACGCAGCTTGGGTCAGTGGCCTTCTTGTGGGCTACTAGTGTCCTGAATGAACTTTCAGTGTGGATCTGTTCGAGCCTTTCAAAGCTGATTAATGAACTGTTCCACTCATTGGCCTCTTTAACCCTGGAAACATGTAGGTGAAACTCCTGTCTTAATAAATGGTGGTGTGTAATTCATCTGAGGATTTCATCGTAGTTGTATGTTAGTTCCTTTACTCAGGATAATGCTTAGATTGCAGAAGTCTAGTTAAATGGCTGAGGTGGCTTGCCAGTGTCAGCATTGCAAAGACTTTTTCTCAGTCCAGCCTTAAATATTTAGTTCTTTGACACTGTGGATGGTATGCATTAACAGCTGGATTAAGCTGAAAACTGTCATTCTGTTTCAGCTCTGATTTCATTTGGGTGCTTAATGTGTATGAGTATCATCAGACCTGTGTGCTCCGTGTCCTGAAAGTCAATCTTGCCTTATGTATTTTGAATGTAAAGAAAATCCAAGGTAGTTCTATGCCTCTTTAATGCTGTTCAGCGTGTCCATAGAATCACTCACTTTGGAGGGACCACTAAAGATCATCTAGTCCCTGTTCAAGGAGGGTTAGGTATAGTGAATTACCCAGGCCCCTGAACACTTTGAAATCATCTTGTGAAATAAAATCTGGAAAATTCTGTCCTTAGACAAATGTTGGTCATAGGGTTTGTTTTTGGACATGGAGTTTGGTTTTGGTCATCTTTTGTTTTTGCAGGATTGTTTTTGGGTGTTTTGTTTTGTGTTTTTTTCCATGAAGAGAGTAATGGTAAATTTGGGGGCAGAAAATTCTAAAACACATATTTGATCTCTCTTTAATTATTTTAGGTATTTAGTTATTACTTTAATACAAATAATTGTCAATGGAGTAAAAATGGGTTAAGGACAATATCCGGAGACTCTTCGTAGCTCTTTTGCCACTTTTAAGTTGTGCTTCTTTTTCAGTCTTGGGTGTTTTTCTTTGGGAATTAGTATTTTGGGGGCAGAAGGGGACTTGTTTGTTTGTTTTGTGTTTCTCTTATTTAAGGTGAAAGGCAGAGTTTTATCTTTTGGCTTACAATTTCAGCTCACAGAAATAAATTTCCCTAACACCTAAGTTGCTGATGTAGTTGGTAAAGAAGGTCTTCCATTATGCTTATTATTCCTACAGTTTTCAGACCTAAAAGGAGACTTCTGGAATGGTACAAATTGTTTTATCAAGGGATATCAGTGATTGAATTAATTTTCACATCAAAGCCTCATTATGAAATGCATTGTTTTTCTTGTGATGCAGAGTGAAGTCTGTAAGCTCTCTTCTGTGGATTGTTTTATGGTAGTTTAACGTGAGCAAATGTTTCTGTTAGTTTGTTTAAGCCTTTCATCTGTAGAACCCATTCTTGCCTTAAAAAGGCTTAAAATCACTTAGGTGTTCGTCTTATATGTGTACGGGGAAAAAAAGTTTGTAATTACCAAAAATAATATACATACTTGGTATTTAAAGAGTAAAATTATTGTTGATGCTGATGGTCAAAACTGAGTTCTTGGTAAGATCTTAGTGTCTTATTTTGTATGGAAAATGTATAAACCTGGATTTGGAAGAAGCTGCCTTGAAAGCAGTTTAAAGAGCATTAGTTATAAACCTTTTCTAATTATTAAAGAGAATGTTCATCCAAAAGGCACTTTTTAAATTTTTAAGTTTCTTTAAAAGCTAAGTAGAGAGCATTATAGCCTTAATTCTAACACCTGCTTGTTGAAAGAGATTGAATGAACTTTTATGTGCAGATGAAGAAAATCGTGCTTGGCTGAAGATGAAGAGAGTCCAAACACGGCTTTATTTTCCTAGTATAGAAAGCTGATATGTAAATGTGTCTGGATATTTGCCAGTGGTGTGTAGGGAAAGTCTGTTTCACTGAAATTCTTCTACAACTTTTGAAGAATATAGTGAGTATGTAACACAAACAAGTGAGTCTTTGTGCTTCAGAGATCCTTGTTTGTGGATCAGGATATTAGCTGATATTACCAGCTCAGGTGCATGTGCCAGGCTGTGTGCTCAAGCTGTGCGTGGAAGTAGCTGTCTCTGTTGACTGTTGATCAAAGCAGATGATTCTGGCAGAATCAGCTGCTGGGAGAAATATCTTCAGACAGGCTTAGCATAAATTGATAGGGTTCATCTGACTATCCTTAGTTGGCTAGAAAACTCAATTTGCATAAACTTCTATGGAATTACTTAAATGGACTGTTATTTCGGGGAATGTGTTTGTGTGTCGTGTGAAAAACAGAAAAGCTGAGCTAGAAATGGGCACTGTCTTAGAGATTGATGCCTGCTACTTGTGTCAGCTTTTGTGTATAGGTTTGTGTGACTCTGATTTTGCACAATAAAAAATACTGGTATGGTTTGTACGGCATTAACCGGTTTATGTATTCAAATATTTGCAACAACTCGATGTTGGGAGTTTTCCAGGACTTGGCAGATACCAAGTACAGAGCTATAACTGTGTGGATTGGTTGGAGACTTGATCTTCTACTGTAAAGCCCTCTCTTTCATTCATTTTTGTTTTCTAAGATTTTGGAAATTCATGAAAAGTGACAGCTGCAGTTTTGCTCTGTAACAAGATATATTTTGTGTATGCTTCATGTTTGGCATATGCCTTCATGACAAGATTCAGGACTATATTAGGCAGCTGTGTTTCGTGCCTGCCTTTCATGTAGACGGTGTCACATGTGAGACAGTCCTTCTCTGGCTAGTGTAGGAGGAGTGCAGTGAAATTAGGCGTGTGCTTGGAAAGGGAGTAGATAATTCAGTGCCTTCCCAATAGTGTGTTTCTAGCTCCTGACACTATTATTATGAAGTCATCTCTAATGACCATTCATCTTTTGTTTTTCAAGGTGGGTTTGTTTGGTTATTTGTAGGCCTTTCACTTGATTCCACCTAGTAGTGCCTCTGATGGACTTTTCAGCAAGTTCAGAGGTTTTCGAATTTTCCCATCTGCATTATTACTGTTAGAGTGGTGTTAGACTGGAGTAGGTAGCTATTAGCATTCAAAATAACAGCTTCTTGGAATAACAATATCAGGTGTCATAATTGATCACTCTAGTTTTTAATGTGCTGTTTAGAAGTTTGACTGGACTCCTTTGTGTAACAGTTCTTCTTCTCCCCTTCCTGGTTCATCATTTGAAATGGATATTCTGGGTAGTTCAGCTGTCCCTGGGGTTTTTTTCCCTCAGCTTTCACTGGACAGAATTATATTTCCAAGTTTTTCCCTATCTCCTTATTTGCTTTTTCATTTTAACTGTAGAACCCGAGACTATGAGTTACAGTGTATTCCCTGTCAAAAAGAAACTTTTTACCCCTATAGATATTTTTAGGAAGCTTAGTCTTGTCTACTTTGCATGGTTATGTTTTATGTTGCCTGGAAACTTTTTTCTCATATTTGCTTTCAGAGACCTGTGTTTCTAATTCAGGCTGATGCTTTTTGTATTGAGTGGAAAACAATGTTATACAAATATAATTCCCCGAAGAATCATATCTCTCCTGTTTCCCATTCTTCATGGCTTTTATGCAACTCTATTATGTGCTGGTGATCAAGATTGACTCTATTAATGTTGGCCACCATCTGCTGTTATTGTTTATTCTTTTGCCAACATCTGTATTCTAAAATATTAAAACATATAACCAAGTAATCCACTTTCCCTGTAATTGTATTACTTTTATTACTTACAAAATGTACTTACACAGTACATTTAATAAGAAAGATGCATTGAATTTGAGGTCTGTCTTTAAAATATACTAGTAACTTTTTACATCTCTGTGTTTGGAAGAAGTATGACATGAAATACTATTTATGAAATAATCACCAGGACTTTGCAGCAGCCTGGAGTTCAGCTAGTGAACCTCCTTTTGTAAAGGTGAAATGCATTAATTGCACAGAAATGAAAACCAGATACTCATATTATGGGCATAATGTAGCAGAAAGTATTACAATGTTGAATAAGAGATGTATTTCAAAAAAGATGTCAAAAATCGTGTACCTTTTCTGTGATGCCAGTACCTTGAAATATGTGTAAGATAGTGAAGAACTTATTGTACTAAATCTGAGGAATATTTCTCAGAACAGCTTATTTATGAAGCAGTAGTAAAAGATGTATTGTTTGCATACACAAAGCTTGAATGTATGCCAAGAACTTTCTGGGTATACAGTAAGGGTTTTGCTTCAGAAGGTGAGGTAGCATGTTTCCTGTATTACATCAACACCATGATTTGAATTTTCTCTCTTAACTGTTAATGAAAAATGAAAAGAAATACAGAATGAATGACAAATGCTAGACTGAATTAGTTATACGATTGTACACAGTTTCGGAGTTACATTTTTTACACTCTGTCTCAATCTGTACTCAATTTCCCACAAGAAATGTAGGAAAGAATTCTTCCTTTGTAGGAAAGAATCCTTCCATTGTTTACCTAGGCTTGACTTGCACATTTGCATAGTTTTGCAGCTCCTATTGATTCTGCTTAGGCTGTATTTTAGTACCTGCAGTAGTCATGTTGGAGCCCTAGTAACACTATGATTTGTTTACATTTTTCGGGAAGACTTGATTGAAGAAAAGACACCCAAAAGTTATATTTATTCAAATGCAGTTGAAATAAAATGGTAAATAAAATCATTATTTACAGCCTGTTCAGTTAAACTCCCTAAATGATCACATATTTATAGACACAGTCTATACAAAGAAGAGTATGGGATTTACATATTTGATAGTTGCAGAGCTACCTCTTTCCTCCTCACCAGTCCCTAGTCATCACAACTTTCTGCTTCTGTGAGTGCACACATACTTTGTGTTTATCATTTCAGTGGTTTAGTTGTGTTGGACCAATAGGGACAGTCTATGTGTAGGTGCTAAATTTCAAACAAAGGATCAGTGTGTTGTTTTATGAAATTGTTGAACTAGCATTACTGATGAAAAGCAAATGTACAGATACCTAGAATTTAAACAAATGAAACAATATATATACATATGAATAATTTTGTACTGTTCAGTTATGTGTTTTGGGAATGGTCCTTTTTAAAAAGTGTGATAAAGATCATTACCTTTTAACTCTGATATTACGTTCTTTTGTGGTTTTTATCCTCCTCTTCTGCTGAAGTGCATCCTTCCTTTACCATTTTTTGTTTGCATTTTTTTTCACTTGGCTTTATTTCAGGTTTGCTTTAATATGATTCTTATGTTACTTGTTTCATTGCTACAGAAGTTGTGTGCATGGTCATTCAGTGCCCTGCTATTTTACTTTTTCCTGATAATAAAAGGGCTGTCAATTTAAGTGTCTACTGTCTATTTCAGCATCCAAATAAATGGTTCATTCCTATCCTTTCTTCTTGAATAAAACTGATACTTTCCCGAAGTGGTTGAGGTCCAGTTTTTGAGAAGCTAACCAGAGCCTGAAGGAGAAGTAGATAACTCATCTTTTCTGGGACACAAGCATTTATCCATGTATTTGAATGTCATAAAATTAGCAGTGCTGTTCATGACAACGCATCTGTTCATCTCATGTCAAGTTAATTTTTATGTAACATAACTTTAAGCCCAAATGAAACATTAGCTTATATTTCAAGCTCCTAATTAGATAACTATCACATATATACATTAAACTATCTCTGCTCAGTTGTTATAAATTCTGGATAACCTTACATTATTGTGGTTTTGGTTGGTTTTTTTTCACCACTGTAAATGCCGTGTGTTTTCAAAAAGTACATCCTTTTACCATCGAATTTCTTGTTTATAAAGCAGGTTAAATAAAACAAGCCTTTTAAGCTCTATTAATATTTGGTCTAAAAAGAAATCTTGAAAATGCATTGTGTTAGCACTTCTATAGATTTTGGGCTGATGTAAGTCTGAAGTTGGGAAAATAATAGTTTTAGGGTAGTATATGTTCATATTTTGTAATGACTTGTAAATTTAGAGAGTTAATTTTATTGCATATGTGCCCAGCTGATTTACTGCATGGAGGGGTAACATTAGGTGCACACAAGAAGGCACACTAAGTACTCTGGAATATAATTACTGAAAACTTTTTCAATTAGGGTAAGTTAATATCTGTAGAGAAAATAATGAAAACACACTTTAATAGACAAATGTTCTGTATGACTGTTTTATGTATGTGCCAGAAAACTAATCTTATGTTTAAATCCATTTGGTTTAGTTTAATAAGTATTGGAAAATTCTGTGGCTGAAGATAATTATTGTTGTTTTAGGTGGCTTAAAGAAAAGAAAATATTCTGGGCTTCTATTGGAAGTGTAGAGAACATTGTTTCCTGGGAGTATATTTTGGTATTCTTATACTTAAAATTGTATATTTCTGTTCTTATTCTTTATTCTCTCATTCTGTTTACATTTAGTGTTTCTGTTCAGTAACATAAAAAACAGCTCTATAGAGTACAGAAACCAATCAATTTTTACAGTTTTAGAAAATAAGCTCAGTGTAATGTCTTGGAATGCATGGAGGATAGTTACATTTGCAAGATAGCCTAATTTTTTTTCCTTGTCATTTCTCCATGCCCCACTAGGGAGAGGCTGCCTGCATCTACTGTACACACCCAGTCAGGACCTCGGGTATAGCAGGTAATCTTCCCTAGTTGCCTCAACCCAAGGCTGGCCTCTCCTCCCTATAATTGTGTGCATAGGATAGTAGTCAGATTTTATAAAAGGTGTCAGTTTTATATTATGAATATTTACAAATTATGCAAATACAAATTGTGCAAAACAGTTTTGAATGTTAGTTCAGTGTTGAGTTTTTCCCCACTAAATCACTTTATTTCTTTTCTCTGTCACCAGTGATTACTTGACCTGCTAGCAGTCATGAGGTTTTGGTAGTCAGAAAAAAATCCAGGTAATGTCAGGTTCAGTCCACAGCATTACACACAGACGTCATTGATGCATTGCGCATGTTGCCTGAATTTACTGCGCTATTTCAGTGAAAGAGAACCTTCTGACGTGAGCTTGTTGCCCTGGTATGTTTGCAGAAGTACTGAAAGATTGTTAAAAATTAAAAGAAAGGTTTTTCTCAGCTTGCCTTCAAAGACAGCTCTGAAAGAACTGTTTCTTACAGCTAGAAAGCTGCTGAGGCAGGGAGATGCTTGCTGTGTTTTTGTGCTTTGTGTGACACTAGTTTAGGGAACTGTATGGACAGTTTCTTGCCCTGAGTCTTTCACTTAATGTCTGTACCTTGATAGCATACCTGGATTCCTACTAAAAAGATACAGCAAGTCTTTGAGGATCCGAGTTCCCCTCTGTGCTGACTCCAAGAACTATATAAAAATTGGCTTTGGACAGTGAAGGTGTATGATGAGGTGTAAAACTGTGAAATAATGTCACAATGGAGTATCTGTTCTCTTAAGGCACTTAGAAGCAGGCCCGGCTACCTATCATGGTAAGTGTTGCTGAAATGCCAGGGAGATAATTGTCTGAATTTCATCCTCTGATATCTATTCCTCATCTAGAAAGTAAAGAGAAAGGATTTAAGTGGGCTAAAAGTGCATGACTTTGGCTCAATGGTCATAGCAAAACAAAGAATGCATGTCATTTTAACTTTGTGATGAACTTCTGACTATTATTGCAATAAATGTTGGTGCTTTTTAATATTTTTGTGCCTTTATAGTTATTTACATATTTTGCAGTGAGAAGACTTTTTGTTCTCTGTAGGGTGCTATTCTGAGTGTTGTGAGTTTCCAGCTACAAAAATGTAATTATAAACCTTAAGTATTTAATTATAGATTTAAAAATATCTTCATGAGCATTCTCAAAGGAATACTTGGAATGCACTTCTTTTAAATTGGCTCATTTTCTTGTAAGTGCTGATATGAGAGTGATTTTAATATGGAAAGTGTATGAGTCTGTGGACAAGCATTGGAATTTATTACTCTAAAAAGATAAGACCTATAGGGTGATTTAGACTTACTCTTGTTATTTAAAATCCCAGCAGAAATATATCACTATCTTTTGATAAATTTGGTTGTTTCTATAGGTTTATAAAAGGTGTCTAGAAATACTTTCATTTGAATTCTTATCTGAAAAAGACAGCCACTGGTCCTTGACAGGATATCCTGAAGCCAACTAGATGCCATTCTACCCTGATGCCATTGTGTGGAGATACAATTACCCTTTAGCTGTACTATTGTAATAAAGGCAACTGGGCTTTAAATAGGTTTAGAATCACTGCATTTCAGAAATGGTTGTAAGATGATTTCCTTTCTTGTCTTTTTTTTCTCTCTCTTCAGAGTGCAAGAAGTGGAGAAACTACAACTTCGCTATTCTAATCTTATTTAAAATTATTTTTGGCACTGGGAGGCTGAATATTCTCCTTCTGTCATCATATATCAGAACTGTGAAAGGCTTTGTAAAACTGTTGCCCGATAGATGAGCATGGAGACACAGCTAGATCCCATGAAGGATGACTTGCCCTTAATGGCAAACACTAGCTACATGCTTGTAAAGCACTATGTATTGGACTTGGATGTGGATTTTAAAAGTAAAGTTATTGAAGGCAGCATAGTTTTGTTCCTTGAGACTGGGAGCCAGTACATGAGGACCAGCAGTGCTGGCAAAGAATGCTGCCAGTCACAGTTTGAAACTTGTAAAATGGGGTCATCTGAACCCTGCCACATTCCTATGATAAATGTGAGTACATGTTCATCTAAAACAGACTATAAAGATTTTGCTGTCAGTGGTAAAAAAGAGGAAACTACTTCTGATGAAAATAGTAACCATAGCAACAACGAACAGGCTTCTGGGATTTCTAGTTCAGAGGACTGCTGTGACATAGAGAATCATGGAAACAAGGATTTTCTGCTGGTATTGGATTGCTGTGACTTATCTGTGCTGAAGGTTGAAGAGGTAGATGTTGCTGCTGTGTCAGGCATTGAACAATTTACCAGATCTGCCAAGCCAACTGGTGTTTCAAAGGAGCTGGAAAATTTCAGGAATTGGATTGTACATGAACTTGTGACTTTACCTGCAGATCACTGGAAGGAACAGCTATATTATTTTACTCACTGTAGCCAGGCACCTGGCTGTGGGGAGCTTCTGTTTAGTACTGGCACCTGGAGCTTGGAGATAAGGAAATTAGGAATTCAGACTCCAGCAGACTTTCCTCATGCAATAAGAATATGGTACAAAACCAAACCAGAGGGAAGATCTGTTACATGGACTACAGACCAAAGTGGCAGGTATGTAACCTGAAAGCTGAAAGCTTTGTATGCAATGAATTTAAATAGGTGCAGGAATGGAGAATCATATAATTGCTGATGAACTGCGAAGAGGATGAGTACACTTTTCCACAGTTTTCATTTCATCCTTGGCTTGAATTCTTTTGCTGTCCTGTAGAAGAAAAATATCTCTGCTCATGAAACCCTAATGGACTTGAAGATCTCAGGCCTGTCTTAGTGATTGTGTCTGCTCTTTCTGAGTGGGAGTAAATAACTTCCGTGTATTTCAATAAGTGTGTGCAGCGAATGGGGAAATATCATTTAGGGAAAGACAAGGTATGAATGACAGGTTACTTTGTGCTGTTTTTCCTTCCTGGCTTATACAACATAAAGTTCAATATATATAACATTTAATAGAATTACTTCACAATTCGTCCTTTATCAATATTGTAGTCAGCCTAGAAATACAGTCTGTTCCTGTTTAGTTTCTCATAATCAGCTTTCAAAATCTCCTTAATCTATAATGTTAAGAACATTGATGATAGTAAATGAACTGCAAACTGAAGGAAGAATTTGCATTATATCTATTGTTAGTGAAAAGGACATGGTATTGTACTGATATTTTCAATATAAACCTTTTATAGAGGGGAAACTACAATCCACTCTTGACTTCTGCAACTGTAATTGTTTTATTGCAATGTTGAAAAGTGGATTTTAATGACTGTTATTTCTTTATGATGTCTAAAAATCAGGAACAAATTTGACCTTATTGAATACTTGCTTTTGTTTCCCAATCAATGTATATGGTTACATTTTATTTCAGTTATATTCATATAAATGAAGTCTTCACACTAGAATCTATGTTGCTGAGGAAAATGAGGTCTTTTGATTGCTTTTGTGATGGTTAGGGAATTCTGCTACTAATCTATAAGCACCATCAAGTCCAGAAATGTCTCAGTCATGTCCATTATTTCTTTGCCTTCCTTTCCTCACTCCCTGAGGAGTTACTTTTGGTATGAGTTTAGGAAATTTACCTCAATATAGTACCCTTATATCTGAAAATTCTGAATTTTGACTGCATCCAAATGTTGAGCAATTGCCCACGATCACATCTGTGTCTGTGTCCACCACCCTACTAACTAATGTTAGCAACACTCAGCTGGTATAGGACTCCTCCTCTGTTTGTTTCGAGCATTTGAATGCTTCTTTTAAGCATCTAAATCATGAACAGCTTTTACTCTTTGTAACCCTTTCACTGTGAAGCATTATTTTTAATTTAGTGACATTTCAGGGCAGTTGTGCACAAATGGATAGTTTTATGATCAATGATGGAGCAGAAAAAGCAGGCTTGACATAGATCCAGCAGTTTGATGGTATAAAATAGCATAAACGGATTTATTTTCAAGCCTGTGTAGGGTATTCTAAAAACTTATGCCTGTCAGAAAGTTTTCATAGCACAGTCATTAGAATCTTTCTTGGTATCTTTTAAAAATCAAGTTCTATATGTAATGAGCCCATAAACATAGTGTCATTGGAGGGTTCTTCAAATTGTTCCATACTATGTATCTGGTGCTTTTTTTTTCACGTCAAAGGAGTCTGTCTGTGGTTCCAACCCTGAAGAGAAGTAAATAACAAAGTACAGACATTGTGTAGCCACTTCTAATGTTTCCTGTAATTTAACAATAGTACAATGTTTTGAAGTGTAGCCTATGCACAATTTTATCAAGACTTCCATTTTATTTGTTTTAAAGAATGATGTATTTTAATACACAAAAAAACCCCAGTTGAAACAAAGCTTTGTGGGATGAGTTGAAGTAAGATCAGATATGTGTATATAAACATGTTACCACAGCAGGACACAATTCTATTTTTAGTAGAGGAACTGAACACACGGAATTTCAGATTTCCCTGTCTGAGCTTTTGGCAACCACTGAGCTGACTTGTGCTAATGGAAAGAGGGAAAGTATAAAGGAATGGCCAGGAAGTTTAACAAAGTACACTTGATGAAAGGAGCACTTTTGGCCTCTCTTAACTTGGATGCTATTTCCCAGTGGTATGGTGACAGGTGTGTGTACAGCTGTATCGTAAGGCATATTAGGGAGCTAATCTAATTGAAAGTAAGTAGAGATGGGAAGAGAATAGAAGAGAGTAAGATATGTTTGGAAAATACTACTAAGGCTAGTTTGGAAGGTAGAGTTATTTACTAAAAATCAGAAAATGTGTCATGAAAATAGATGTTTGTTTTTCAGTGGTATGAGTTAGCATTGTTCTGTGTTCTTGGAAGCTGGAAATGCAGGAAGGGAATAAAGAATTTGGTTTTCTTTGTAGGTGAGGTTTGGTAGAACAGCATAGTCCAGAATCCTGGTAGGTGATAGACCAAATCCTAAGAGGCAATCTTTAACTGTGGGGAACCTCTACTGTTGTTTATTTTAGTTCCCAGTAACGAGAACATGGGAATATAAATATTTGAGCAATTAGTGAAGCATTTTGAAGTTTGTTGGATTATTATTATGCAGTGACTACTAAAGACTGACACCTGATGGGAATAGAATAGAAAAGAAAAATAAACAAACAAAACCCCACAAAAACAAGCAGAAACAAATGAAACCCCCCCCAAAAAGTAGGCAAACCCTGAGTAAAAATAAATGGGTTTATTATTCCTGAAATGTGGAAGCCAACAAAAAAATATTTGTAAAAAATTTAAATTCCGTCCTCTGAATTAGTTGTCCTAACTAAAGGGAAGACAATGAGAAACATGGGTATTATGGACTGGTTTTTTTTTCAGTAGTAAAATGTAAACAAGGATACCAGCTCTGATGGAATCTGATGGCAGTCACTGGCACCTTGCAGATATGTAAATAGATAAGGCAGAGTAAAAAAGTTCTTGTGATTTTGATGCCAAAAAATCCTTCTGCTTTGACAATGTAATTTAAAGTAAGAAACAGCTATGAAGAGCAGTGCTTTTACAGGGATTGGCCTTGTAGTTAAAGGAAAGTCCCCCCCTACATCTCTGAATGGAGACAACCTTTGCAGAAATAGGGAATGTAATTTTTCAAATACAGGAAAGGGATAGAGTTTTTGAGCTGGGCATTTTCCTTGATTTTTTTTTTTTTACTTTCCTTGCCTCAGACATTAGGCAAAGCAGATTGACATAGGTGAGCTTTAGAGGATGTTTCAAGTGTTTGATGGCAGGTATCTCAAGGCCTGCAGATTCCTGTTCAGAGAAAAGATTATCAACTGAACATTATTATTATTAGCATAATAGTGGATAGACCTACGTGGGAGAGGGAGATCTGCCAAGAGCTGCTTTGAACTGATTTTATTGTGTTGTAAAGATGTGTGGACTATTGATGAGTTACAATTGCATGAATCAAATTTTCATCTGAGACAACAGACAGTCCCATGTCTCCTTTTGGGGCAAAACCAAATATTACCACAATTAGTACTTGGTTTTCCCAGTAGTCTGGATGGCTGTTTGCTTGGGAATATTTACCCATATTTCTCATGTTTCATCTTTATTTTAGTTAGAATAACTGACTCAGAGGAGATAATTTAAATTTTTTACAAATATTTGTTTGTTGTCTTCCACATTCCCAGGAATCAAATAATTTTGTACTCAGGGTTTGCCTTTTTTGTTTGTTTGTTTGTTTTTGTTTTGTTTGTTTGTTTTTTGTTTATTTTTTAATAGTTGTCCATAGGAGTGCCCAGAGATGTCACTCCTGTATTTTGTTAATGTTTTGTGTATGCTTGTTTTTCCAGTGTAAACAAGTAATTAGAGAAATACTCTGTTAATATCTCTGCTTATCTTTCTTTTGCTGCATGAAATTTTCTCAACTCTTGACAATGATTGTCATTGGCATAAATATTACATAAGTAGATGATTTGAGTGTTACAAGACCATTGAAAATTAAAGAGCAGGGATGGAGGGGATAGGTAGTAGAAAGAGGAAAGGAACTGTGAAGTTTCTTGCTAGGAGGGGAAGAGGGAAATAATTTTAAAAGTGCAGATAGGGTTACAACCCTAGGTTTTGTCAACTGATAAGTTGACAAAAGCAGTGTTAACCTAATTATTTATCTTCACTATTCTGTCATGTGCTTAGGTTAGCTGGTTATTTTTCTGTGTCAAATGAAGGAACTGATAGAAGAGCAAGAATTACATTTCTGGTCCTCCTATGTGCTGAAACTGTGCTACCTGACCCCAAACAAAGACAATTGTCAGCAGCAGTGGATATGGTAAAGTACCATTGCACTATTACCAAGGCTCTAAAAAGAAATTACCACTTTAAAAGAAATATAACACATATCTAAAATTAAAGGCTGATGTAATTGTTCTTCTGATAGTTTCCTTAAAAATTTAGAACTTGTGTGTTTCATTACTATTTTTTTAGCAGATTGACATAATTTGTTATATTTAGGTATGAAATAATGAAGTTAATAAGCATACCTGGACAAAAATTGTATTAAAATGGGTGAGAAATGCAAAGAAGTCCTAGTTCTGAAGAACAGATGATATACTTGACCAATCTTTCTCCAATTATCTAACTCACTTATTACTTGGCCTATTGTGGTAGAGACTTGTGACCTTCCTATGTGTGTATTTTAGCATTAAAATCTCTTAGGGAAAAAGAAGCTACTGTAGTGGGGGCTTAGCCTGTAGGAGCAGCTTGAGTGCTAGCACTGTCTGCAAAATAGTATTGACATTATCTGTGAAGTACATTACAGTCTGCAGGTAAAAGTGCTCTCTTGCGAGTAGATGACATTAATGTTCCTGGTAGCATCTACTCTTTGTAAAATTTATATTGTATTTGACACAGCACTGTAACATTCAGTTTAGCATTATTCTGCCAGCCAGTTTTCTCTCTCATTGTGGCATTTCCCTCTACAGAGTATGAGGATCCCCTGTACTGCTCTTAAGAGTGGGTTTTACCAATGGCACCTGGCAAAACAGCCCTCACAGTGCATGGTGGATTGTTGTGAAAGTGTGTGTACCAGCAACCACTAATCCCACCATTTCTCTGCTAGGATCTCTTTTTATAAACCTGTGTATTTCGATAAAGTTTTCATGAATGAGAAGTCACCTTTTCATGCCTTATCAGCACGTATGTGTTTTAGGGCAGATAATAAGCCCGGTAGCTTTGACTAACATTACTAGGAGAAAGCAGGTCATCCTGGAAGGTGAAAAAACAGGTTCTTCATTTTACCTGTGAATTCACTGTCATGCACTCTTCCTTTTTCTGGGGGAAAAGCCAATTGTATGTATATCAGTATTGGTTACAGATTCAGTTTCAGGATTTTAATTCCATCTAAGTTAATTAAAAATCCATGCAGATGAATGGTCTATCACATTTAGCTGTACATTGTATTTTACTGTTTAAAAGATAACCAGTTGGCTTTCTCTCCACTGCAGTTACCTGAACTTCACTTGATGTCTAGGTCATGTTCTTTTCACTCTGGTACATGATGAGGGAAGTTAGATTATTTTGTTTTGCTGCTTGTGTGCATTAAGAATAGGCCTACTTAAACTTCAGCTTTCATCCCTGTTTTGCTGGAAAATCAGCTGGCCTGCATTAGGTAAGCCGCAGTAATTTAAATTTGCTAAGACAGCTCTGGATCCAACAGCACAGGTAGCAATGACAAAAGAGCAAAAATGTCTTTGGAATATATTTCATGTATGACTGTCAGTATTTCCAATTTCTTTCTCTATGTATTGTTTGAAGCTGGCTTTAGAGAAGGAATAATTTGAAAGGAAAAGCAGTTTGGAGGGGAGTAAATAAAATACTAAGCGCTTAGCTGTTGCAAAATCAGTTTTTCTGTAACAATTTGTCTCCTATTTTCTAAAGTGTTTTGATAATTTTTCAACTCAAATGATGAAAGATACTGATCAGAATATTTTTAGCCTCAAGCACTGTCTAGGTTTGAAAGACGGGTGTCTGCTAGGGAGGGGCAGGACCCCCCTAGAGATGGAGAATTCAAATCCCCTCCCTCCAAATTATTCTGATTTAGAAAATTAAAGGGGCTTTCAGGCAGAGGTATGGGGAGAGGAATAAAAGTTCTTTAGTAGTATATATGACAAAACAAGCAGTAACAACTACAGCATTAATAATAAACAGAACCAGGAACCTCGAGGGCTCGCTTTCACAGAAGCCCAGGGCAGTTTGATTTCAGTCGCCCTGCAGGACTCCGAGAGGTTGAGCTGGAAGGGAGGAAAGTCCCGGGCTGATGGATGAGATGAGGAGCTCTGTGCTGGTAGCTGGAGCGGCAGGAGGGTCCCGGCAGAGCTGGGCAGTGCTGGGCTGCAGAGCAGCAGGAGAGCCTCAAAGCTCCGAGGAAGCAGCAGCGATGGGGGGAGGGCTGGAGAAAATGAGCTCAGGATTCCTGGGTACAGGAGCAGATGATGGTAGCTTTCCCAGGACGAGGCAGAGTGATGACAATAAACTCTTTGTGCAGCAAACAGCAGCCCGACCATCCTCTCTCCAATGCTGAGAGCAAGAGAGACAAACTGCCCACAGCTCTGTCCTTTACCTCCCTCAAAACTTGCGTTATCTCCCCACTCTGGGAGGGAAACTCCCAGACCCCAGAACAGCAGGTGCAGCCTTGTGCTGCCGTCTCCTTTGGTACCTTCTCTGTTTTAGTCAAGCACTCAGTCGTTAGTCTCATAGCAATTTATGGGAAAAAATTCTGTAAGTGAAAAAGGAAACAAGTCTAACCCCTAACAAGCATTCACAAAATAATGTATTTTGCTCCCATAACATTTAGCTTTAAATATCATAGGTTTTAAAAAGTTCAGTGTAGTGAAGTAATGCTTTCAGGATTTTCTTTCTTTTACTGGAGAAACCTATTGACTGTGGATTTTTTATATCACTTATAATTGAAAAATTTGCTTTTTTTCTCCTCTTAAGATAAGTGGTGTTGTTATGCAGGTAGTAGGAATTTAAATAAAACTGCAAAATGCAACAAAATAAGTAAACCGAGAATCATTAAATCCATCCACCAGCAATAGCAAGTTAGAAGGAGCTAATGAAAGGCCTTGTTACCTTCCCAACTGTGGCTAAGTGGCTAATAAGAAATTTAGTGGCATAAAATATTGCAGCTGAAATTGCAAAGGGGTGGTAGACTGCAAGGTTCTGCTGGGGAAAGGGTTAGAGTAACTGCAAAAACAGCAGTACTACAGGGAAGATTGGTATGTAAGAAGCAAGAAGGAGGCTGGAGCTGACAGAAATCAATTATTATATGCCTTGTGGTCAAAATTCCCAAAGGCAGATGAGCTAGGGTGCATTACCTCTAAGATTAAATGTAAAGATGTCAGGATTTATTGAGGTTTGGACTAAGGAAGACTCAAAACTAGATCTACTGCTGGGTTTGCATGAGCTTCCATGTTGCTAATTCTGGAGTCTGGATTCATGATCGTGAGAGCATTACTGATATGATAGCAAGGGGGTGTCACTGGTGTTGGTGAAGTCCTGTAATGGCATCATCAGAAGATACTCAGAAGCCTCCTTTGGCCTTATGGTTTCAACTGGAAGCTGTTGTATGAGGCTGGTAGACTCATGCAAAAGGAGGGGGAAAAGACTGGATTAGTCTTTTCTAGTTTGAAGGTATTGTAGTAATCTTGCATTTCTTGTCTTAAATGACTTAGGTTGGACTTTGGTTCATGCTGTACAAGTTTGAAACCTGCAGAGAGTTAAAGAGAGAAACTACCTGAGTACAACAGCATCTTTGATTTTTTATGTAGAAATTAATTGTCTTTCCTATTGTAATTCCAACTTCAATCTTTTTCTTCCATCTAGGCCATGTGTTTATACAATGGGATCACCAATAAACAACAGAGCCCTCTTTCCATGCCAAGAACCACCCATTGCCTTGTCAACATGGCAAGCCTCAGTCCGAACAGCTGCAGGCTTTGTTGTGTTAATGAGTGGTGAAAACTCAGCAGAACCAGTCCAGCTTCGAGAAGGTGAAATATATTTTTCAAGGCGAATTATTTATAATACTTTTATAATTAGAAAGCAAGCTTAGTAAACACGTGAGTTGTGAAAGAATGAAGTTCATAACTTCAAAAATACTTCTGTGTCTTTCTGTAATCTCCATGGCATTCTGTGGAAAAGTTACCAACTCAAGAATAACTCCAAAAGTAATCAAAGTATCTGCATTTCTGCATTTCACTGTGTTGCTTACTTTATTCTGCCTCTGTGTTTCCAAACCTGAGTTTCACTTTTCATAAATTTGCTTTATTTTAAATCACACTGCACTCGAGTTTTGTAGATGAAGTACCTTATCAGGCTTCAACAACTTCAGGTCTTGGGAGATAATTATCTTTCAGTTTTAGTTCTGCAGTCTGAGTGTAGCATGTTATTAGGAGCAGCCATTGTGTCATATCTGCTGCCTGGAATACATGGAATAGCTGAAGAAGCTGAAGAATATCAGGTCAGTGCCCTGAAAATCTGATCTCCGTTTTTTTGCATTGATAAAACATACCTTTTTCAGCAGTATGCAAATAAGCATTTCTTCTGTGTTGGTTGTACTTTATTATCTAAACTTCTTTCTGCATAGAGAAGAAAGTTTTTGAGACTTGTGTAAGTTCTACATATAATGAAGTATGTCTTGTTCTCTTGAGTTTTGATATAATCTGTCAAACTGGGTCAGTATTTTCTAGTGTGAGTAGTTCTGAAGAGGCATATAAGAAAAGGCTAGAATTAAGCATTTCTGGGTAAGAGTATCTTCTGTTCCTGTTTAAATAGGCAGATTTATTCTTGAGCAGAAAAAAAGAGAAAATCTCCTTGATTTGAGAATCATCAGTTAATCCAATTCCATTTTCATGGAATTGTTTTATATATATATATGAGCCATATATGAGACCTCTTTCAAGGCTTGTCTCTGCTGTTGAAGTATGGAAAACTGCTGCGATGAGCTGCTCAGCTCCCTTGGAAAAGAATGCATTCCTGTCTTGGTATCAAGAAAGCAAGGACACTCTTGACTTTAGACTGGGACAACAGCTTTTCCATCAGCATTTAACTAGTTCATTGAGAGACCTTCATTGTCTTGCTTACATACAGCTGGAAATGAAAAACCAGCAAGCTATATGGAATTGTAAAAATTTACAAAACTAATACTAGGCAAAAAAGGGAAAGGAGTAATATTCTGAGGAATGTTTTAAAATACAAGTAAACCCAATTTAAGTACTAATCTGAAGCCTTGAATAAATTCTTAATGATTTTAGGAATACAAATTCATGAGTTTAATTAATAGGACTTTTAAGAGTTAAAAAGTTTGAAATATTCTGTTGTTTTGAATAACCTATCCACATAGATCTTGTTGCTTGGCAATTCTGGAATGTATGTGAAATGTATCTAACTTAAAATTCTGTCTTCACACACCAGAAAGCCTTTCATGGTAGCTTCAATTTAAATAAGTTTGTCATGTTGTTTGCATACAGTGTGCTATTGCTGTGCTGCATATTTATTAAAGCATACATAACTGGCAGAATAATAAAATCTATTTTTAAAAATTTATTGGAAAGAATTAGCATTTTGGTAAGCAGTTGTGAATAAATTTATTCTGAATAGAATAACAAGTTAGCTGAATAATTTAGAAGTAATATTTAAAACCAGTGTGCAGGCAGACAGTAAGAGAACATTAAGCAAAGTTGATCCCTTCAAGCTTTTAGAGATCTGCTTCACAGACACACATCTCTACATGTACAGATGTAGTAATCCACTGCATAGCTGGGCTAGATGTACTCTCATATGCAGACTCCTCATTTACCACTTGTGTTTGCAGGTTTTGGTAAGGGTCTGTTTCTTCCCTTATATGCCATTTTTGCATTCTGCAAAACTGTGGTTGATCCTGCTGTTTGAAATAAAGGGAGGCCATGTTGGTATGAAAATAGTGATAGAATACTTACGCAAATAGAAATGGTAGCTATTTTAGTATGACCAAAAGTGCCTAAAATATCCTGCATTCTTTATGGGGTACTAAGAGCAGAGCAGTTCATAAGAAAAATGCAATTAATAATGTCCTTTGGGAGGAAGCTTGATGGGGAGCACAAAGTGTGTGTAATGTGAGCCATTTAAACGTTAGATTTGTTTTTCTGCACTTGTCAGTTTTACTCTCCTTCAGCACATTACTAAAACACACAGAAGCTGCAAATACGTTTAGTCACAAACACCTTTCTATTTGTTCAATTCATATTCAAGAAGTAGATATTCAGCTTTAAGTGTGAAATAGGCTTGCTCTTCTACCATGTAATCCTTGATCTTGTTTTGACATCTGCACTCTAAGCAAGGAGTATACTGGTACTGAGAAAGAATACAGTGCTAGAAGAGCCACTGCTCCTGCGATGTAGTTAGCAGCAACAACAGTTGCCTTAGCTTGTACTCCTCACTTTCTACAAGGCAAAACAAAAGAGTGCAGTACTTGTGTTGATTATCTCCAGCATGTATCAGGGACTACAGCAGCGTAGCTGAGTGCTTGTCAAGTGCTACTCATTGCTCTGAGCCAGTGCTGAACTAATGCTCTGGCATGAGTGTGAGGGAGCTCTGTGGGAAGTTCTGGTTTTCAGATGAGATAAAAAATCCCTACGAGTTACAAAGAGTTTCAGAAAGCTGGAGGGTTCTTCATGCTGGTGCTCCAGCCAAAGAGTAGTTTTTACAAAACTATTTATTTAGCTGCACGTATATATATTAGCACTAGCTCTTACTTGTATATCTGTTGCTGTGAGGGGCTGTCTGCTCTTTTTCGTAGAGGTAGTAGAACTTTGTGGCTTTTACAGCTGTATTTTGTGTTAGTGCAAACTATTTGACAAAAAATACACTTCTGAATAAAAATGTTCATAATGTTCTCATATCTGGCATTAACAGATATAGCTTTGGCATTTTTTTTAGTTATAATGAACTCTACAGGACTCAAACAATTTTAATGATTTCAATCTTAGCTTAATGCATTAAAAATTCTAGGAAGTAATTACATCATTCATAATTATTATTTCAAGTAGGAGAAATAAACGATCTTTAAATTGTTCTGTTGCACAATTATAAATAGATTAAAACTTCTTGCTCTTGTTAAACATTTGCATGGAAAGTTCTTCACTTTTAACTCATAGAATAGGTGATTGTTGCTGCATGATTAGTGCAGTTATGCCACAATAGATTTACTTTGCAGAACTGAAAAAAAATTATTTTCAGAATTATGGGTAGAGAAAATAACAAACTGTTTTGAAAATATTCTAATTGCCTAAAATAATTGTGTGTAGGAATCAAGTTGTTTTAAAATTACATTGCAAGTAGAAGGACTGGGGTGATCTACTTCTGTTTTTCCCATGTACTAATTCCAGCTTAAGCTCTTGTTTTTCTCAATGTGTTCTTGCTTAGTCTGAAGATGTTTTTATGGTAGAAAATGCTGTGTTTGGTAAGGAAAGCCATGTCCCCATTTCACCTGCACTATTTTCTGTTATCCTAGAGGTGGAGCTCTCTCCAAGGTTGACACTGATAAGCACAGTGCAGCCAAAAGGAATTGAGTGAAGCTTGTGATCCCAGTCTGGGATAGATCGTAGGATAGAGATGAAGGAAAACAACAAAGGCCTTTGACGTGAAGACAGTGTAAGGAAGTGAAGTTATGGGAGAGCTCAGGCTGGGAGACAATCTTACCAGTAGTGAAAGAAGACACAAGGTCAATAAGTCAGTTAAACTGTCTTTGAAACAGTGCTTCATGGTTCTCTCCAGAGGGAACTTCTGCCACAGAAAGACCTTTTCAGTCACTGATCAGCAAATGCACCATTTTCAAACCTGAAGGATTCTGTGGTTCTGTAGAGAGAACCCACTTGTCATGCCCGTATGTGTGATTTCAATCAACACCTCCAGGATAAATATATAGGTATTTTACAGAGTTCTTGAGTATGAAATCAGAAGACATCAAAAAGCACTGCAGAAAATAGACTGGGCCCTGGGTAGATATGCAGACACATTATAAAACTCAGATCTTGCTCTGGGAGGATCCATAGGTCACATGATTTCTAAAATCCTTGCAAAATATAAGGGTCTTTGGTACCTTCACTCTTTT
This sequence comes from Cisticola juncidis, assembly GCA_013400215.1. Classification (NCBI taxonomy): domain Eukaryota; kingdom Metazoa; phylum Chordata; class Aves; order Passeriformes; family Cisticolidae; genus Cisticola; species Cisticola juncidis. The sequence continues at coordinate 192,032 of VXBR01007849.1, read as the reverse complement.
TGCATTGAGTCAGCTCTAAACAGCATGTGTTCATTGCTAATTTTTATAAATTTCTGAGTGCAGTACATGCTGTTCTTCTCTCTAGACTGCTAATCTGATTGCCATTCCTTTTAGACATTCTGTTCAAGCTGTTTGTGGAGTGTTTTTTAGAAAAATACATCTTGCTTGCTCTAACCTGTCTTACTAAACTTGTTTCTCACTGTAACCCTCTCTGATCTCTATTTGCCTAGCACAGGCCAACACCCTTTCTTTTTAGACAGTCTCACGGTTGTGAGAGCTTTCTCTTTATAGCTCATGCCATTTGGAACAATTTTCTGTAACTGCTTTTTGACTTCCATGCTTTTTTCAGAACATAGTCGGAAACACGACAGGTTTTGGATTACAATTTTCTCTGATGCTATTTAATTCTTAAGATTTTACAATTAACATAACTACATGGAGCATTTTATAACACAACATTTAAGTACAGAACCTCTGAGCCTAGTCTTGTATATATGTAACTTAATGGCGTAGTTGTTACTAACTACAGTGTGTGCAGGCTTGGACCTCTAGCACAGTGTCTATCAATGAAACTCTGTGCATCAGGAATTCGGCATTCTGAAATAATGTATTATTGCTGGCCTGGATGACCTTTTTCTCTTAAGGTGGCATTTGCTTTTCTTGACTTATTTGCAGCTTTGTTAAGTTAATTAAAAAAAAAAAAGGAGAGTGAAATTTGGCAAAGTTATCTTCCTTATTCTTAATGTGTTTGGAGCAAATAAGACCATTCTGCTTATGTACTGACAGGAGATTAGGAAAATTACAGGAGTAATATATGTTCATCTGGCAAGACTGACAAAATAGTTTTTGATGGTGGATGTTGCCTGAAGTGGAATGGGGTGAAGGAATATCAGTGGTTTTCAGTGCATATAAGAGGCAAAGATTTCATCTGCCTCTCAGCAGACTGAATAAATGGTATTGTTTTTCATACTAAATAGAAGGTGGAAAACCTGTTGAGGCTTTTTTCAAAGAAAAAAAAAAGATTTTTCCTTTGTCCTTCTTTGGTCATTAGGGCAGGAAATCAAGCAATGCTTTGCAGCAGTTGTCTGTTTCCCTTCCTCAGTGCCTTGTGGTCTCCACTTAGTTGTGGTTTTTTTTTCTTTTTTTTTGCCCTTTTGCTAGTGTTCCATAGCCCTAGTTAGAATACGAATAAGTACTAAGGTTCTCTCAAAATAGCTGAAGTTCATATGTTTCCACTGTTGCCCTAGCTACAGTCACTTGCACATGATTCATCAGACTGTAACTCATGCTAGGCTCTTTTCAAGAGAACTAACCTATTAGTATGATGTAGCAACTGTATTATGACCAAATGAATACATAGATTTAGTTCTTAAACTATATCCTTTTTTAAGGGAGAAACAGAAAATCTAAGCAACGTTTGTATTAATGAAAAGTATACTGTTCTTAAACATCCTCAACCTTATAACAATGTGTTTGTACATACAGTAATCCTATACCATACTCTTTGTCTTCCCACATTGTGTTCCCATTGTGATAAAACTTAGGATATTTTTACCTTCCACTAGATTCTCGTCTTGTTTTAGCACCTTTGAGGGGTAGCATGACCAAATTACTGACTTAGGTAATATCTTGTCTGAGTCTAAGCTTTGATTTCTTACTGCATGGTTGACATATTGTGTACCTCAAATAGCTGGGTGCAAATCACAAGCTTTAGTGGTTTTTGTTAAAACTTGCCTATCTGTTTGGTGCTGCCCAGAACACAAAGGAAAGGTTTTGGATTGTGTGAGATAATACAAACAAGAAAAAATCATAAGATGGTAGATTGAGGTTGAAAGAGTTTATTTTAATATTTGGGGGGGGGCGGGTGTTTGTGTATTTAAAGGTGTTACTATATTTCAAGTCCGATGTAATTCTTGGGCAGTAACAGTGCAATCATGTTACATTGCATTAATAACATCCCACTTATGGATGATTTATTTACAGGTAAAGACATCAGCAGTTAGAGCAAAGTTGCAAGTGTAAGTAAACAGTACTTAAAACACAGAATCCATGATGGTTACACACAATTGTTCTTAACATGTCTCAATGCAATTATTTTTATTTCCTCCACAAAAATACCATGATGTAAGGTGGGAGGTTTGGCCCAAAAATCTCAATTACATAAAAATGTAATTTTTATGTAAGTTCCTAACATTTGCTGCAAGACTCATGAGTCTATACAAATGTTCTTTTGTTTACAGGTGTCTTGAGCTGGTACTACTATGTGTCTATGCCAATGCCAGCATCCACCTTCACCATTGCTGTGGGGTGCTGGCAGGAAGTTAAACAGCAGTCCTTCAAACAAACAACTGCTACTGAAACAAACACTGAGTTTTCCTTGCCATCACCACAAACTGATTTCAGGTTGGTGTTTATAATATTGTTGAAAAAGTAGATATATGGGTAGCATTTCCATTTACTCTGTGGAATGTGAAAATGAGTCATATTAGCATGGGAATCAAAATGGAACTTGTTTAATCTGAACAGAAAAATCTTGACAGGAAAATAATTCCTAAGGCATTATTTCATGGGCGTGGTTCTTTTTATGTGAAAACAAGCTGCTTAGTGAGCAACAGGGTTTGTAAATTCTACTGTCTGCTAGATTTGTATCCTATATCCTTAACACTCTGCTGAAGTGATGCTAGGTGCTGTCTTGTTTCTTAAAACACTCAGTCCATTCTGGATACCTAATGACTCCTGCTACAATATTGCCTACTTTTTGTTCTGCTCCAGTCTCGTTACACAGTTACAGCTGGCCTGTGCAGTGGTTTGCCTGGGGTAATGTGTAATGACCAGGTACCTGCACGGTCTAGTACAGTGGTCCCATAAAGTAGAGTTGGACCAATGATTCTTAGCTGGTTTTGGCCAAACTAATAGAAATATAATTATTTTGGATACATCTATTCCTTCTCCCAGTCTAGTCAAAACTCATTGAGTTTGAATTACTACAGAGTGGTGGATGAGCTAAACAACATATGCATGAAAATAAGATTTGAAGGTAGGAAACAAGTTTCTGGAAAAATACCATTTGTTTTCACATGTGTTCACCTTAGTTGGCAGAAGTTTCAGACATGGGATTGATTTCCTTATATATTACTCTCAGCTTTTCAAATTCATATCATAGCATCAGAGAACAACCCAGGTTGTAAGGGACGTTGAATGTTCATCTAGTCCATTCTTTTACGGAAAGGAGCTTAGATGAAAATATCTGACATCCACTGACTTTTGTCTTGGCCATGTGGCTCCTTGTGAAGAGAGGGACTCTGTGCCCTTTGTAGATGCCTTTCAAGTAGTGAAATACTCTTTCCTCTTCCCTGAAAAGGCCTAACTCCTTCTGTCTTTCCTCACAGGGGAGGTTCTGCAGCCCTTTGTTCAATTTTGGCCCTCCCTTAGACCCTCTTGTGGCTTCCTTGAACTGTGAGGATCAGAAGGAGACGCGGCCCCTCGGGTGCTGCTCCACAGGCTCTGTCCTGTGGTGTCCCCTCTGTCCCTGTGCCTGCAGTGTCCCTGCAGCTGCAGCCCAGGGTCCGATTTGTCCTCGTGGCTGCAGGGTCACACCGGTGACCCGCGCTCCAGCGATTGTCCCCTGAATTTCCGTGTCCCTTTCAGCAGGGCTGCTCCCCAGAGACACAGGCACAGCCTGTGCTGGGCCTTTTGGTAGTGTCACCCCAGGGGCAGCACTGTGCACTTGTCCCTGCTGCCCCTGGCACTATTCTTGGCAACCCCACACTTCCAGCCTGTCCAGATCTCTGAGATGGCTCTCCATTCTGATGTGTCCTGTGTCCACCTCAAGAGCTAACCTGGTGAGGGTGCTTCCAAACCCGTCATCCAGAATGTTTGTGAAAATGTTGAGCAGTGTGGGGCCCAACACAGTTTCTTGTGGTACTCCACTTGTGACAGGCTGCCAACCCTAGTGAAAACCACTGATCACCCCTCTCTGAGTTTTGCCTGTGCATCAGTTTTGTACCCATCTTACAGACCACGTATCTAGTTTGTATGTTGCCAGTTTTTCCAGGATGTAGAAATGTTCTGCAAAAGTCCAGGGAAACAAGGTCCACGACTCTACCCGCATTGACAGGAGTTGTTATTTTATTGCAGAAGGTGATTAGGGTTATAAATATTTATGTAACATTTTTCTATTACTCAGTTTGAAACTTTGATGAAAAAATACTTGTCTTTTAGACAGCTCTTTTGAATAATACTTTGTTAGCATTGAGACAGTGGAACTGCTGAGTCCTTGGAACTTGAGGATTTAATATGGACGTTTTTGTTGGAATTTAAAATTAAATGATTCTAATGGCTTGCAGCTTGGCTGATGTTGGTTAAAAATGCTATCTTATCTTGAGAATAGAGATTTCCATACTTTACGTAGAATCAGTCAGAAATGCCAATTCTAATTTTAAAATAGTTTATCAGTTTGATGAGTTTCTAGAAATTGCTTTGCATTTATTTGTTTGCTACATATATGTTTATGATATGACTACCTCTGCAAAAATAAGCTGTAGATGTACTTCTCTCAAAAATACAGCACATTTGATAATAGGAATTTATTGGTTTTAGTGCAAAAGATTATTCTGGCTCAGTGTTGATAGAACAAATGAAAGTTTCTGGGTTTTTTGTAAAATCTCTGAAAAGATGGAAATATTCTTGCAATTTTTTGTAGCAAAAATTAGTGGGAGTTTTAATCAGTGTGATGGTTATAGTTATGAGTTTATCTGTGTGATGGTTATTGGTTGAGTTAATGGGCACAGATAGTATGATGTATCTGCAGCAGTTAGTGAAAGAAACAGAACTACTATGTCTTGAGAAAAAAGTGACCAAAAAAAAATTCCAAAAATCCTCAGCAAATGTGGTGTCTATTGTACGTAGACAAAAAAGGAGACATTAAGTGTACAAGGTTGTTTTGCAGCTAATCAGTAAAAATCTGTGTCCTTAAAAAAGTACTCGTACAGTTATATTCAATTAATCTTTAGTTAGGAGTTTGCACATCAGAGATTGTTGTGTATTTTGGTCAGTGAGACTGGGTAACCAAACTAACATCACTCACAGTAGCATTTCTGGAAAGGATGTGAAATGGATTAACAAGCAAATGTTAAGCATGTGTCTCAGCTAAGATGGTGGAGATAAAATCTAGGGCAGCAGGAAAAGAAAGGAATTCTGAAAGAAGCTGTTGAAATGTGTCATGTAATTTTTATCCAGGTGCCAGTGAGTTTGACCTAAGGAGTCTGTATCAAACTAAATGTGAAATGGAGCTATATTTTCTATAACTTTTTATCTCCTAGTGGTCATTAAGGAATTGGCAATTTTTATAAGAGATATGGTGCTAGCTTTCGTGTCTCTGCCTAATTTCAACTCTTATAATAAAATACTAAGTGACATTGTTTTAGAGCAGAAATATACTTGATTAAACCACCCTTAGAAAAAAAAATTGCATAGCAACGGATGTGGTTTCTTTGCATGTGTAGTCAATGAAAGAACTTAGAGTCCTCTTCTTTGGCTGAAAGACTTACATAAAGTGCTGAAGTGTTAATACTTTAGCAAAATCTCATCCTTTTCCACATGTCATCATTTTGTTTTCTGTGTCAGTATGATCTGCTAAGGATAAGTGCTTTGGGCAATGCTAGGTGCTTTGCTTGTTGAGGCATAGTAGAACCAAATTACTTAAACTGAAGTTACAAACCAAGGAGAACCTGTGCACTGGAGAGGACAGGCTAACAGGTGAAAACATGAAGCTGATTTCTGTTTAGATAAGAATTTCTTTGAGCAGATAACTTATTGGGAATTATATGACACAGTGTTTAGCAGGATTTGATTTACCCCTCCTTTCTTCCAGCTAGAGCTCTAAATATTCTGTAAAAGTACTGTAAAGTAAGGTTGGCCTTATGTGATATTACTGAATGTCTAGCATAATAAGCCTGAATTGACATCTACTGTTTTTTTTTTTACTTAATGATAATAATAATTTAAAAATTTAGTTGAAGTTTCTGGAGAATCTTAGTAACAACTACAGAAAAAATCCCTCCTGGAATTTACATCATAATTGCACCTAAAATATTTGTGTTAATGTTATGTTAATGGGTATAGAATTTTATTTTCATAGCCAAGTTTGAACAGAAATTCTCTGAGTAAATATTTTTGTATTCTTATTAGTTCTCTGTACATATGTTTTGAGCACTACTCTTTTGATGCATATCTGTTGTAAAAACAAGGTGTGTCTAGTCTCTCCCTTTAGTTATGAGTTCTGCTCAGATGTAGTAATGAATGTTTCAAAGTGCTGCACATGTGTGAACAGGGTGAGAATGCAAGTGAGCTGATTCTATTGAAATTAATTCTGTCATTCTGATACCTACAGAATATCCTTATCTTAGCGTAGTCAGTTGTGCATATTTCTGATGTCACAATTAAATATTGTTTTTTTTTTATTTTGTATTGTCAGATGGCATGAAGAAATCTGTGGTCATGTGGAATATCCCTGCCGTTTCCAAAATCCTGCTGCCAGGTTGCAGGCAGTCATTCCTTATAGAGTCTTTGCTCCCTGGTGCCTTATGGAAAGCTGCGAAGAATATTTGCTTCAGTTGATTCCTCAGTGTCTCTCAGCTGCTTATGCCACACTGGGTACCCATCCCTTTTCCAGGCTTGATGTTCTGATAGTTCCTTCCAACTTTTCCAGCCTGGGAATGGCTAGGTAAAGAAACTTCTTAGTATCCTATCTGCAGTATTTTGTTAGATTCCTTCTTATCAGCTAGTTAACAGTGTCAAGTTGCTGTCAATATATAGGTGCTGTGCTATTTTTGTTAAACTGAGTTTAAAACTCTAGTTTTGATTTCATGTGAGTAAGTTTGTTCACATCCTTTTTGATCTTTAATTTTAGTTTTAACAGGGCCTAGGGAAGGAAAATATAAGCTTATTAGAAATGTAGGTCTGAATTTTTGCATTTGTCAAACTGAATTTCTTTTGGTTCTGTTGGTCTAAATACTTGATGACATCATCTTGTTTTCTTTTGGCATTGATTTTAGCCTTATTTTGACAGAATAGGAGTATGTTAAAATCGAGATCTAGAATTTCTTCATAAGTGTTTCCAATGTATAACTTTCTAGCCAAGCACTTACCTTCAGACGCTGAAGGCAAACAGTAGTGATTATAATATCAAGTTTTCATGGAATTGTGAAGATTCTTAAGCCTGTCCAGGTATGTTTAAATGGGATCTGTTCTCTCCAGCAATTTGACTGTACCACTTGGATTGGTGTCATCAGCAAACTGGCTGTGTGCATTTGATCCCCCTGTCTCTGTCACTTAAAAGATATTGAACTTTGCCAGTCCCATTACTGACCCCTGAGGATAACACTCATCTCTGCTTGGACAATGTGTCATTCATTGCAACCCTTTTGAGTGTGACCATCCAACCAATTCCTTATCCACTGAATGGTCCCTCCATTAAATCCATGTCCAAAGGTGTTGTGCAGTACAGTGTCCAATACTTTGCATTCAAGTAAATGACATGAATTTCTTTTCCCTTGTCTAGCACTGTTGTAACCCCATCTTAGAAGGCCACCAAATTTCTCAGGCATGATTTGTTATTAGTGCAGCCATGTTGGCTGTCACCAAACACGTCTTTATCTTTGATGTCTCTTTGTATAGTTTCCAGAAGGATCTGCTCCATACTTCTGCTGGATCTTGAGTAGAGACTGACTGGCCTGTAGTTTCCCAGGTCATCCTTCTGTACTTTTCTAAAAATGAAGATTGTGGTTTTTTTCCAGTCAGTGGGAACTTCACTGATGCCAGTAAGATCACAGCCTTGCAGACCATGTTTATTCCCCATGCTGCATGCATTAGCATAAAGGCTTTTAAGCTGGGCCCTTGAGGAAACTGACTTACTGTCTGGAACTCCTTTGTGCTGCACTTCAGGTGTCGTTTTGCTGACCTGTGACCTCTCTCCAGGCTCTGGGCATCATATGAGTGGGGTGGATTTAGGTTGCCCTTCCCCAGCAACTTTATTTTAAAGCTCTCTTTGCCTACTTGGCCAGCCTAGGACTGAAGATGCTCTTGCCCTTCTCTGACAGATGGACTCCATCAGCAGGCCACGTTTTGCAAAGCAAGTCCCATGGTCCAGGTTGCCAAATTCCCGGTGTGGCACCAGTCCTATAAGCTTTAGCTGATTGCCGGCCCTTTGCTGATTGACTGACCCTTTCAAACTGTAGGGTTTTTTTTCAACAGCTTTTGTCTTGCAGTCCTCTTTTGGGTTAAAAATAGAAAATTATGTTGGTACATTAACACTGTGTAATGTTAATGTGCCAGCATAATACATTATAAAGTATATTGTTGGCACATTAACATGGTATTGGTATATGTATACTATACATATATTGTATAGTTTTATTTGAAATTTACTCCCTTTTTTATTTCATTAAGATCTAGAAAATACAAGACTTTCAGTTTTAAAACATTCAGTCACCCTCCTCTGTCATATAAGGCTCATTGCTTTTTTGATAATTTTTGGTGGTTACTGGGTTTTCAATGATAGTTCTTCGGTCAATGGAAGCATGAAGTTGCTTTGTGCACCTGGCACAACTTCTCCAATTCTTTGCCTAGTGGTTTGATTTGTAGTGGGGTGTGGTACTGTGTGCCGTATTCTCAAAGCCTTAAGAAATTTGCTGCTGCTCAGCAGTCCTCTGTGACTTCAAAGGCATGTACTGAAGGGTTGGCACAGGGCCTTGTTACAATCGAGGAAGAAACCAGCCATTTGACTTACCTGTGAGATAGGAGCAGGGATCTGTGGAACTGTGAAAGGCAAGATGAACAAATAGTTCAAAATGAAGGAGATAGCAGATAGTGATTTCTGGGTCAAAATTACAGCACACAGTAGCAAAAATCTTCAAGATTTAGTTGTTGATATGCCATTGCTCTTTGGGAAATTTTCAGTGTCTTCCCTGCATTTCTTTCCAGAATTTGTAGGGAAAAGATACCTGCAGGGAATTCTGTTGCAAAACCATCTCTCATTATCAGAGTCCAGACTGCGTGTTCAGAATGCTATAATTGTGTTTTCTTTGAGAAGGAGATGAGAAAAACCTGTGCTTTTATCACCCTGTGCTTCATCTAACCACTGTCAGTTCCAAGCAATCTGTATCATTGAAAATAAGGATGAAAGAAAGGGCATGCATACTTCCTGATGCCTGTCATTTAACAGTGCATCAAGCCACATACATTCCAATTTTTCAAAATTTAACTAATTTAAGAACTAATTTAAGATGTTAAAGTGTCTGGTCATATTTGGACAAGAGATTATTAAGTGACTCATAATAGCTCATTTGTTCTTGTTTTATGTGATTTTTTTTCCAATAAAAGCTTCTATGTATATTGCAAGCAACTTAAATGTTTCATTCCTATGCATGCAATGATAATTGCATTAATTGCTTAAGCTAACAATAAGCTGTGTGCAAAACCATGTCAAAACCCATACAAAAAAAAAGTTAGCAATTACTTTGGGTTAAAAAGGTTGCTGTAGTATTTATTATCTTCTAGTCTATCTGTAGCGGTACAAACATAATACAGCATGCCAGCACATAGAAGCTGTTGTTATGAGAACTCCAATTGGACTCCTGTCTACCAGGGAAGGAAACAGACATGAATTTTAGTCATTATCTGAAGTATTAGGGCTTTACAACATTTGGTGCTTTTCTTTGTTCCTCCATTGATTATACTTACTGTGCTTTTCACATCTCAGAATGCTTGTTCTTATTTAGGAGGGATGTTTTCCCAACATTTTAGATCGGTATGAAATTATGATAGTTCTTGCACAGAATTGTCTAATTAGGTGTTTTAAACTGTCTATTTCAGTGGCAGCTACTGTGGGTCAGCTGCATTTCTCTTGAACTCTGACAGCATTATGAGCATAGTTGAAAGCATATTCATTGTACTTGTGTTTTCTGTTCATATTTTCCTGCGGTTTTTTATTTGCTATGGACTTATGTATGGAAATATATAATATTTGCAATAATTTCCTCTTTCTTCCTACAGATCTTCGAGGATGGATGATTTAGTTTTGCACACTTTATTTTTATACTATTTTAGTTTAAGTGATTCTGTATAGCTTCTTCTAAATTCATGCTAGTAGAACAATGTGGCCTACACATCTTTGTTGGTGATATTATTTTGAACTGTAAAGAAATTAAATTTATAAAGCACAATAGCTTAAAAGCCTGAGATTCAGTGCTTTCTCTAGAATGCTGATAATCTCATGAACATATAACAGCAGATAGTTATCTAATTTTAAGTTCTTTCAGGAGCAGAAGAGAGCGCATTGAAGTAAAAGGAGTAGTGTGTCAGACTGCAAGGCTCTAGAGCTTCTAAATAGGTCATTCATGGAAGAGATCCCTGACCACGCACTACACTGGAAGATGAATATCATTCATGCACTCAAATTACTAAGAGGGTAAAGTCAGGAGATTAAAGGTAGCACTATGTTTTGATGCTGTTGATGATATAGTACTTCCTGAGGAGTTACTGACCCCATTTGCATTTAAATATCAGAGGTATTTCACAGTTGTAGGTGCTCTCATATGAGCCAGCAGTTACTGACATGAACAGAGCTGAATGAAATATTTCAGATGAAAGGTATGGTCTGTATATTCACTGGTGTTTGGGCTCATCAAGTCAGTTCACTCCCATTCCAGTTTTTGTTGATCCCATTTGAAACCCTAGTGTTTTGATATCTCTTCTCACTGACCTACAGTTCAATTTCCTTTTTTCAGAACCTGAAGAGACTCTGAATTCCTTTTTCTTTTTCATTCGCTGAGGAAAAACATTCTTTCAAGTATCAAAACTAACTTTCGGTGCCACCTGAGTCTGCACATGAGACTTTGACTTCTCTTGCAGTGTTTAACTGCTTTAGCTTTTTGACAGTCACACCAATCTCTTGTGATTCTGTGGTGTTAGAAACTGCATAGCAGCTTCTACTTCTTCAGAGTAAATGTGCTGGTATTTTATTTTACTCCCCTGACAACTGCAAGCCTTTGCATTAAGTTGAAATTCTCTTCTTGAAACAAGGGTTTTAAAAGGTTTTTGTGTTATAAGAATACTGCTTTTTCTGTTTGAATTAATGTGTTAATGTGTTAATGAACTAGTTTTATAGTAAATGCTGGCACAAGGGAATGTTCTTATCCATGTACTATGTATAAATAACGTTTATAGGCACATCACATGTTACTGGGACTTGTATACATTTTGGTGTGTACCATACTCCTAGTTTTTCCTTAAACTCTTAGTACGAGTAGTCACTGTGGGATAGATGAACATCTGGTCCTAGTTTAACCTAGTTTAATCTTAAACCTAGTTTATCTGTAGTTACAGACAATTTTGCCTAGCAAAGCTAGTGGAACCAAAGAACTTCTGAGCAAGATTCTAGTATTTTCAAAACAGGGTCCTAATGTTATTTGAATTCTGTTTAGGCTCAAAAATTAGTGGCCTTATTTCCAACTGTGCTGACACCTTTGAAATCCAAATGGTGTTTGATGATGAGGCTGCTTGGAATATTTATAAATGATGTCAGCTTATATAGCAAACTAAATATGGATTTAGAAATCCAGTGTTCAATTCCTGTTTCATAAAGATCTTGTTCATTCTTATCCTGTCATGTTAAAAAATTATCTTGGTTACATACACTTTTCTTCTTTAAAGAGACAATATCAGTTTCTTAAAAAAATGTTATATCAGCAGAACCCTTGAGTCTTCTCAGTCTATGTCACCAAGGTTGTTAGCTTTTTAAATTGAAGAGGGAGAAGGCTGAAGCAGCCTCTTTGATCAGTGCGTCCGTAGCCACCATTTTTCTGTTCCGTATGGCTGTTATGATGACAACTGATAAGCCCATAGAAAATCAACCAGGACGACTAGAAAACATTCAAATGTCAAAGTAAAATGTGAAACCTTTAATATTGTTCAGTCTTGCAGAAATGTGTTTTATTATTTGGTGCAACTGTAGAAGCCTTTTCTAAGTCAACACAATTGTAGACACACTTTTTTCTGCAATTCCAGTTGTTTTAATTGGACAAAATACTTGCAAGAGTAATCCTTTAACATTGCATTTATTTTTTACATATCATTGTTTGGTTATCCACTCAGAAATAATCATGTACAAAATTTGAAACAAAAAGTAAAAGTATGGTGAAAGAAAAATTGAATCGTAGCTGTGGTGGCAGTAAATCAGAATATGTGGCTGTACAACACATGCATACAGACTTAGTGGCATTTAGAAGTTGTGTGAATTACAAAGAGGTAACTGGAGCAACCACCAAGGTGCAACTGAAATGCAAAGAGGAGATTTATTTGATTGACCCACTGTGGCAGAGACCCACAGGAACACAGGCTCTATTAGGCTTAGTTCATCCCAGGGAAAACAGACCCAGGACAGCACAGACCAGCCTTAGTTTGCCCTCGTGCACAGTGCCTGCTGCCTGCTCCAGTATATCTCGTGCACGTACAGTTTATTACAAGGCAGTGTCTTTATGATCTCACTCTCTCCCCACAGGAGGCTCAAGCATGTCTGTAAGAGTGTTATCTCTACACAGGAATTCTATTTCTCCAAACAGGTAGAGGATGAACATGAGGCATAATAAATGGAGTTTTACAACAATGACACTTGTAGCATTCCCACCTGGAAGGTTATTTTGAGAGAAACTATTCCTTCCTTCTCACCAAATCTTCTGGTTTTAACCCTTTCCTCCCAACTTTTGTTGAAGATATTTGCTGAAGTCTGAAGTATACTTTCGTACCACTACAATCACTCTCCTTCATCCAGTTGTCATTTTGGTATCAAAACAGGATTTGGAGTACTTCAGGCATAATGTATTTCCTTATTAAAGTGCCTTGTTGGTGTATTAACTCATAGCCAGTGCCATTTTAACAGGGAAGCCATATGTGTGCAGTATCCGGGGATTTTCTTTTGCATTTCTAATAGTTTTCCATAGAGCTTTCTCAGTGCTACTGGAAGACAAGGTAGTACAGTATTTGCTTGTCATAAGATTCTTCTCTTACAGGATAGTATGACAAGAAGATAACATCTCAGTCTGACATTACAGACCAAAATTAATACAGAAAGACTGTTTTAGAATATGTGGACTTAACTTGTGTTTCAAATATGCAACTTTACTTTGTTGCCATTTGTAATTTTATGAGACAAATAAAGAATATTGTTTTAGGAGTTTAAAAATCGCTTCTTTTGTTGTGAGATGAATTCTTAAATGGGCTTTTCGTCATTGAAGCTGGAGAGGTAGTGGTGTTCTTTTCATCCTACTGTAGAGTAGTAACTGCATGTTTTTAAATTCTAGGATTAGAATTGTGGCAGAGCCTGTTAACATCATTATAGTTAAGGGTGCCTAAACATTTCCAATATAAACTTGTATTTCAGTGATTTGTAACTGTAAAGTCTTGTTCAGTCTTGGCTTAGGAAATGTGGGTGTGCCTATTGTACACACATATGTGAAAGGCCACCATGTTCTTACGCATATTGTATTTGTATGTCTATATATATACTGTATATGTATATGCCCAATATATGTCCAAACCTGCCCTTTATATATGTACATATATAGATAGGTATGTGTAAGTAATAAGAATGATTTTATTTTTGTCATATAAGTTGCATGGCATTTATAAAGTGAAAGTATAATTTACCCTCAAAAGTGACCTGTTTATATCGAGCTAGGATATGGAGAAGTGATAGTTCAATAATTATCATTATTGAACTCTGGGTTTGCAATTTTTAAACTAATTTTCAGAATTCTTTCTCCCTGTGCTTTACTTTGTCTCTGACTCTCAACTTTTTTCTCCTCTATACACCAATAGAGATGTATGAGATGACTGAAAATTACTTTTGCTTGTAGATCAGTAGCAATATATCTATCTACTGCTTAATATTCAGTCAGCAGCACTAGACTGCTCCACTTAATTTTCTGAATCATATAAATAGTAGAGTGCTTATAGATGCAGAGATTTGCATGTATATGCTGTAAATGACAAGAAATAAGATAATAAATGCAGCTAATTGTTTTGAAGCCTTAAGCTTAATTTTAAAAGGGCCAAAAGAAAGACAGTGTTCAAAGCTTCTGTTATGCAATTATCTCTGATCTGACTTGCCATACCAAGTATGTGAAACTTTCTTAGTCTCTATGATAATTAGTAGTAGTCTGCAATTTACCAGCCCCACCTAGGAAGAGCCCAATCCAGGTAGATTTTAGATTTTAAATGTAGACTGCAAGACCAATGATGCTTAAAACAAATGGAAGTACACAGAAATCATTAAATCCATGCATAATACTTGACCTCTGGCATCAATTGCCAGGTGCTAATGTCAATCTTTTTGCTGTGGACTTGGTTTCAATTTTAAACAAAACCCCACAAAACTATGCAAATAAATTGATGGCTTTATTTTCCTTTCTGTAGTTTTGTTTGTTTTGTTGCTAATAGGAGTCTGGTTTAAGGATCCCTAGCCCTTTTCTTGTGTGAGTAGTAGTTTGAGTACTTGCTGGTGACAAGCTCAGAGAAGGCTAAGAAAATTCACATTCCTAAAAACCATGATGTTGCTGAGCAAAAACTATGCGATCCTTCCCTTATAAGTTGTAGTGAGGAGTGTGAGCAGTTGAGTGATCCATTCCTAACCTCTGTCTTTTGATTCTGGCCAGGGAAACTTTTTGGTTAGTCGCAGAGGGTTCTGTAGGCAGTTTTGGTTTGCCCCTGCTCTGCTTGCCTACCCCTGGCCTGGAGCAATAGTTTTGTCTGCACTAATGACACCACACTGTGTCCTGTTTTGGGTTGCATGTTTATGTCAGAGACTCAAAGAGAATCAGGCCTCTGCTAGCTTTATTAGCAGGTAGGAGAATATGCTGTATGAGGAGAGACTGATAGAGCTAGATTTGTTCAGCCTGGAAAAAGATCTTACTGAGGCTAGTCACTGTCTCCTGCTGCCTGAGGATGTGGTTGCAAAAAAGGCAAAGCCATGGTTCTCTCAGAAGCAGGGAAGATATATGGAGCAACATTCACAACTTGTAGTCATAGATTTCAGACTAGATACAAGGAACCACAGTCATTGTGGTTAAGAACTGAAACAGGTAGTCCAGTGAGCTTGTGGAACCTCCATCTCAGGAGGCAGTGAAAAGAGGCCTCTTCAGGCTTGATTGTTTTTCCTGAGATTGCAACAAGCAAACCAACTCCTCTTGCCCCCTCTTTCTCCTTCAATTCTACAACAAGTGTTCATGGTTAAGTCTGTGGAAAAATAGGGAACCATGGACCAAAAATCACTTACTTCTTTTAGAACATGTAATTATATGAAATAATTTAAAAAGTAATCTAAATGGCTAAACAAGTGCAAATCTGTTCCTTCTCCAAACATAGGATGTGGTATATGATTAAATCTGTTTTAAATTTGGTTTTCCAGTTAATATGCCCAAAGAAGCAATTTAATTTTATCCATACAATTACAACTTCAGCAACCAGGTAATATATGCAGATGATAGTTTTTCTTATTTTTAATATACTACCATGAATGTTATGGTCCCTGTAATGCTTGTGTAAATCGTGAGTAATTCCAGATCTGGATAGATCTGTCCTACATGCATGAGATCATAATTTGTCTATGAAGCTTCACATTTTATGGCTAAATTGGAAAAAAATATAGAGGTGGGTGTCCTTGTGCTTTTCAGCTGTTAGTTGACATGAGGTATTAAACACTGTTCCTAATTTTTATGACTTGTACTGAGATATTGTTGAAAATAGGAGTTCTTGTGCAAATCATATTTACAGGATGGCTTAGGGCATGTTGCATAAAAAGGTGATTCTAGTGACAACTTCCTCATCTTTTTATTTAAAACTTTTGGGGCACTGGAATAAGAATTTGTTCTCTTATCTGTGATTTGTACAGATGTTGTCTTTGTTGGGTGACTGGTCAGTTGTATTCAAAGTTACTTTCTGTGAACATCTCAATTAAACATCTTTACCTTGAGCCCTTTTTGCCTATCAGATGAAATCAGGGAACAGAGCCTGAATTTTCTACTATATGTGTGTCAGCTACAGGCTCTTTAGAGAGGGGTGTGAAAGACTGTGTTTAGACATTTCCACTGCAATGCTAATAATGTGCATCACTTCTTCTTAAACATGGAAGAAAAAGATGGAAGAAAAAGAAAAGGATGGAAATGATCCCTTCACTGCATCTGTGTCTTGATTCCAGTTATGTTATGCTGTATTCTGAGTACATTCTGTTTAATGATTTGAAAGAGGCCTAATTGCCAATTCTCTCTTGGTTTCAGCTGCAGGGGTATAGAAAATGCCAGGAGGTGGTGGGGAGAAAGGCAGAGCCATGGTTCTGAAATTAAATGTGTTTTGAAGAAGATCAGAGAGAGGATAAGCTGAGGGGATAAGAAAATCATTTAGATTGGAAAAGACTATTAAGGACATTGAGTCCAATCATTACCCTAATGTCCACCACCAAACCATGCTCTCCTGAGTGTCACATTGACATATTTTTTAAATGACTCCATGGATAGCAACTCAACCACTTCTCTGCACTGCCTGTTCTGCTGTTTAATAACCCTTCTGGTGAAGGAATTTTTCTTAATTTCCAATCTAAATGTCCCCTGGCACATCCTGAGGCCATTTCCTCTTGTTCTATTGCTTGTTACTTGGGAGAGGAGACTGATAGAAATGAGTAGTGACAAAAGAACTATGAGGGAGCAAGCCAGAAAAATTAGCCAGTGAGCATATTCCAGGCACACCATATCAGTAGGTGCGTTTTTGCACGGCTTTATGAAAACCAGGAAATTTGTTTCTAAGATTTCAAATTATGTCTTTGACACCTCTGAAGGACAATTTTTTTGGGTAGTTAAAGTTGCTTCAGTATCACTTTGTGAATATTATTTCTGGCTGTTATTTTAATTTCATGTAGTGACTGAAAGCCACGGTAAAGGGATTGTCTTCCAAAAGTGCCTAGTTTGAGCAGGGAGTTCATAGTCCTGTTAAACAATTCCCATGGGGTGCTTTTCTGTTTGGTCTTGTAAAATGAAAACCACAGTTTTCAGTACTTGTTTTCTGAAACTTGATAAACTTCAAATACGTTTTTTCATTATGTAAATCCATAATTTATGGAGTCTTGGATTATTGCCCTGTTGAAAGCTTCTCTTCCATTTATTTGGAAATGTGTGCATGTTAGGATTGCTCTTCAGGGATCTGAGAGTCCTTGGTAACATTCTGAAGTGACAGAAGAAAATGGTAGACAAAAGAGATGAACACAGTTGTTGCAGTTGTTGGTTGATTTTGCAACTTGTTGAATGTTTTGTAATTAGTAGTAGTTTGTGTCCTGTTTTGTGGGTCTTTTAAAAGAAATTGACCCGAAAGTTCTTTTAATTAAGAACAAAACCAAAATCCTGTCCCAGAATGTGAAACCAGCTTACCAAAGGCTTTATGTATTTTTGCACTAAATTAAAGGATTTTTTTCACTTCTACTAGCAGGTCTTGTTTGAGTGGATTTCCTATGAACTGGTGCTAGAAGAGCCTGCTTTTCATATTGTTCCTTTTCCTTCTCAAAAGTTAAATTCAAAATAGAAGCTGTGATAAGGGGAAATTCAAGGCTAAATTGGTTGCGAAGCAAGTGGAGGGACCACAGAATGTTTACAGATATTTGTCTAAGATTTATATTTCTCCTAGTCTGTAAGTCAGTCTTTTCTGGCTGATTTTGGTATTTTTCCAGAAGTGCTATTGTCAGGTAATTTCAAGTAAGCAACATATATAGGGGCTTTTAGATATTTTGAAATACACAAATACTGAACTATTTAATCTGGGGCAGAGATTCAAGGGTTTGGGTTTTTTTCCTTCCAGAAAGCTTGAGAAGAAAGATAAATCAGAGGAAAAAATAGTGTAAACTCAAAAGAATCCGGTCAGGACATTTAGAACTTCACTACGAAGTGGTGGAGATTACGTGTTTCTCTGCAAGTAATAGTTTTTCTTCTGACCATGTATTTCTTCTACTTTGCTCTACAAGGCTTCCCGCAACTTATGACTACTGTCATCATTTGTAGTTAGTCGAATCATTTATTGGTCATTAAGAAAAATTCTTTTTCTATAGCCACCATCAGAGGTTGTAAGATTCTTGTTTCGATTTCGATTTTCGATCTATCGATCTTTATTTCGATCTATGTTTCGATTTTACTAATATTTCCTTATTGATTGCTAAGTGGTTGGATAGGAGTTAAGTGAGGCCTTCTCCACGTTTGCAGTGGAGATTTGGATCTTTTGGTTTTCCAGTAGTTTAGAGTAGTTTCTGTTTCCAAAATTAAGCAGTTTCTCCAGTAAATTCTTATACAAACACAATCTGGTGGTAAAAGCTCTGACTTGATATAAATCAGGAGATTAGGAATTCCTCTCTCATCACAGTTGGGGTTTTATTTATATTTGTGAGTTTTTTGAGACCTTCTGCAAATACTTCATGATATACCCATTGCTTCTGACTGGTAACTTTATCTTCCTAGATACCAGTTTAGTTTTAGATCTTATTTATGCTTGAGTTCTTTGAAAACTTATCTCAAGGTGTCTTTTTTAATAGCACTGGAACTCTGGATTTTTTCCCACTTTTTTTTCAGCTACTGCAAGTCTCTTTTCTCAGTTCCATAACATTCACCCCCACTGTGCTATTGTACAGTCTCTTTTCCTTCTATATTGTAATTTAGTGCTTGCTTTGATCATGACCATTCAGTCAAATCTTCCTCTGCTTAATGATTTGGATCCTATACTTCCTGTATTTGCTATTCTTACTATTTCTTTGCTGTCATATCCATCTGTCATTTGGGAGACTTCATTCCTGAAGGACAGTTTTATTGAATTTGTATTGTTAAGCAGCATATTTGAACTTAGAATGATGCTTTTTACTTGCACATTTTGCTAATCCCTTTCTTTCTGAGGTGCTCACCAACATGTGCTAGAATGGGGCTTCTCAAGGGCCTAGGTCACATTTCAGTTACATTTGATGAGAGGTAATAGCCAAAACTTTTAGTGCCTCATGATCAATTCATTGCTAGTTGTCTAAGCAAAGCTCTGATATTCCCTTGCCATGTGAGGTCTGAGGTTTTCCTTTAATTTTGGCAGCAGAGGGCTTCAAGCTGTTCTAGCAGCCCTTTCAGGTCTGAATTTGGCCTATCATCTTCAGGAGACACCAGCATGTGTTGAAAGGCATCGTTTTCATCTGTCATGTGTTTTGTGCTTTTAGAAAAGTTAATCCAGTCTGTTTGGCTAGTATTACTCTTTTGACATTTTAATGCTGATTACCTAAATTTGCTTCTGATTCCACTGCTTAGCTCCGATTGTGACATTCAATAAGCTGCTGCTCCTGTTTAGTTAAGAGTGCAGTGCTTATTTTTCAACACTGCCACATCACATGCTGGCAGCCCATTTTGCCAAGGAATATAATTTCTTCTTTCTATCTGTCTTCTTTCCACTGTGTGTCTCTTCCAGTTTATACACCACTGTAGTACAGTATGGTGGTTTTGGGGGGGGTTTGACATTAAATAGCCTAAATAGCCTTCTGCTTATTTGGTTTGTGCAAGAACATCTGGACACGAGTGTTCATCACACTTCCACAAGAAAGCTTTTTATTTTTAGATGAGAAATTCTGTTTGTTACAAGGCCTGATGGATGGCAGAACTGCTAAGAATAGCTTGATCAGTGTTACATTTTCAGTAAAGTACACATTTTTTGGTAGATACTACAGGAAACATTTGGTCCAGCAACTGTAGAGAGATCTCATGATCCTTTTCTGTTATTTTTGAAGTGTATGTGTTAAGAGAATTGGCCAGCCTTCTCTTTTTATTT
Source organism: Cisticola juncidis (assembly GCA_013400215.1). NCBI lineage: Eukaryota > Metazoa > Chordata > Aves > Passeriformes > Cisticolidae > Cisticola > Cisticola juncidis. The sequence continues at coordinate 172,151 of VXBR01007849.1, read as the reverse complement.
TTTCCCTGTAACAACACGGGAAAGGATGTAATTAGCACTGCCTTTGTTGAAATAAACTCCATGGATGCTGACTTGAGTCACAGTCGTTTTGTCCTGGAGGCCTATAAACCTGAGAAATTCAGTTGAGCTAAGTGATTTTTCATGATAGGTTTAGGTCAGTCCAGTTTTTAGGCAATGAGTATGTTATGTACCTGTTTGGCACTGAAATCAGTCTCAAATGTTAAATGTTCCCAATGACAGTGTGGAGATAATTTCTAGTTTATAGAACAGCTTGCTTAGACTCAGATCAGTAAGTTCTCAAATTCTTCTAATTGTCTTTGTATTGTATTGTATGCCTGTTCAAAAAGTAGTCTTAAAAATCCCCCACTTTTACTGGAGTTGATTGTGTTAACAATTAATACAGTGCCAGTGTATTGGATGAATAATAGTTAGTATGGAGACTCCTACATCAAGAGTCTGAACAGTTGGAGAGATGTACTTTTCTGCTTGATTTAGTCTGGCACCCTGAGATAAATATTCCTTCCTCAGCATTGATGCTCTTCATAAGAGTGCTTATTTTTCACATATTTATGTTACTTTTGGAATGAAATGTTGCATGACTGGAACAGAAGTTCATCTCTAGTTTCCACAAGGAATAATCCCGTTTGCCTACATCAAAATCTCCCTGAGACGTGAAGCAGATTGGAACATGTGAATGACTGAAGGACTTGCTTTAGAAACGCACCATTTATCCACCAATAGAGACATAAGCGTTATCATTGTCAGCAATAAACTCTCTTACCAAACTAAGTAGTTAGCATACAAACTATGTGGAATACTGTTTTACTGTACTACTGAAATGTAGTTAACAGCAATGAAGATATCTTATAGGTGGGAAAGGTGGTTTTATCTAAAACAAAGCCTGAAACAAAGTAGATTTCACTTGCTCGCTGTCACACTAGCACCACAGTGGGTACGATGTCCAAGAAGTCTGTCCAACAGTCTGGTACCATGATATTTCTGTCCAGAGGTTAGGCTGTGGATTGGTTGCCATGACACAAAGGACTGCTTCAAGTCCTGACATCTCCTGAGTTCTTAGCTTGTACGTCGCCTTTTTGGAGATAACAGTGTTTTCATTATTTTCCTCTTTGTGAGTGGTCAGGCTTTGATCACTGTTATTTATCTCTGGATTTGGGTATCCTTTTGAAGCCTGAGTGACCTGGGAGCTTGATGACCTGCTCAGTTGTGGACATTCTGAGAGCCTTTTATGTCCCTGTGTGTTCCTCTGGATATTATCATACCCAAGCATTACGACTTATTCTCCGTTCATGCATGTTATTGTGGTTCTCAGCATTACTCCTGCCAAAGATCAAACACTGGTGAGTTGTTATATTCTGTTACTTAGTTTTTGTTCTCTCTATGACATTTTTTCACACAAGTTTTGTTAAAAGGTAAATCTTGTGACAGCTTGTGGCTGTGATGTTGAATTTGGGCTGGGGAAACAGAACAGGTTTTGGCAGGACCTGTAGGCCAGTAACAACCTTATGAACTATAGATATTTAAGGCACATGGAGATACAGAGAGGAGGTACAGAGCCATTCTGAATCCTGTGCCTTGTCTCAGCGAGATAAAGATGCTGATCAACACAGCACACAGACTTTCTCTCTGAAGAATATATACCACTTAGTTAAGTAAGCCAGCTCAGCAGCCTGTGTGGCCCCAGAAGACTCAGACAATACAGAAGAAACCATAATGGAACATGTGACTATATCATAACTAGCATGACAGCCTGGTTGTGATGAGCCACTAATGCTTACAAAGCCTCTTGCTTGGCAACAATCAAATCAGCTTTGAGGGCTACAAGACTTAACTATATTTATGTCCAACTAACTGGCACTCTTGCAGAAGTCAGTGTGTAGAAGTAACACCTCAGAGAAAAGGTGTTGAACTAAAAACTTAATGAAAATCGACATGTTGATAGCATACCTGTATCTAAGAAGCATGGAATGACTATACCAAGAAAGGATTTTACCATGAGAGCAGGATGTAGCAGAATTAGATTAGTACAACTCTGAAGCAGTGTCTGTTCCCTGAGAGCAGCTTGGTATGATTAAAGTTCTTGTGAGTTGGCACCTGCAGGAGCTAGACACATCACATAGATGTAGGCCAGTGTTTGAGCCAAGTAACTGATCTGAGAAACTGGTAACTTAGATTTTTTGCCTTAGAATCAGTTAGAGGATATAATTGATGGAGAAGTGAGCTCCAAGAAGCTGGTTAACCAGACCTCCTAAGTTTCCCTTGCTCAAGTCCAGCATGTGCAGTTTTCAGTTTCTTCCCAGCTCCCTCTTTTCCTGTATCATTGTAGTTAGCAGTAGAATCTACCGAATAAGTCATGGTACCATATTATAACCTTTATGAAGTGGTCTCTGGATGAGACTGACTGGTGCTTTGAGAACTGATAGAAACAGCTTTAAGATATTTGAGGTAGAGGAAGATTTCAGAAAGCTTGGAGTAAGACAGACATTCCTTTTTGTATATGTTCTGGCTGCCACTTTGTTTTCTGGCTTTTCATTTTTTGTTAATGCTATGTTGTTTTCTGGAAGGCATTTTTCATCAAGGCTGAAATGTTTTCTTGCTTAGCCTGGAGACACCATCCTGTCTTGACAGGTGAAGGCTGACTTTCAGCTGTTCACACCTGTGTGACTTTCTGGCTAGACAGTGCAATCCACCTGTATTCAGTATGCACTGTGTAAAACAGGAAGTTTTGTGGGGTTTTTTTGGAACAGAATTTGGATAATGTTTCAAGGCTTTTGGTATCTCTGCCATATGGGCACAAAATCCTGAAAGACCCTGTGATGACATGCAATACTGTTGCTCCAATTTTGCCCCATGAATTCTTCCAGGAAATAGGAGACAGGAGGTACTGTACCACCTTACTCTCAGGAGCAAAAAAAATGTCATTGCCCATGCTTGCTTATCATAAATATTTAACACTGCATATATTAATAGAAATAGATGGAGGGGGGGTGGAGAGAGAGAGAGAGAGGTATCAGTATAAATACATGTAAAACCCCCAAACCCTATCAAAACAGGAAACATCTTTTCTTTTGCTTTTTTCCTGGAGGAAGGATCAAAGAAGAAACAATGTGCAACAGATGTTAGTCACATGACTTAATCCAGTGTGATGTATAAAATACATACAGAATACAAAATACATACAGAATACGAATTTGCCTCCAGTTTGATTGTTCTTAGTAGGCTATCTCAACTGAAATCTGCTAAGTTTGATAAGGCAACTGAATTAGTCCTCCTCACACATGTGATTGATTTTGGAATGGTAAGGCTTGAAGAAGGCTTTCCAAACTTTCTGTGTATGTTACTTAAACCAGTGCTGTTCAGTCATGAGCTTTTGTTTATAGACTGTATTTCCAGGACTGAATTTCTCAAACATGTAAAGACTGTTAAAAGATTAAGATAATGAGTCCTGTAGCAGTTTATTTTTATTTTATGATTAATGCTGATTTATTAATGTTGCTTTAAAGCTTAACGAAAGTGAGCATTTCTGCAGTTGGCAAAACCTTTATTTTCGGTTGTCAGGCTATGAAAAATCATGTTTTACCAGTACAAGTCTTTGCACTCTATCTCAATTGTTATTGCAGCAATAGTCAGTTGAAAATTATGTGTATTTTAATAGTCTTTTCTTATGAATTACGTACTTGCATTATGATAGCATTGCTTTTTTAGTGCTTTACTGGTGGGAAGTGCTCCCAAAGTTAGCCAAAGCTGTTAGGACACATTGATACAAACCTTACACGTTGTGTAAGAATGTAAACCAGCCCCAGTGACTTTATAGGTAACTCAGTAGTGTAACAAGAGCCCCTTTATAAAGTGACTTTAATGGTAAATTTGGTTTCCTGTTTAGTTGCACTGCAGAAGTTAATAAAACTAAATAAAAAAGGTGTGTTAAGGTGACTCTGCCTTGTGCTTTTGTTTTCAAAAACATGCTACCAGCTATTATGTATGCATTAAATTAGTAACAGGTATAAACTGTTTTATACAATTGCATATTTGGTGTGAAACTGTATTGGGCAAGATTAGGTAGTACATTCTAGACACTCTGAAATTTTTCTTTTAATGAAGAGTAGTTGTGTCTCCAATTAAAACCTGAGAAGATAGGTGGCAACTTTTTGTAGAAATGTGCAAAGAACTTTTCCAATGATTAATAGTAATGTTAGCAGTTTACTTAATGCAAAAGACAGAGTCCCTTTTTCTGAGGTATTTTTCAGTTGTTTGACATTAGGGGCAGAGCATGGGTGCTATTTTTAGATAGAAATCAACAGAAAAATATCCTTAACAATGTCTGGCATCTCTCAGCAAAAGAAGTTTTAATTAACATTTGCATAGCAAGTCTGAAATGCTCTAAATTTGTTACATTTCTATTCTAAATTGATTATAGTGTTTCAGGAGCATAGAGCAGGAATTATTTATATTTTTCTCCATGTCAAAGCAAATTGGTTTTTTACTTGTGTTTTTCTCTTTATTCATATATTATCGTAAATATGAGTCATTGTGAAGGTAAGGAAGGGAGTTTAGGTATTTTTATGCCAATAGCATTTGTTTATGAGCTTATATTTGTGGGCTGTTGTAATAATTTGACTTCCAATGGACATATTTGAACTCCTATGCAAAATTATTTTCTAAACAGTGCACTGCTTAACAGGAATGTTGAATATGTCAAAACAAAAACACCTTTCCAGTAATAACCACATTGAAAGTAGAAAATAACACATCTGTCAATTTTTTTACTTGATGCATGTGAAGATACCAAACATTCATCATTATATTTTCCTTCTACTTACAAATAGTGTCACACATAAATCACGTTATTGAATTAAAAATTGTGCAAGCTAAAACATTAGTAGGGTTTCACTTCTGGTTTTTTTGTCTGTGATTTACTGTTACTTAAAATTAATTTTAACATAGATTAATTTTAAGTTAAATGGACACGACACGCACTGAGGATGACATAACCTTATAGCTATATTTTCATGAAGAGAACTCCTGCCGTCTCTAGATGTCTGCTTCTTCTCAATCTATTCACATTTAGTCATCATTACTCCCAGAGGTTTTTCTAAGAATTGCCATAACTTCTCAGTCTCATGAAAAAGTCAACATTCTCCACAGTTTGCATTCTTCACATTTTGAGTAATACATGTTGGGTGATTTTGAATGTATTGCTACCTGAATGCCTGGCTGAGGCATCACTACTGTTCTACTGTGTGCCACTTGCAACTGCATACGTTCTCTGTTTTTCTGAAAGTGCTCAGCCCTCCACAGATCACTCCACATGCTTTGTAGCCAGAAGGAATTTTATAAATGTAACTGGCCTAAGAAACTTTGATTTGATGTAATTCCTGTCCTTTTGAAACACCTGCATAAATCTTGTTAATTTTAATGGACATTGCATGCTTACAAAGGGGGGGAAGGATAACCATGGGTCTTAGATTTATATGGTCTATGTTATTTGTAATGATTTCTGCATTGCATTCAGGCATAAGTTTTTCTTCACATAGTTCATATTGATGTCAGTAGGAGGTATGCTTTCGTTAATGTGGAGTAATTGTTTGTTTTTAACTACATAACATGTGGATCAGTGCTCAGAACCCAAGATGATTGGAGCCAGAGAAATACCTTAATAGAGACACATGGGTAAAATGGCTATAAATATGCACGTAGATTTAGATATCTTAATCTAACATATCTGAAAATGCAAGTCATGCTTAAGATGTTGATCTTGGCACTTGGAAAAATAAGAGAGATATGAGCATTCCCAATGAGCATATAAATATGAGCATAAACAATGAGTTTATAAATACAACTCTTTAGATAAAAAGAAAACAAACTGAAATCAAACTTTGAATTAAACTGCTATCAGTCAATGGATAGATGTTCTAGAAAGCTTGCCTTCTATCTCATATTTTTTGCATAGCCAGACATAGCTAAGCACAAATAGTCTAGCTCTGAATGTAATGTTGTTCTGCTGTAATCTTGTTTTGAAGTTAATGATACAATATCAGATTTTTAAAAGGACTGTTATTATATTAAAGTTTTCTTAGTCTGCCAGCTTGTTCCTTTGGATTAGATTTTGCTTTTAGTATTTCATATAAATACAGGAATAAATCATTCATGTTTATAAACTGTTATCACACTGATCTTTTCTTTTTCCCTTCTTGACTTGACAATCTCTGAGACATATAAATCATAACTAGCCACTTTCTCACCTCACTTTAGCATTTTCATGTGTATGGTACTTTGCTCTGTGAGCTTTGATTGAAAAAGAATCCATGATTTGCAATATATAGTGTTTCTACTTCTGCATATATTTTTATGTGTGCTGTCCATACAGTTATGACTAATATTGCATGTAGAGTGAAGAAGATTGCATTATATGTGTCCAGTGTGTGTTTTAAACTGTTAAAATGGTTCATCACTTTCTTCCTCCAAAGGTGTAGGTACTTCTGGTAGCTGGGCTTTTGGAATAAGTTAAAACTCCAAAAGAAAGAGATTTTTCATTGTTTATTTTTATATAATTTTATAAAATATTTTTCTACATATGAGGAATGTGGTCCAAATTATCTGCTTGTTTTAATAAGTATGATATTGTATTATGAGTAACTTATTTATTGTATTTTATTATGGATAATCTGAGTAAATCAGGTGGCTAAATTCCAATCTGATTCATTTACCTATTAATATTCTCATTTCCAAAATAATTGAGAAAAGTGTAGATGAGACAATTTTGTATTCTTTGTATTTGGTTGCAAGTGACCAAGGTTTTTCATCTTATGTGCAACTTCCTGTCATTAGACTAAACTAACAAATTTTGTTTCAACTGCTTCCTCAAGACCCTGGCTTTCACCTGAGTTGGTTGAGTTCACTTGAGTAGTCTGGCAATATGAGTCTTACTTAAGGTATTTTCTCTGTGTGGCTAATCTGTGGTGCTGTCATCTGGAAATAACCCTTGGATCTCCTAGGCACTCTGGGTCTCAATACTTGTGCCAGAAGAACAGTTAGCTGTCCTTGGACTCCTGAAGGAGAGGCTGGAAAGGAGGAAGTAGTATCCAGGATTTTGTTGATGGTAATGCCTGCCTTCTTAGGATTCAGGTCAAAAGTCATACAGATTTGAAGCAGATTACATAGTGTCTCCTCTGAGTGACTGTCAGTACACATGTTCCACTTGAGAGTGTAGTTGCACCTGTGCAACTGAGCTGATACAGCATTTTCTAGGCAAAAGAATCTGTATCTTCTACCTATCTAGTTTTTTTTTGTGCTCTGCACTGAGTGCAGGGAGAGCAATGCACATCTTCCATTCTTTAGTGTCTCTCAGTTCTGGCTTTTGCTTAATAAAGCTTCCTGTGGCTTCTAGGTTGATGGCTAGATCCTGTGGCTTCTTCTCTTCTAAGATGATGAAAGTAAATTTAAAAAACCTGGAACAAACAAGTTTGTAAACAATCTCAAATATAAATATCTATACTTTGTGTGGTATTTTAAAATCTGAGTTTGCAAAACCTGTGTATATGGATAGTATGCAAATGCATGTGTTACACTAAATCTAAGCGATTGTGCTCCAGCGATACTTTTGTTTATGATTCTCTTTCACGTTTTCCACAGGAATTAGACAAACAGAAAGTTGAATTATATGCAGTATTTTAAAACCAAACTGGCTTTCCCGAAGTATGTTATTCAAAGGAAGAAAAAGCCTGTGTTCAGATGGAAAGAATTGTGCTGATATAATCTGAAGTTACAGTTCTATAGTTCCTCTAGAGAGAGACAAGGAGTCTCAAGATAATTTACTTTTCTAGGTCATGAATTACCTGTAGCTGCTTACAACTAAAAGAAGTTAATGAAGAGATACAGATGTGACACTAATAGGCTCGTTAGAACTTTTCAGTGGATTGAGAAGTGACCACATACTGTCTTTTACAGATAGGCTGTGTTTTTTTCTTTTCAGATTGTTAGTGTTCTCAACTTTGTTTGCATGATAGCTTAGTTCAACCTTTCTGCATATCACTGCTTCATCTTAACCCAAGAAAAAAAAAGTATATTTCTTTGTGAAGTTTCAGCTTAAAAACAGTACAGTACAGAATTCCTTGAAGACAGATATGTTCTATATATTCATAATGAATCAGCATTATAGACTGGGGTTTTTCTTTACTGGATTGTTTTATGCCTAAACACAGATTTCTCATACATACAGGATTTATTGATGCAGGCATCATATATTGATGTATGTGGGGGAGCATTTTTCCCATCAGAAATATTATGCTGTCACTTTCTTACCCAGCTCTGTGTCTGCTTCTGTGTGTATATACTTAATAGTATATTTAATTCTGGTGTAGAATACTAGTTGATCTTCCTGACAGAATTCTGAATGGTGAATGAGAGTTGAGCCATTCTTTGTGGAGTGTGGGTTAATAAGAAAATCTAAGAGCATAGGAAAGCTCTCCGAAGAGGTTTGTTCTTGCAGTTGTACATGCAAGCACAGGCACCTCTAGAGTTTGCCAGTGTCTTGGATTAGTTCCTGCTTGTTAATGTTGCAGAATTAAACTGCGAAGACAATATTAGTAGGAGCTTGAAGGAAACAGCTGGTAGTTGAGAGTCTTAGTGAGGACAAAGAACTTTTTTGTGGTCATATGTGTTACTTCTGCCTTACATCTGATGCTTGTAACATATGTGAAAGAGGAAATACAGGAGATCTGAAGGATGTTTCAAGAGCTGTCTTTTTTGGAAGAGGGGATAGAACCACATAATTTATTAATAAATTCAGATATGTTGATATTTAGTCCTTTTGTCATAAAGCTGGAATTTAAAAAGATAAAGGCTTTAACCCCATTAGCAGATGCTAAATCTTGTAACAGATTCAGTCTGAGTATAGATGTGAAATGTGATTGGAAGTTCCCGTGCTGCCCTTTGCCACAGTTGTTACACACCGTCGTTGTTGTCATATATGGCAGTTTTTAGTTAATACTTTACCTTCGATAAAAGGCAGAGAAGTGTTGGTAGTGCACCAAAACACCCCAGTAATCCCCTCACTGCGAGGCTCATAGCAGTTGTTTAGTATTTACTTACTAGACTTAAGACACCCATGCTGACACCATAATTCTTGCAAAATGTCTGCAAGCTGCTTAATTTCTGTTAATTTGGTGGTTTCAGATGACCTTGTTTCATCTTGCTATCTTTAGTTTTTTATCGTAAACCGACATCCTTTTATTGTAAACCAAGGAAAAGGTTTTTTCACTATTATTGTGACTACTTTGAGCATAGTCCTATTCCTGTGATCACAGTGAAATTATAGCAATGGTCTGCTCTTTTATATGTAATTCTTCTTGGGAGTTTTTAAAACTTTCTGTTTTAATCCTATTCGTTATTTATCATCTGCCTAGAAACCTCTCTCTTGATCACATAATTTTCAGACTTTTGACATTTGAATGCAATGAATACATAGAATTCTTAATGGTAGGTGATTTTAATCTTTACAGCGGCAATAAATCTGGCAAACCCCTCAAGAAATGGCATGGATTTCTTGATGTTTTGTTCCCTTTCTCCTTTTTGAAAAGGTTGCTTGATTTAAAAATGTAGGGCTGGTAACTATTGTTTTTATTACTAATGTTCAAATATCAAAGCAGGTGTTCTAACAAACTTTACTTTCGGCTAATCATTTAACCTGCTTGTTCTAAACTTAACTGGTGTGAATTAGCTCTCTTTGGCAGTAGATTATTTCTCTTTCCTGAGGTGTAGGAAGCTGTTCTAATTTATTCTTTGACATGCAAGTGCAAGCACAGGAGACTGAATAGAACTGGTTTGATACAGTTTTTTGTCATGACACGAATATCCACACGGTTGTTTTGGAAATGTTCAATGGAATATATAAGAACATTCATGAAATCACAATGAAGAATGTGGTGAAAGGAGAGGGGTCATTATAGGACACATTGTGGGGAATCTGGGCTATAGTAATATTAATGTTTTAGTTTATCCATGTAGTGAACTGTTGCAGCAAATGCATGGATAAAGACAATAAAATGATGATTGTTATAATTCACTTACACTAGACATCTGAAAAAATAATTCTTTGCTAGCTTTTGCATGTTCTGTGGTGCTGCCAAAGTTTTAAGGTATCTCTATTGTATGCAGAGCAGATTTCTCCAGTGTGTTGGTGATTTTCAAATAATTTTGCATCACTCTTATAGGGAAGAATATTATTTGAAAGGTACAAGTAGATTTCTATACCTATATAAGTAAAGGAAAAGTTTAGTTAGAACTTCTAAAATACATTAAACTACATCAGTTGCACTTTGTAAACAATTTCATCTGAATTCTCATTCCATCTATTCCAGCCACATAATTGCAACATTTTTTAATTTTTAGAAAAAAATGGTAATGAAAAGCGTCCATGCTTTCCAAAGTAGATCTATACTACCATTAAATGCTAAACTTTTAATACAGCTAAAACCAGCTTTTCCTGCCTTATTTTATATTTCAGTGATTGAATTTCTGGCATAGACTTCTTCTGATTGCACTAAGGAAAAGTTGGGTTGCTTGGGGTTTTTTTTGAGAAAAGATGAATGGTGGCACTACAGAATTTTTCAGAGTATTGTCAAGATACAATAGTTTGTTCCATAAAAGTTAGCACCTATTGTTTGTGGGTCATTATATTTGACTAGAAATTTGAAATATTTTTTTTAATTTTCCCAAGAGCTGATATATGATACATTACAGTTAGAGTGTTGTCATATGTATTTTCTCTGCACACACTCATGTATCCTACTAGATTGTGGCTGTTGTAGATTCACATTCAGATTAGTGGGAATCTTGTGATATAGACTGAGAGTTAAAACTGTTAAAATGTGTGGAGGAATGCATGCAAGAACAGTTTCTTGTTAGGGAAATCAGAAGAGCAAGTATACTGCTGAGTTTGCTGCCAAGGACAAGAAAATGGCCTGAGTGTTTCCTTTTTCTGCGAGGGAATTTGGTCTGTGGAGGATTTGGGGTAAATGAGTTGGGATGAATGGGTTTGAGTATATGAAAAATCTGCTTGGAGATTGTGGTTTGTGAATAAAATACCAACTCTGTTTTCTCAGATGGTTATTGGATTTCCTTTGTCTGTGGTACATGAAAGAAATAGATGGATTTTAATTTCACTCACTTTAAAGACCAGACTGATTTTTTGGTCAGTGGCAGGCATCTGGTTTGTGATGACTGTCTGTTCTTTCCACAATATTGTGTGAAATCTACCTCTGCTTGCCAAAACAGGTTACTATGTGCTTTGCTATTACAAGTTTACAACAATTTTGTCTTCTAAGTCTAGTTTTAAATGTTGAAACATTTTGCACAGTGAAGTCATATTCATTTGATAACGTGACATTTGTGATATGATGCTGCATTGATATTTATTAAAGTTTCATTTCCCCTTAAATATAGAATAATTTTAGATTTTCAAGTATCTCTAAGATTACTTGGAAAATTGTTCTCCTCTGCTTGAATTGTTTGAAGATAAAAGTTGGGGTAGTGTTTTGAATTATAAGGAGCCAGTACAGTGAATTTTATTTATTTATACAGAGCTATGTTGTCAAATAAACATGAAGGAGTTTCCTCCTAGAAATATGGGGAGGTTTTGTACAATCACCGGCTTGGTAGATAGCAACTTAAAGCAATGAGATAATTCTGAATAGCCTTGTTAGTCTTTTAGACAATAACTTTATAGACCACCAAAAGAGAGGTGCATATCATTTGATCACTGAACAAATTTTTTAGCAACCTAAATTAGACCTTAGCATGTTGAAATGCAGAAAGAGATTTGTTGTCAGTGATAGAAAAGGCTTTGCTACTATCTTCTACATCTTACCTACATATCTTGCAATATTTAATAGGCTTTTATCTTTGCATATGAATTTTTTTGCACTTATCATGACTAGCTAAAGCATCATTGTATTTTACTTACAGTACAGTGCTGCAGACAAAAATGCAGCATATCAGAGACAAAGTCGATAGTTTGGAAAGAATGCAGAGTTATTTCTAAGTGGCTATAGAACTTGACTTCGAACTGTTTGGGGAAAATTTTTCCCACTGGCTTTGGTAGAATAAAAAGTTTAAATAATCTCCCACTGCTTCCAGGGCCAGTGCTACTTTTTTTATCTTGTGCAATGTATTTCTAATGCTAAACATTACATATTGATAGAACATAGTATGTATATAAAGGCAATATGTGCAAGTTATGTCTTGGAACAAACAGATTACAGACAAATTCCTCTTTCTGAATACTGTTATTAAGTTATCGTGTTTTCTTTGCACCAATTTGATAGACTAAACATGTGCTGAAACAGTGCAAAGAAAACTGATTTTATTCACTCACTGCTCTAGAACGATTGGAATACTATAATAATTCAGTGGCACAAAGGTGCCTGATTTTAAAAAATACTTGCCTTTATTGCAAGGAAAGAGTTGAGGATAAAATCAAATTGTGCTATTGGTCTACAGTCTCTGTGAAGTTTTATGAAAGTCATCACATAATTCTCTGGAAAAAGATCTGTTGGCAGAGAAAGTAGAATTCAGCAAATTTTATTTATGCACTAAACAACTACTTTTTCTTAAAAGTAATGATGGACACATCCTTGTACAGCTGGTGTATATACCAACAGTCTCTGCTTAACAACTGTTTATCTTTTTTCTTAAAATATCTGAGAAATGGGCCTCTGATTGTCACCAGTTTCTGGTACTACTCTGTTGTCTGGTAGTGTCAGGTTAGATAGGTTATTTTTCTCTTAAATCTTAACTTTTTCTATGGCCACTTGTTCTGAGATAATACAACAGTGCACACGTATACATGGAAGTTCTTTAAGTTCCCAGAAAAGAAAATGTACTACAGTCACGGAAGTGTTTCTTCTCTTTGTGAGAAAAAACAGCTACATCCTGTCCGTATAACTAATATTTGCAGTGGATTCTCAGTTAATTAAATTTAAACCTGCAGGATTTATAGCTATAGAGTGACAGCTGTCGGCAGGAATGAGGTCACCAAAGAACTTTTGGCTTCAGAACTTGGAATTGAGCCCTGAGAAATGAACTGAGAAATATTGTCCCATGGAGAGTCCAGCCCATGGAGAGAGTAACGGGTTCTTATTTCTACCTGTGACTAACACGTGGTGAGGACAGCGTGGGAGTCCTAGAGGTTTGAATCCAGGATATAACCTGTACAGAAATTATATTTTTAGGTGTTTTCTAGTCTGAAACTAACAAGCTGTATTACAGTTTAAGTTGCAGTCAAGCAAGTGTGTAAAGTTTGCCACAGACACTCATATTTGAGACCAGTCTCAAGGAGTGTTGCCCAGCTTGAAAACTAAAAATGTAAGGCAATCACACTATCTGTGGAGATTAACTAGATTTACAGCAGAGTGACTGGATTTGGCTGTAAAACTGCTAGCTATTTGGAAGCTCCCATTGGTACTCCCTGAAAAATGATACTGTTTCTACAGATTTTTGGTCATCGGGTTCATAAATCTAAATTGATGTGAGTGTCAATTACTATTTGAGGTTTAAAAAAATTGACCAATGCTGACAAGACAGAGTAAGTAGAAACAAATTTTAACCATTTGGCAAGATTAAAACTTAAGTAAGTCTTCAGGGAAGTATCCAGGAACTACTGGTTGGGCAACTGGTATTAACTGAATTTAACTGTAAACATAATTACTTTTGGTCTTGGAATATGTTTATATCCTGTGGGTGGTCAATATCCACATGCAAATACAGATGCGTGGTCTCACAAAAAGAGAGAGGTTACAATGTATTAGAAGAACTTCTGCCAAGAGAATATATGGGAAGCAATCAAATTTTTTTCTGCTTATTTTAAAATTTAAAATCTATGGTGATTTAAAAAAAAAAATCCAAAGCAACTAAAAAAAAAAGCCTCAAAATTAGTGTCTTTTGACACTTGGTAGCGTAGTTGCTGTGATCCTACAAGTCAGGAAACCATCTCATTGTATTTTTTTGGATTTGGAAAAATACTTACTTATTAATATAATCTGTGTTAGAATTTTGCCAAATAATTTGGCATTATCAACACAACTTCAAAACTGAAATTTTGTCTTCAAGGTTGACTGGCTAAATTCACAAAGTAGAATTTATCCACAGAAAGACCACAGAAGAAATCTTGGATGCAATAGATGTTTCTAGAATATAAAGGTGTTGCCTACTTTTGGCGTCTTTGAAAAGAACTCGTAAATATAGTCTGTGGCAGTGTCATGAACAACAGGAAAAGTGTTTGTTTAGTCCTTAGGATGGCCTGAAACAAGTCTGGAGATATAAAAAAAGTTGAATTGATAGAAGATGCAACAGAATATAAGTTCATTACTATGTGACACATAGTATTACAATTAATTGATGCAGTTGTTAGTTATGCTAGCTATTTCCAGTTAGACTATCCCTTGCTGTGTGCTCCAATAATAATAGCTGGATGTCTTTGTATGATGAATGAAGTAATTCACATTCATGCTAGCTACTTGAAGCTAAACTATCCCTTTGCTGTATGATTCTACATTAATAGCTGGATGTCCTGTATAATAGATAAAGTAATTCTCAGGCACACTGAAACTCTTCTATCACTAGATATGATGTAATTTAATCTTACTTCTCTATCAGCACAATAAATGGGACTGTGTGTGAAAGAGAATCTGTGTTTGTTTGTAAGATTTTACTTGGAAATAATCTTCCAAAAAGGAGGAAAATGAATGCATGGCAAGGAGTCCCATGTTCCCAAAAGATTCTGTTTATAGTTTTGTTGAACTTAGCATTTATTGTAAGGATGGCAGATTGTTCTAGTTTTAATAGTCATAGTGCTGTTCGGTTTTAATATTGCATGATCTGTGGGCTGCCATAAAATTGTTACAAATCGAAGGGCTGATATAACATGAAACCTCTTCTGAAAGTTCCTTTTGTTCAGTATTTAACAAATTAGTATGTTGACATTTGTCACTGATGGATTTCATTATTTGGTGAAAGTGTTTTGGGGGGTTTGACAGCATGAATGGTTTGTCCTGCAGACTTTCGAGAATTGATAAAGGCATCTTTGTTCTTTGTGCAAAAGCACAACAGATATCTTATTGACCAACGCATACAAAAAAGAAGGCTTGTATAGCTGCCGTGCAGAATAAACTAAGAAAATGAAGCCATTACTTATTCTTCTATGTTTTTCTCTCTCTTTTTTTGCTAACAGCATGAATCTCCTTAGTCAAAGTAGTCAGAAACATTAGATTCAGTAAAATAAAAACATGTAATTTTTATCAGTTTATATACTGTTTATAGATGACAAAAATAAGAAAAGCAGGTTATGGGTGATTAGATGTAGTATAGACTACAACTGATTAGATAAATGTCTAAATTTCTAAAATGAATGTATACTTGTATAAATAGATGATAAAGGCATGTTAGAAATAGTGCATATTTGCAGTAATACTGAAAATCAGAAAGGACTTGATAGTATTTGATTTGCACCATTTTGCACCAAATTTTTACGTAAACTGAAAGACTTATGCAAATGGATTAATAACTACCAATTCTTAAAGGCAAGAATTAAGGGTGATAGTGCATGTGGGCAAAAATTAGATTACATATGATTTGGATTACTATCTTAATCTTTTTATTTGCTCCCACATTTATAACTGGCACAAGGTGCAAGAGT
Organism: Cisticola juncidis; assembly: GCA_013400215.1. Lineage (NCBI taxonomy): Eukaryota > Metazoa > Chordata > Aves > Passeriformes > Cisticolidae > Cisticola > Cisticola juncidis. The sequence continues at coordinate 156,442 of VXBR01007849.1, read as the reverse complement.
GTAATAGAGACCAACTGAAAATTAAAAAGAATTGTATTTGTGCCTCTTGTATGATCTGAGAAGTTCTGATATTTAAAAAAAAATATGAGGTTTATCCCTTCATTTATTTTTTTCTTAGAAACATTAAGGATTTATAGGTCTTTTTCCTCCAGTAGTGTTTGGGGTTTCCCAAATGATTTGGGTACATATCTGGAGTATCCTATTTCTGCAGATGAAATATTTGTCACAGGAATCCTTAAAAAACAAGGGCGTTTCTTAGTTTGGTTTTGTTTGTGATGCTACTTTTAATGTAGCTCATGGAGATTTAATAAAAACCACTTCTGCCTTCTGCAGATTTAATTTCCTTTAAAACAGTGATACCACAAGGCTTTGAATTGAGAAGAAAATCCTGAGAAACTCAAAGAATGAGCAATCTGTTTTACGGTTTTGCTTTTGATTTGCTTTTTCATTATGGATAAAATCTTTCTTGTATAAATTAAGTGAAGAAAAAATTACTCATTCTTTGATTTGTCTTGTCCACATCACTTGTTGAGAGCACTGATGTACAGGCCCTTAACTTGAGTGATTTTCACTTAATATGGTGAAGCATATATACATTGCTTTCTGTCTAATTGTTTACCATAGCTGGTCATTTCCACTTTGTCTCTCTGCTGTAGTAATATCCACCAGAAACCTCATGATAAAGTAAGAGGAGGTCCAAATCTTCCAGTAATAGCAATGATGGAAAGCTACAAATAATGAAATCCATCCACAATCAAGTAATACCATCCATCAGTGGCAAAATGTCATCACTTAGACTGGAGCTGAAGAATGTTATTAGTGTGTTCATTATATTAATTATATTAGTGTTCATTATATTAATCATTTTTAGCAAGAACAAAAAGAGTAGTTTGAAAACTCAAGGAAAAAATGCTATATTAATTTCTAAGATTAAACAAGAGAATCTTCTTTTCTAAAACTTCCCTTTGGCATATAAGAAGAAAACAAAAAAATACACAGAACTATTTTATATTTATAAAAGGAGAGGTGTGAGTATCTGTATCTCTTTCTGTTGGTCACTTCTTGCAGAAGTAATATGATCAGTTAAAATATTTCATTACAATGATCAACATCTATCCATTGCTATTTTCTGTTCACTTTTTGAATTTCAGCAAATACCTAAGATTAATTTTGTGGTCCTAGTACAACTCAATATTAAATGAAAAAAGGTTAATTCAAACACATGGTTCACATAGAGACTTTCCACATTATTATTTGTTATTAAATATTTTCACATGGTCAGTAGTATAACTGTTAGGTTTCTTTAGTATTTTCCTCACTTGACCAATTTCTAATATTTGAAAGGACTCAGAAATGTGGTAGAAGCTTCATATAAAATCTGGAACATAGCAAATCTGTACTGTAAATCAAATATTTTATATACAGATATATATTTATATATAAAATTCTTGCTGAAATTAGTGGAACTATATTTCCTCTGTCTCCTTAGACATGAACAAAATTTGTTCCTCAGCCTCTGACCTTTTGTGAAGCTATCTATATCAGCAAGAGTAAAGATGTTTTATTATCACTGTGATCTATCAGCTGTCTTACATCAAACAAAAAACATAAGATGAAAAAAATCCATATCCTAAGATGCTTTGCAGAGCAATCTGAATTAGAAATAAGATTGTTGTCTGCATCTTTATTTCTTGCTCAGCAATTGAGGTACTGTAGATTGACTTACCTTATCAGGTTTTTAAGAAAAACACAAGTAACCAAATTTAGTCGTGTAGCTTGTAAGATTTGTTTGGAAATTTCTGCCATGATACAATGCACTTTTATACTATGACTATTTAGTAAGTAATATTTAGTATCTGGAAAGTGGTTTCACAAAATATTTTCAGTGTTAGCAGTGTCAATATTTTTTTGAGGAGCAGTTGGAAGTGGACTGTGAAGGTTAGAAACTGAGCTGCATAAAATATCGAGTTTGCTTTGTTGCTTTTTTTCTAGAAGTGAAACAGGTGTTTATATTTATTGAAGTCACTTTATTTGCACTTAGCCATAAATCAGTTAACCAAATCAGTTAAATATGGAAAAGTCATCATGTGGCCTACAACATGAAAAGCTGTATTCTCTCAAGGTGTTTCTCTTGGAAAGCTGGCTGTAAGACTTTTGACAGTGTTGTTAGCTGTTTGTTACTAGGAGGTGTTTTGTAATTGATTTTTATGAAAGAGTGTGTTACTTCGCAGGTTTTTTCGGACAGGAGGTTTCAAAAAAATCTGTAAAAAATCTTCATGGAAAGTTGAGGTTTTGAAATTGTAATTCTTTCTCTTCCCCCACTCCGTAATTTTCTGTTTCCTTCTCTGTACAATAGCGGGCAATTTGCTGTCTGTCACAAGTCTTGGGATTATGGAAGTTTCTAAATGAATAGATATTGTTGGAATTACATATGCCATTAGTAAACAAAATATGGAGAGTTCAAAACTATGTTCATGCTTCCACAGAATGTGGAAGATGAAAAGAAGTGAGTGAAAGGTGTTGTTAGGCATTCTGGGGACATCACACGTCAACTGATGAATAACTTTTCAGCTCTACAGTTCTTACTTGACTTCTGGTTGTTCTTGTCACATCTAATTACTAATGATCTTATTACAAATTTGGGTTAACTTACTACTGACACTTGATTCTCAGATCTCAGAGTGAAGTTTTTATGTAAAATACATCATTCTTTGTTTCCTTCTTTACTTCACAAGTCTGGATATTTTAAGCCAATAGGATATATTACCATGATAGAAGTGCAGCAGGATGTCAGCCACAGATAAATTATTCTGTGTTTTTTTGTAAAAACACATTTAAAGCTTTTTCACTCAACACTGTCAAAGAGTGTGTGCTCTGTGTGTGTTAGAGAGAAGATGAGACATGATCGTATGTAAGAAAATTTATGTGCAGATCTCTGTGTGTAAAGAGGGAAAGATTTCTACTTCAAAATGAATGGAACAAGTTTGTTAGAAATGAACTTCATGTTCCCATCTGAAGTGCATATTTAGGTTCTTGCACATACATTTGGCTACAGTTTGTGCTGTGTGTCTCATTTTTTATGTGTGGGCAGCCAAAGATACCACACTGTTGCAGACTGTGTGCAAAGCAGTACTTGCATCTAGGTCATGAGTCTAGAGGAAGTTTTGAAAAATTGCTGTTAGAGGTCTGGCTTCTCAAGTGGGCAGATAACTGTCCAGAGCTTTAGGACTCATTAGAAACCTTTTATTTGTTAAAGAGACTATTTATTAAGGATATCTGCATGGGTGGATTTGCATGATTGGAACATCATGACTCTTCAGCCTTTCACAACAACAATTTCTTTCCTTTTGGGATTCAGTTTTTCCCTTTATATGCATTCATGCCATAGTTACAGTGTCTAGATTTCCCTTAACTGCAATTTAACTGGGAGGGGATCTTGTTCCTTCTTTCAGTCAAGTGATGAGAATATCTAAGTTATGGACATGGGATTCTGGTCAGAATAATGCTCCTTTGCTTTAGGAGGGTAACCAAGTGTATACTTGTCAAAAACAAGTCATTAACGTCTTTTTCTCTTGGACCCACTGGGAAACTTGTCCAGCTTCCTGGGAAGGACTGGTAGAGTTGGTGGTTTTCTTGTAAACTGGGAGAGGTTTTCCATATATCTTGCCACATCCAGCTTGCCTGTTCTGGCCTGCTTTAGAAACTTGGACCGTACTTCCTAGAGGCATTTATAAGCTGCACAATCCTTGTCAGGTGTTGATGTAATTTCTGAGGTGAATCATCTTTGTCCATTTCTAATGTATGAATGAATTTCTTTCCTTTTCAATTAGAATCAAAGGATTGGATATCAAGCCTTATAATTTGTTCCTTGTAAATAAAACAGATGGTAGGAGGTCCAACTTTCTCTTCTTGTTAGGGAAAAAAAAAGGTAAAAAAAGCTTTTGGGTCTTGAAATTTAATTCCCACTCAAATTACCTTATTTTTCACTTAGACACTTCTTTGAATTATTGAATGTTTTAGGAGCAATGCTGCTAAGTAACAATGTGCAATTAATAACACCCATAACGTTTTCCCAACTCAGAGAGGACATCACCCTGTTCAGCTGAGTCCAGAGAAGAGTCACCAACATGATTAGAGGGATAGAGCACCTCTCCTATGAGGAAAGGCTGAGAGAATTGCATTTGTTCAGCCTGGAGAAGAGAAAGCTTTGTGGTGATTTAACTGCAGCCTTCCAGTACTTGAAGGAAGCCTATAAAAAAATGGAGAAAGATTTTCTGCTAGAGCAGGTAGTGACAGGACGAGGAGGAATGGCTTCACGTTCAAAGACAGAAGGTTTGGATTAGATGTTAGGAAGAAATCATTTCTGTGAGAGTAGTGAGGCTCTGGAACAGGTTTCACAGAGAAGCTGTGGACTCTCCATGCCTGGAGGTGCTCAGGACCATCTTTAAGGTCCTTTCTGACAGAAACTATTCTATGATTCTGTAAACATTGCACATCCTAGATGATACTAAGAAGATAGTTTTGGTTAGTATAAGTACAAGTGAAGCAGAGTTTCTGCAATCCAAATATTTATTAAACATAGAGAATCTGTGTTTTCTACAAATAGTTCTTCCAAACTAATAGGTGGTAATAGGACATCTTCCAGAGATCTGTTCAGTCTTTAATAAAATTCTTTAAAAAAATGGGAGCTTTTCAGTGGTTTGAATTGAAGATAGTACTGTTCGTTAAGAGCAAACAAAACAAAAGAAATCGTTTAAGGTGTTCTCAGGAAAGGAAGTTGCTGGCTCTAAAATTAAATTCTGCTGCAGCACATAATCTTATTTTAGCCTTGTGGGAAGCTGTACTCATATTCTTTAGCCAAAATTTAACTCATATACATTTTTCTTACTGAAGTGATTTGTAATCCATCTATGAAAGAGGATATTGTCTAAACGTGGTTTAGACAATATTTAGACAATTAAATAATTGGAGAAAGCAGGAACTACAATCTTTATTGTATATTTACCTACAATAGACTTAAAATGCAAGCTGTTCTGTGAGCCAGTTTATGAGACATGAAGATACTTTTGCTTAACCAAGTGGCTGAAATGTTGCCACCAGTATGTCTGGAATGTTATTTACTTGGTCTATTTCTGCTGTTTTTCTGTGTAGCACCGTACACATGCCACAACTAGGGGTCATTGACTTAAAACTGACCAAAGCAGTACCCTCAAAACTTTGGTATTATTCTCATCGGAGGCTTTATAATACAAGATCTATCATGTTCTGCAGCTTCTGGGCTCCCACTTTCTCCCCACCTCTGTCTCCCTTCATTCTCTTAATCGGAATTGCTTTTGGCAAAGATTTAGAGAGCTGCTGTTTTCACTTGCTTTTTTTGTTTTACTCGATTCCTCTTAGTGCTTTAACTTCTTACATTGTTTCTTACAATTCTGTCTGATTGAAATGTATTAACTTTCTTGGCTGGGTGATCACTTTTTTTTGTAACGAGATAGTTGTTAAGTATGTTTTTCTGTAAGTGTGTATCACATTTAATTGTCCCAGTTCCAGACATTCAACTGGTTGCAGGAAAACTGTGAGTGTTTTAACTTTTCCAACGGAAGGGTTGGATGGGTGGGGAAGCTCTTTGGAATGCTGACGAATAATATTTGACTCTTGGAAATGTCTTAAGGCCATAGACTCCCCTGCCATGCTTGGAAGGTTAGACTTAAAGACCTCTGGTCTTGAAAGTATGCTTGTGTTTTATTTCCTTTGTAACTGAGAGAAAAGTGAGAACAGAGTTGAAGTGCAGCTCATGGATACCATAGGTTAATGCAGGAACACTCTGTGGATGGTGGTATTAGTTTGTGTCCTTGCTACTCCCTTCCATGATGTGGTGCCTCATTAACCTCTTCCATGTTAGAGAGACAGCTTAATTCTGCTACTTTTATTTTCTAGATGTACTTAGTTTCAAAAGTTGTATCGGTTTTGAGATGTTAAGTTCTGTAATGTCTGTAAGCATAGCAGAAATTGCCTTACAGTAGCACATGAGTTGGGAACTGCAGTTACTTGCAGTTCAGGGTTTTTTCAATAGCAGAGTGACAATTCATGAGTTTTCCCCTGCAATTTCTTCTTACAGTGCTTGAGGACAAAGCAGACTAGATACAGACTGGATTGTTCCCCTGCTTTTGTGAAAAGCAGGTATTTACTGCTTCTCCTTTCTGTGGTTGTAGTAAAATATGTTCTCTTATCTCTGCATTTGCAGAAATGATCAACTCTTCCCATGAGATGGTGTCTTCCTAGCTTATTTGAAGTTTTGACAAACACATGTACTTTACCATGTGTGATGCTTTTTACTTTTGGTTACTGATTTGTTTTCTTTATTAAATGCTTCTCCTTTATTTATTTCCATCTTTGATCATTTAATTGATAAAACTTGTTGCCAATATTAACATACTTGTATTTCATTATCCTGGCTTATATATAAATGTTTCTATTGAAGTAAATCAGTCTTGTAACATGAAAAATATAAAACTCTGGGTTAAGGTACTTCTTACAATTAATAGCTGTTTGATGGCTGAATACTATACAACTGTATGGTGGAATCATAGTTTGATTTTCTGCCAACCAACAATAAAAAATAACTACATCCCTACAAATTTGTGAGATATAAACTATTAGGCATGATGTAGCATGCAAACACTAATAAGAAGCTAACAGGCTAATGAAGCCTACCTGAAGGGAGCCTGCAAGGAAGGTGGAGAGAAACTATTTACAGAGCATGTAGTGACAGGATGTAGTGGTTTCAGGTTTGCTAATTTCTGTTTCCCAGTTAGGGAACCAATTGGTATACTGGTTTGAGTGGCCACTAGAATTATTTACTCTGTTTCTACTGTGAGATAGGATTAGGGGAGAAGCAAAGCAGGCATAAACTTTAAAGGGTATAAAGACAGTTTTACTAACAAAACTACAAGAGAGAAAAAAATTAATAAGAACTAGAATAAAACTTTCAAAACTCTCCTTCCTCCTCCACAACTTTTCTTTCTCTTCTCACTGATGATGTGTAAAGGCAAAACTTAGCACTTAGATTGGTATACCACCTTTAAAATACTCTTTTATCAGTACTTTTAGACAGAGAAGTCTCTTTTGGTCTACCATGAAAATTTCCTTACAAGAAAAACAATTTCCTTGTAGCTTTTAATTCTCACAAAAGCAGCTGCCCAGGAATCTGCATTTTGTGAAATCCCTCTTATATTATGCAGCCTTCCCACAGTTGCATCATGGCCATGTAAACTCATGGGGTACTATTTTAAAGATGAGCAGTTCTAAAACAAAGGTTCTCTTTATTTTTAAAATCATCTTCATCTTTGGGAACAGAGATTCTCCTCTTCCTGGGAGCAGATTTTCATCTTCATCTTGTGTCTTCCTCTCTCTTTTCAAGTTTGTTATAAGATCACAACTATTTCCATATTTACTTACTGTACTGCAAATGCCTTTGCTCATATTTGCACACTCCCATCTCAATCTGAACACTCCCATCTCCTCAATGCATATTTTCTACGTTTTAAAGGGGTATTCTAGTATATTGTAGTCCATTATCATGGTTTTTACTAAAGAATTTTAGCCTATGACTAGGCATCATCTCATTCTCTTTCCATTTAAGACTCACCTCTTCTTCACTGACTTTGATGTCTTCATATTGTCTCTCTACATGTTTGCACTCTGTCCTTTTCTCTTACTGAAGAGAGGATTAGTGTTTTGCAAGTTTCATCTGTGCAAGGAAAGAATTCACATTCTTGCCTAGGCCCGCAGGGGGTCATGATGGTTTTTTTCCCCTGGGGAGTGGCTGAAGGTGGTAAGTTCAGACCTTGCTGGGGCTGTGCCAGGATCACGGGGTTCTGGCTGCTGCGGGGCCACTGCATGGCTGCAGAGCCGCCCCTGGCAGGGAGGAGGCGAGGATCTCAACAGCTGCATCCCCAGGGCTGCGGTTCCTCCCTGTCCTTCCTCTGCCTGGCAGCTCCTGGCTCTGGCAGGATGTTAACAGCTGCTGGGCCCGATCCTGCCGGGATGAGGCCCCCTCCCCTCCCTGGGGCCCAGCAGGCTTCCCAGGAACAGGCCTGGCCCCCACAGCAAGGAGGGAGCCGAGCCCGCTTGTTACCTCTTCCCAGTCTGGAAGAAAGAGAGTTTCCCAAGATCTTTCCCGATTTTTAACCTGTGTAGTCCAGAGGCATATCCAGCGCTTTAATTACTTCCGTAGGTTGTCAATATTCAAAGGTAGTCACTGACTGGTTTTGCCACACCTTTTCTACAATCAGTGCCAAATCAGCACACAGGATGAGGGGGAATGTCTTCAAACTCAAAGAGAGTAGGTTTAGATTAGATACTATGAGAAAGTTCTTCCCTGTGAGGATGGCGAGGCACTGGCACAGGTTTTCCAGGGAAGCCGTGGATGCCCCATCCCTGGATGTGTTCAAAGCCAGTTTGGATGGGTCTCTGAGCAACCTCTGTCCGCAGCAGGAGAGTTGAAACTAGGGAATCTTCAAGGTCCCATGCAATCCAGGCCATTCTTTGGTTCTGTTATCATTATGTCCATGCAATACACATTGTCACTGGTCAGTAATGAATTCTGTCACTCATTTCTCTTGTGCAGCCCTCACATCATCTTTCTGTCACAAAGTGTACTGCCAGGAGGAAGCCATCTCTGTGGAACACGTCTGTGCCACGAAATTGCTCATGCTTGGTTTGGACTGGCCATTGGTGCTCGTGATTGGACTGAAGAGTGGATAAGTGAAGGGTTTGCCACTTTTTTAGAAGATATATTTTGGGCTAGGGCACAACAGGTAAGGTGATGACACGTTGCTTCAAAATTAATGTGAAAATCAAAACTATATGTCAATTAGATAGAAATTAAACTTCTGTGCTGTCAAGCAAGATATTTTAGAATGGTACTGGAATTTCTATGCTTACTTGATTCAAAAAAAGCAGTGATCGACAGTGAATACAAATCTTTTTGGAAGTAGAGGTCAGTACAAATGAGAATAGAAACATCTGTATATCAGTGATGACCTTTCCACAAATTTTCTACTCAGTTATTCAGATTCAATTATCAAACAATTGCTGTGCATTCTTTCCACTTCCACCTAAAACTGGAAAAATCAGCAGTCTTACTGCATATTTTAGTATTCCAGGTACGTAATTAAAATTGTTTGGTTTTGTCCAATGGATAACCAAGAAGCGTACCTCAGAGCAAAATGGAAGATGATTTTAAATAGGGCACACTGGCACTTAAACTTTTTTTCCTCCTCTACTGCCCACCAAGTTACTGTCCTCTTGGAGACTTAGAAATCACTGCCTGCATTAAGGTGAAAAGTTCATAAAGTACATGTCAGCTAGTAAAGTGTTTTTCAGATGTAATTCTTACTTTTGTAGTGCCTTTGCTACTTTAAGCACTTCATGTGTCAGTCCTTTCTTCCTGTGCCTTTGTCAGGTTCTATCCCTTTAGTCTACAGATCTCCACCTGAAGAAAAGCATGGTAGAACTGCGAACTGGCATAATACACTTTTGTGAACCTCCATTTTTATTAAGTATCTGGCATATTTATAGCACCAAACAAAAGTGAGTGCCTTGTTAAGTACCGTATTTCTGGAAAAAGACAGAAAGGCTGTCCAAACACTTGGCTTTTGGTTCTAAAACTCATTTGTGCCCTCACACTGAGCATTACTACACTACTGTGAGCTGTTCACATTAATTCTTTGATTTTGTTAGTCACTTAAAAGCATTTTGATTGTAGAAGACATCTTCCTTGGAGCTGAGTATAAATGAGAAAACAACAGAACAGTGTGATTAATTCCCTTTTTAATGTGTAAGGCATACCTTTTGAACATTACTGAGTAGTTTCAATGCAATATAATAATGGAATTTAAGGCTTATGAGTGTATTTCACAGTGCCTGAGAATAATTTCAGAATAATTTGTGACTGAGTGTAATGCAGGGTAATATTAGCTGCTTTTGCTTTCCCCAGTTTCCTATTTATTCTTATAACAGAGAAACATAAAATATAATGATGTTTGAAATAATTATTTTTCATCTGGCAACCAAGAGATTATTTCATAATTAGGAATCTCTGTTAATCTTATGTAAATAGGGAAAAAAAAAACAAACAGGGAGCTTTCATGAGTGTGGTAGAAGTAGTAGGAAAGAGGAATGAAGCCAGGGCACAGTGCAGCTCTTTGCTCTCAATTTGGGAAGAGTAAGGATGCAACCAAAACCTCTGTGCCAGGTATCTCTGCTGTATATTCTGTTCATTTCTTGCTGTTCACTACAAGGAAAACAACATGCCCATCTCTATCCTCAGTCAGAGCTGTTTAACTAACTATTGATTTGATGTGCATAGTGAGGCTTTTGTTTTCCTGAGTGCTGCTATTATCTCTCATAGCAGCAACTGTTATTTTTTTTATCATGGATAAAAAATACTGTTTCCTGCCTCTTCTGCATATTAAAGAGAAATAAACCAAGTTTCTTGTTCTGCAAATTGTTGTTGTCTGTTGGGAAACAGCAATCAGTGATCTGTTTTTTTTGTTTACTAAGCAGCTGTCACATGATGAAATAAAGGGGCAACAGGAACTGAAGGCTTTACTTCGCTGGCGACGACTCAGAGATGAGGTGCAAAACTCTGAAGAAGAGCTTCAAGTTCTAAGGTAATAATATGATAGCATCATTGTTGCTTTTATATGTTCACTCTGTCCTGTTTTCCACATTTTCTCCCTTCCGAAGAGATACATCCAAATCATCTGATTAAATCCACTGCATCTCCTTATTTCCTTCTAATAAAAAAAGAAAATGCAAATTAAACTGACTGGGTTATACATCTTGACTATAATGCAATTGCTTCTCCCTTTGTTACAGAAAGCTTTTAGAAACCATGGGATTTAGTTGGATATGAAATGTCTCTAAGCAGTTTACAAGAGTTTCTATTCAGGGAAAAAAATGCAAGACCATTTCCTGAAAAAGTTCACTGTTGGAAGCCATAATAGAGTCATTTTCTGTGCCTGAAGACAAGCACATAGATTAGTATGGTGTCTAACTGATACCAAAGCTGAATGAAGCTTTAAAAAACAAGGGAAAATTATATAAGCTGTATAAAGTTACTTTCTCATTAGAGATTTCTAATATTTATATTTAAAATAGATTTTTGGTCTTTAGGTATCAGATGCTAAACTCAATGCTCCTTTGTAGATAGCTAAAGAGAGTCTTCCTTTGCCAGTAATTAATCATCTGGGCTTTTCTGATTGGTGTGTTAGGAATTTTCCAGTCTTTGATCTTGAGTGTCTAATTCAAGATCCACTGGGTCTCTACAGCTTGTCTCCTCATAGTTTTTGACCAAGAATAATGAGTCTACTAATCCTAGTCCAAATTAGCCATGATTTCATGACCAAATCATGGAAGTATAGAGGCAGATTTCAAACAATTATAGTCTATTCCCCTACTCTCAAATAAAGGCAGTAACACAGACCATCCTGAGTGGGTTCTTACTAACATGTTCTTAGAAGGCTCCAATATAATAGTTTTCATAAGAGAGACAAGCTGTATTAGTGTCTCAGTAAGACAGTGTTAACAGTTAAAATTTGCTTCCTAATGCAGGACTGAAATACATTGGCAGTTGTGTTGTGTTTATTTCAAACAATGTTGATTTCATTTATTTCTTTCACCAAGTGGAAGTGAAGAATAAATTGATACCTATCTTCTAGATGATCAACTTTTAAATGCTTTTGGAAGACTGTTGGCATTTCATTCACTTAATGTCTACTCTTTTTCTTGTGCTTGCCCAGTAGAACCGAAAAGGTTCTTCTATATTTGGACACTCTACAGTCTTCATTAACACAGAAATTCCTCTCTAAGGTCTCATGTGATCTGAAAGCATATCACCATCTGTGTACCTGTCTTCCATTGGTCTGTTTTACTTTATTGATGAATTGTGTATTGATGTTTATTGATGTATCTATGTGTAAGCAGAGTCAATTGCAGTTACACAGTTGTGTAAATGTTCAGGTGTTTAATTTGACCATAGTTGTAAATGCAAAAGCGAGCTTAATCACTAGTTGTGGTATGGCTCCTGCTGACACAACTACCAATTTACATGCTGAGGTTTTTGTTTGATTTTTTTTTAATATTGGTTCTTGGGATATGATGCTTATCTGAATAAGTGTTTTCCATTTTCAACACTATGGAGTCACATTTGTTGTCTTTTGTGTGATTTATATAGCTCTTACTTTTAGGAGTTTGTGGCACTTCCATGCTCATACAGGGTGAGACTTCCAACAGGACTGTGCCTATTTTCTTACAGAACTTGAAACAAACCTGCAGGGGTAAAAGCACCTGTGAAAAATGTCTTTGCACTGGTTTTACAGGTGATCATCAATACCAGCACTCATTTCTCATGTTAGGAAAGCAAAGAAGACCATTCTGTTCTGCAGAGTAAAGCTGACCCTCATGGCTGAACTGCAGCCTGTGGTTATTTATTAAGGCAAGCCGATGTTGATATCTAACTCTAACTTAGTCTCTTGAGTTCCGCTTGTGTCAGGTCCATTATGTCCTGCAGCAATGCTTCTGATTGCTCTGTAGGTGTTTGAAGAGTTTTATTCTATCTGATAGGAAATTTGCTTTCAAATGCTCTCTTACAGTCTCTGCATAAGTTTTCATGATCACCTGGCACATCAGAACATTTAATTACCAGTTAATTTAATTACTATTTAATTAAGGACATCCCAGTGCATTATACTTTTATTAGTGCAATGTATCATCTGCCCAGCAAACAGAAAACAACATCTTCTGCTTCCTTCAGAAATTTGCCAGTATCTAAAATGTGCCAGATAGCATCTTGAATATTTTGAGACAGCTCACCTTTAGCATTATGCTTGGCTTTATCTACTAGGTTAGATGCAGCTTTTGTAGGTCAGTGTAACAAAATTTCAGTCTGGTAAATACAGTAAGGATTGCTTTAAAATAGTGTTCTGAAGTACTGACAGCAGAGAACAGGTTACATTCTAAATAGTTACACTCCTTTACAGACATTTTCAAGAATATATAGCCTTTGCAGGAGAATGTGTATATGTTTTCTGTATGGAATTCTTCACTACCATCATCCAAATGCAATACTCCTTTCTAATCAGACCTAGGTTCTATACAGGCACAAAGTTGGAGGAGGAAGGAGGCATGGTTGCCTAGTTTAGAATAATTGTGATTGTGAAAGAGATTTCATTTTAGTGTGGATTCTGTAGCCTGTGCTCAAACTCCATTTTTCAAAGTCAATAGACTGAGCTATTTATTAAGAGAGAAATAAAGCAGAGTTTGCACTTTATGTATGCAGAGAATGATGAAAAGCCATGTATGGAGTGTCAGCAGGTCTTCCTTCCAGGAGGCTGATCCAGAAGGGAAATAGCTGAATTTTTGCTTTCTGACAGTGGGTCTGCAACGTTTACACAGTCTAAAAGGACTGGATTTGCCATAGAATAAGAAAACAGTTACTGGTATCTTTCTTTCAATGTCGAGGGAAAATCTTACTGGAAAGATATTTATGAATGATAATATGGAAGAAGACTGTTCTAGAAACACAGTGTAAAATTCCATCTTTTTTTTCTCTCTGTTTTATTTCAAACAGTTATATTTTGTGAAAATTTTGTGTATAGTGGTTTTCATGTGCACAGGCCCTAATAATAGTGTCTAGAAAACCTCCCAATTTAGCACTCTGGACAAAACTGTAATAAGAAACTATGATACAGATATAAAAAAGGAAGTATGTTTTCCTCAAGGGATACCCAGATATTGAAAAAAAATTGATCACAAGGGTCAGCTCCTGAATCCCTCCTGCATGAGTGTTGTGGTTTGAAGAATCTTGCTGTGGCCCATATTTCCTCTATTCAGTAGATATGAATGGGTAAGAGGTTTGGTTTTGAAGACTGGCCATTTCAAAATTCAAATTTAGAATAGGAGAGGTCGTTTTAGTCACAGGGGTAAGCTCCTAAGACAGACATCAGTTCTGAGACCACTGTTAGTTTGGGATGTTTTCTGAATGGAAGAAAAAAACCTAGACAATCTTCAGTACTATGCCTGTGAAGGCACTTCTAACAAATGAAGAAAAAATGTTTGCATAGCTTCTCTTTAATTTGTCCGTGCTCTTTAGGGCCTAGGAGTCCTCCACGCTTAACTGTTGTAGATTTGTGGCATACCAGATGCTGTATTACATTTTAAATCAGACACTAAATAGTATTTTTATTCTAGACATTATTGTCTGTAAACTTCAGATCTGTGTGCACAATACTTCATCTTATAAAATTTGAACTACTTTTCTTCCAACTCAAATGGAACAATGAAAATCAGAACACTTTCTGCAGCAGTCTCTTGCATGCAGATGAAACAGGTTGATCTTGCAAGGATGCTCCTGTAAGGTGTTAAGCCAAAGTTCAGGTAAAACAAAAGAGAAAACACTAGTTGAACATAGTGACATGACTATCTTCCCCTCCCCTTCCTCTTAAAATGTTCTTTTTGTTTGTTTATCTTTGTTTGTAACCTGTCTTCACTGGAGAATGACATGCAACCTGGTGTCATGCTGGCTGTAAGACTACACAAACCTACTGATGAATTTTATTTAGAAGAAAATTCACTTGTTTGACTGTCTAAGTCAATCTGTATACTTGTGGTGAAGGAAAAGACTGTGACTTAACTAGTCACAGGTGTTTAAAGTTACTATACCACACAATGCTTTCAACCAGCAGAACCTGTAATGTGTGACTTATCTCTTTACATACTTATCCAAAATTTATTTAGCGTGTTTCCATTTTAGGCCCAAAAAGGAGAGCACAGGAGAAGTGAGTGAGTCTGGAGCCTCTGTTGTCAAATATGGTCTTAAAGCAGAAAAAATCTTCATGCAGGTTCACTATTTGAAGGTGAGTGTTGTCAGCTGATTTTTATTGAAATTACTTTATAAATATCATAAAGACTTTGGTCTTCTAAATATCAGAAAATTCATAGCTTCTGCCCTAATCTTTTGCAGGGTTATTTTCTTCTACGGTCTCTGGCAAGGACAATAGGAGAAGTCTCATACCTTGCATCTTTACGGAAATTTGTCAATAAGTTCCATGGGCAGCTTGTCCTTTCTCAGGTATTGTGCTTGGGCTTTTGGAAAAACAAACAGCCAAAACTTTTGGACTGGCTACCCAAATCATCACTCCTGGCTGTGATGTAAGGGGAGAGGCAATTGTAATTTGGCAATACAAGTAAAATTCCTACCTGCTAGAGGGCAGAACAATTTTTTCACAGTGACACTTGACTCACACCTTGCTAGATCCAATAATGTAAACAATGAGGGATTTTTTTTTTTTTATGATACCTCAAAAGGCCAATGTTCATAGGTACTGATGTTCTCAAAGATAGGCTCATCTACCATACTGGAATTATCACCTGTAATCTTTTAGCTTGTCGTTTTTGATAGTGATCAGTCAAGTCTTTTCCCTGATTCCTCTCTGTTTCTGAAAGAGAAGAAATTTTACTTCTGAATTAATTGTCTTTCTCTCTTCATGCTGTTTCATTCAGTGCTTCTAATTTCACCCCATTTCTTATAAGGACAAAGCTGACTAGGATTTTAAGTAGAAATCTACCTGCTGCTAGATCTTTCTGTAAAAGTCGTGTAACTACTGGCTCTAGCTTTGTTTTGATTTACAAAATTACATAGCTCTCTGAGGCCAAAGTCCTAGGAATCCTGTCACTGCTGATGAATCCAGCTTGCATAAATAGCAGTGCAGCTTCTTGCTTCAGTAATACTGGGAAAACAACCATTCATGGGAGTGTCTGTGAACCAGGTCACTGAACTCATTGTGGTGAAAAACAGGCCTGGAACAAAACCCATGACATAAGAAATACTTAGCATTGCTAGAAGAGTAGTGTGATGACAGTGAGGGGCAGGGGAAGAAAGAAGGGGTATGAGTGACTTTTTGAAACATTTTCTTTGCTGAAGTCTGTCTTATGGTTGGAATCTTTGAGGATATTCAGGACAGTGATAAATGTCTCTTTGAAACACTGAGTAAGGGCCTCTGATTTTGTATAACCAAAGTCTAACACTTCCTGTTTCTTTACCAACAGTGATTTTTTCTTGCATGCATACTGTTTTAAATCTCACTATTACAGAGTGAGATATATCCCCAGGTATCTTACCAATAGCTTACGGACCTGTGATTTCTTTTGTATGTCAGGTCACCCAGAAGTTAGGAGCAGTAGCTCTTAACCAGCATTTCTACCCTGTGGAGAAATGTTTGGGTGTCATGGGGGGGTTAACACTGCTGCAGCTGTTTCCTGTTCCAGGTTATTGAGACTGTAAGCAGCTACATTTGGCATAGTGTGGAAAATGCCAGTGACTATATGAGCTTTGTTTACATTGTGTCCAAAATCCTGAAAATGATGCTTCACTATCACACAGATGGAAAAACTGTGAAAATTACAAAAGTTATGTGACTGCTAACAACAAGAAAAATCCCAGCATTTTAAGCTGGTGATAAGAAAGATGCTCAAATTTTGGTACGAAAATGTTGGCTTGTAACTCCTGGTTGATATGGAGTGAGTTGTGTCAGTAGACTGTTTGAATGCCGCAAAATGTTCAGCAGACTGTACTACTAGTCATGGTAGCTAGCTAGCATAAACACTAGAAAGTTCTCCCTTTCTCCAGCCATGTATGTCAATTTGTAGCTTACCTACTCCAGTCTCCTAAGATGAAATACTACACCCAGGAACATCCATTTTGTTTGTTGGAGAAAAAACTGCTCAGTGTTTTTTTTATTGAATGATTGAAGCAAAATTTAAACTTTTGTTTCTTAGGCTACTTTCTATTTGGATCTGTGCAATATGTCCATAACTATGTGTTTTATATATGTAAAGAAATAAAAAAGGCACTTTCCTTGATAGCACCTGATATGCTGAAGAAAGAGTGTTGTACAATAAAACTTCTGTTGTTCACTCTTGTGCTTTTCCTATTTCAACCGTCAGCTTAAATTCAGCTCTTAGTGAAGTATTGGGAAGAGGATTTTTACATACTGATTTTTAGTCACTGAAAAATGCAGATGTGATAGGACTACATCCAATTAAAATGCATTTTCTTTTTTTGTAAGAAATCTTTAAGGTTGTATTTTTGTTGCTGTTTGGTATAGGTAGATAAGGAATCACAGCAGGAATTGTAAATGGAGAAGCAATGAAGTCAAGTTTGTTCAAAATTTCTTATTCAAGATCTTTCTTGAACAAACATAGATGTCAGTGTTTAAATTAATAAAAGATTTAAAATAAATAGAAGTGCAAATGGTAAGTTTAAATATTATAGTGCTATACTTTAACCTTGTCCAACTGTAAAAGTTGGCAAGTTTAAGAATTGTGGGCATGAGGGAAAGTAAAACAGTGAAAAATTACCCATTTATGAATACTAGTCTTGTTTTCAGTGGAGTTTGTAGTAATTTTCCTAGATGGGAGCTGCAGGTGCAGCAGGAAATTACTTCAGATGTGAAACATTAATCAGTTTGCTTTTTTCCTTCATTTTGCTTGCCTGCTCAGTAGATTTTTAATAGTAGCTTTATTTTAGCAACAGATGAGTAACGCAAATCTGGAATCTTTGAGAAGGATTTAAAAATAATATTACATTTTTCTTTTTGTGAGAGAATTCGCTTACTAATTGCTCTGAGTGAACTTTTAAAATAATGACTGGAGTGTTTTTTACTATAAACAAAAAGAAATAAGTGCAGGTTGCTGGTAGTCCTAACAGAGTTAAAGCTGTTGTTCCATTTCATCTTGAAATAAAAAATACCTTTGAATTGTTTGCAGACTTTGATTTTCATGTAGTTCTGTCTGTTGTAATGGAAAACAAATTGACTTTTGACTAAAGCTAGACAGAAGTCCATCACCTGGAGTATACACTGTTAAGTTATCTGGCTAATGATTGCTGCCTGATAATAAAATGTATAGTGGGGGAGTCTTGCTTACTCTAGACAGGAAGTTGTTCTCTTTCGCGGTGGGATTGTCACTAAAAGCTAGGAAGATGTCTAGGGAAGGAATTCCAGATAAACAGGAACCTAGAAGAGTTCTTATTATTGATTTTTCTTACCTGGAAGGGACAAATTAATATTTGCCACTTAGCAATGCGATTTACAAACTGCATATTTTAAAGGAATAGTTTAACTTGAGCGGATTATTCCTTCAGGGAACTGGATGTAAATGTAGTCGAAGTTTATTTGTTGAAGTGAATGTCCATTTAGATCTATCATTTTCAGTCATGACATCTCCACTGTTTTTATGTACCTCATTATATTCCAGTCAGAGAATATAAACAAAAGTATCTGTTGGTTGTAGAGCACTTGAAGTGTCTGGATTTGAGGTTTTAATATGAAGACATAATTTCTCTTTTAATATTGAGTGTTCCTTATTTAATATCAATATGTGTGATCAGGGAGGAGTACTTGCCTGATGCTCCAAAACAGTTCAAGGGTAGAAACTTGCTGGCCACTGCTCCCAACAAAAGTTGGAGTAGTAATAAAATATCTTTTGGCATGAAATAAAAGATCTTCTAACACCTCATATATCCAGTTACTGCTTTAAGTAGCCTTAATTTCCATTACTTCTTTTAACCTGCTTCTCAATTTTTGGGTCCTGACTCTTCTTTGCTTTTGACTCAGACATAGCACATCCATTAACAGTGCAAAGAAAATTTCTCCTGGATAACAAATTCACAATCTGTATCCAGTTCTGATCTGCCCAGCAGAAGCCCAGTGTTACAGCTGTGATTAAAGTTATTGGCTTCAGCCAGGACTGTGGTTAGAGCAGATGAGAGTCACTAGGGAATTTAATTATGAGGGGCTAGCAGATCCTTAGTAAATGTGTTGAATTCATTTTTTTCAACAGCTTTTTCAGCTTGTCCAAATGTCAATAGAATTCCACATACTGCAGAATAACAGTTTCTTTATACAAGGAAAAGTAGTCTAGCCTTTCTAGCCTTGGGGTTTCTAGCCAGGTAAGAGCAGTGAGAGTATATATGAAAGTGAGATTATTTAATTATATTAATATAAACTAGTTTGTTAGTATTGCAGCACTGTGGCAGCATATGGTTTCTAACTCATATAATCCTTATGCCCTTATTGAATTACTTGCAACAAATACAAACAAAACCCAAACTATAATTTGCTTTATGATCTGATCCAGAATTTAGTTATGATTACCATAGTCATCCACAAGTCTTTGCTTCAAAGTGTAAAATTACTAAAGCATCTGAAAGAAGTGGCATCAAATCTTAAAAAAAACCACATTGTCCTCTGACTTTTCTCCTGGATACTTCTGAACTGTTTTATCTGTGGAGGAAGAAAAAGTGGACTGAGAGTAAAATTTTAAACAGCTGAAAAGTCAGACCTATAATGAGATGTGTCATGAAGACTTGATAATAGACAAATGTTAAAATTCATGCTAATATGAGGTAAGTGGTAATTTGCTTTCCTACTCTGTTTTGGAGTATGGAAATATGAGCAGTTAAAATAAGATATAATAGATTAATCATAATTTTAAGAAGGCGTGTGGAATGACGGTGCCTTTTCTTAACGGTGCCTTTTCTTTTTTGGAAAAAAACCAGTTTTAATCACAAAGGAGATACTTAATTTCATAGTATGGTATACAAATTATAGTATAGTATTGTATACAGGTTATACAATACAGATTACAAAACCATCCACTGTATGATTGATTATGAAAAGCTGATGGAATCTAACCAGGGAATCTAGCTGCATAAATGTATACACAGTGAAAATAGCATGAAAGATAACCACTTCAGGTTATTATTCACACATTTCTGAAGTAACTTTGTGATCTTTTCGTATTCTTTATTTGCATGGAAGCTTACTGTGTATCTCCAGCAAAACTTACACAAGTGGAAAGAGACCATAGTTTTTAATGTATCTACAGAATAATGTAATGTTTACATACAGCAAAACCAGAAGGAATTGTAGGAAATAAAAGGATTTCCACATCATCATCATCATCATGTCTGCAATACTCTGTGATTGGGACAAAATTACTCCTGTCACAGTTAATTGTGGCATTTTTGCCACAGCAAGGCTGAGCCCAGCACTGTGTAATTTGCTGTTTGTCATAACCCAATTTTGCAGCCACTGCAACACAGCCTGAATTTCACTTATAATCTAAAGAAGGAAGACTTAACTTACTGTGTTACCAGTAGTTTAGGTTATGCAATCTGTTGTAGTGGCGTGTAATTTTGTGCTTTAATACTCTGTGATTTTTTCCTGTTCCCCTCCCCGGGTGGTGGTTTCGCCTGGGTTACGTCCACCCAGTTGTCAGTCTTTCCTGATACTTACCCCTCGTTCCCAGTGTTGTCTGTCAGTCTCCCTGGGTGCCAGCCTCTGTCTGGACTACCACTTGGGAAATTCCCTCTTCTTTGAAGCTCCGTTGGTCTGTTAATATAAATCTCCTCACATTAACCTTTCCACTGGCTTATGTTTGATAAACCCCACCTTGTGTCCCTCTCGGGTCTTCTCCCTGTTAGCCCCTTGACCCTAAACTCCACTCTGATTCTGTCCCTTAAAACCCAAGGTCATGCCTCTGTTCCCTGTCCTCCCCTGCTCTGTACTGGGGTTATGTGACGTGATAATAAAGAAATCTCAGACTGCATGTGAAGCCCAATCCGCTCCTTATTACCCTGACCCAGCGGCGACTGCTTAGGACTCTCAGGACCCCAGGGGTTATGTTGCTCCCCCACCAAGCTTATCACCAAGCACAAAATGACAATCTGTCTTACTTGGATTCCCTAAAAATGCTGTACTCAGACAGAGAAACAGTATTTTTTGTTTACTGTTATGGCATGGTCCATAAGTAAAAGAATTCTGCCTTTTAGGAGACATTCCTCAAGACCTTAGAGAGCAACAATTTGCAATTGTTGTACAGTACAGTCAGCCTGAGCTAGTATACTGAAGTGAGGAACATTATTAGCCTTTGAAACTTGTCTCCACAAAGATTAGTATTAACAACACAGTTGCATTTGTTTTATGAAACAGCATATAAATGAATAATTCATATTTATAAATCCTATTATTGTGTCATTGTTCAAAGGAGTGTATTCTGTCAAAGTGATTTTCATTTAAATTAGGTTGTGTAGAGCACAGCGTGCCAGAGAACCTTTTAGGTGTAACTTTCTGAAGAGGGCTTATTATATTACTATAAATGAGGGTGGTAGTAATGCTTTTCTATTGGCATTGCATCATCTTTGTAAAACCGTGGAAGAAATTCTAGCTGTCTTTTGTTTGAACAATTTACTCCTTAGATGATGTGGTTATCGGCAGTATTGCAAATTTTATCATGGAACGAGGAGTAAGTGTGGCCTAATCAAGCATGTGCACTAGAAAGCTTTATGTACTTATGTAATTAAGGACAATGTGATAACATAAGCACAGTGAAAAGAGGTAAACACCCTAAATTTGGTGTTTATTAACTTTTGCATGTAAATCTGCAGCTTTTAACAGTTTTAAACATAGTTTGTGTGTGTGTATTATAGATAAAATAAAAGTAGGAACGTGGGATTGTGTTAAAATAGTCAGCAGGCTTTTCAAGCCCATTTTCTTTCAATGTTGACACTTCTTGCTTGAGTGGGTTGGAAAACTGATGATATAATGTATATTGGATAAATAACAATATACATTATATCACCATAGTGGATATATAATTTTTTTCTTACCATTCTGTTATCTATAGTCTTTAATCTCTCACTGGCAGTGAAGACACAGGGTTATGGCTTCACAAACATAGTAACTGTGCTCATCTGTTCATTTTCCAGGATTTTCTTAGCATGCTGTTAGAAGACATTCCTAAACAAAAAGGGTAAGTAAGAACTGGGCTAGAAAAGCCAAAGAAATATACAGAAATAAGATTTTAATATGTGCTAGCCAGAAATAGTGATAGCCTGAAGATTCCCATTATGTGTATACACAAAAAAATTATGAGACTTGCTGTGGTTTTCAGGTACCACGCTCTCCCCAAACAGTGTCTTTACCTTGCACAATAGGTTAGAGGTGATGTCCTGTGTTCACTGTGCAGTCTGAAGTGCCAAGCATAGCTGCCTGCTCAAACTAATGTGGTTCTCCTGCCAGCTACCTTTGGCACATGGCACCCTAGAGCAAGGATGCCAGAACTTTGCTATGAATATGAGATAGCAGAAAAGATAGATTTTTTCAAGATGTAGTTTGGTACCATCCCCTCTCAGTCATACATTGTGCTGCATGAGGAAAGATGGAAAATATGAACGTAAATCTAGCGTTCATTGCCTGACGTGTCCTTCAAAATCCTCCTGTGTGTGACTGTGACTGCTTGAAGAGGATAGTCTTCAGCAGCACTAAAGCATACATTTTGGTTTGTTCTGGTCTGTCCCTGCTTACATTTTGGTTTGTTATGTGCTATTCTAGACTGTGCTACAAATACAGATTCATTTGTAGTGGAGCTTTACATGTTATAGTTTTTTAAAATATTCACTTGAAAAATAGTGTTGAAGGCCAGGATTGCAGAAGTGTTCATAACTGTGTGTGAGTGCTTTGGAGAAAAAAAAAGTTGATATGAAAATATGTTTTGTGGCATCTGAGGTTTAATTTGGATGCTTTTTAGATTCTTCAATAATGTAGTAGATAATACTCTCTCTATATTTTTAAATATAGTTTCTAGCCCACATAAAATGAGGTATATTATATGGAATAGATGAGAAAGTGATTTTTGAAATGGTATGATTATACATTGGCATGTTAAAAAAACTTGTGTTTTACTTTCTGTTATTTTTGTTTGTGTTTCTCTGAACTCCTTACCCAGTGCAAAATGTTGTTGCATAAGCATCCATTTTTCTGCCTAAAAACATACTTAAACTTTCAATGAGACTCATGCAAGAGAAGCATGGCTACACCAGTGATGCATTACATTCCGGAATGTACGAAAGAAATTTCAGATATATGGTCATTTTACAGTCACATGTATAGCATATCTGGACTACCTACTCCCAAAATTACTTGGCAGATAGCAGCAGCAATGCAAGGAATCTTGATATACAGAAGGCCTTTATTTCTTATCTGCTGGGAGGATAATTTTTCATTCTTGGATGCATTCTGTGGCTAGTACAGAAATAGTCACCTGAGGTAAAAGAAAAGAGAGGAAAAATAAAAATCAAATATTTTTAGAGATTGTCTGCAGATAAGAGCTTTTTTGTTCAAAGTTTGATGTAGGAATGAAGTGCATTTCAGTATTAGAGCAAAAATACTTAGACATAAAACCTCTCAGGCTTGTTCTCAGATCTACCAAGTAAAATTTAAATGTTTAAACTACGTACTTCAAACTTGACAAATATTAAACACTGTAATACACTGAAGTTTGTAATGGAGGCTGGTCTTAATCACAAAAAAAATTAAAAAGGCATTTTTAAGAGGTAATCAAACTAAATCTAGCCCTCAGCTGTGACAGTAGGGGCAAACTATGTAGCTAGTAATAGAGCTTGGCTTATGGGAGAATTTTGTAATGAGAATAGCATGAACATTGGCAGAAAACTGTAATGAAATTATGGAAATTTTCTGTAGTTATTACAATGTAGTAATGTGAGTTTAACTTTCTACTATTGTATACAGAGACTAGATCTAAAATATTCTCCCCTCCAAGTACTTAATTCCTTTAGTTTTTGTTCAAAGGAGATTTTTTTAGCCTGTTGCCGTTTAGTGATGAGTAGCTCCAAGATCCAGATGTTACTTTTTATTGATTTTTGCTGCCTTCTGTACTTGGAGGAGAACATTTTTCTGCCTACCTTATAGAGCTACATCATTTCCTTCTCTGACTCAATTATAATGGCATGTTAGTTGCAGGAATCCATGCTGTGAGGCAGGATCATTCTGTTTCTGGACTGCAGCTGAATGCTGACATCAGATAAGCTGAGCAGTACCTTCTGGTCCTTTACAATTTCTTACCTTGCCTTTCAGACTGGTTATTTGTCTGAGTGAAGGACTGATGGAAAGAATGACAAAAAAATATTGATTATCCTTCTCTGTTTACAAAGCCTTTTAAAATACCACGTGCACTGGCTAGAGTCTCATGTTTCTTGACCTTTCTGTGGAAAATCTACAACACTGCCCACCTGTAACCGAGGCATTTTATTTACTCATATAATTTGAAACTTCACCAAAGTTCATTGAAACAAACCAAATCAAGCAAATGAAACACCAAGAAACTACCTTTTATGTGTCTGTATATCAGAGTGCACTAGATTTGATAAAACTCCAGTGGCTCCATTCTCCCCAAGGCTTGCACCCATAGTCTTTTGCTGCAGGTTGATCCTTTCCACATCTGCTCAACATGTGAGCTGTGTAAAGGATCAGTTTAACATTGTAGCAGAGGGTTACACCAGTCTTAGATAAATCAGAGTTGCTGCTTGTGCAGCTACTTTATGACTGCAAAACTTTTTTGAGCAGGTCATTTCTGCTCTTGGGGGTTTTCTGCTTGTATTTTTTATTTCATTTCATTCAATAAAGTAAACAAATCTATGAATAAGCTTTGATTTTAATAATACACGATAGATGAAGGCTTGTGTTAGCTCTGCTATTTGTACTGTTAATAAGCCAGGTTCACTAATCACATTCCTTGGATGTCTTCACAAATTGTGAGTTAAGTACTAAAATAATTCTGGAATTTCAAACTAGTCAGCTATATAGGTGTACCTCTTTCTTTCCCATTTGCTTTCTTTGATTCACATGCACACTGTTACGAATGTGGTGATTTTGAGTGAGACAAATGGCAGGTAGGCACCTAGCTAGTGAAGCAAATCATTGTGAAAAATTATTCCCAGTAGTTTTGATTCCTCAGTTTTTTTTATAAGCCAGAATATGTATGCTGTATAAAATCCAAAGAAAATTTATCTGCAGGAATGTATGGCTAATTGACAGAATTACTAATCCATCATTGTGTTTTGATTTGCTCTAATTAATGCCTTCATATTTAGCTGCAATAGCTTACTTTGAAAATTACTGACATGTATAAATGTATGATGGAGCAGATACGCTTATTTTAAGTATTTTCAGTTGGCTATGGCAAACTTTTCTATCTTCATTTACCCTAAAAAAATAAAAGTCGCACACTTTCATGTTTTTTCTCCTTGATTTAGGCATTAAGTGAGTTTATGTTAAAGTCTGTAGAGTACCTTAGAGTCTTGTGCTGTGAAAACTCCATGTATAGCCATCTTTTATAATGCTAATTTTCAAATTATCATTAACGGTAGTATTTTACAGACTTTGTTTTAAAATGTTGAATCTGAACTGTGTGTGATGTTAGGAGGTCATTCCTACTCTGATTTGGCTTATCATCCAAACAAATAGACAAGGGATGAGTTAATGGATGTAACCATGTTCTCATTCTACAGTAGGGAACTGTTGTACAAAGCAATTGAAGAAAGTTGGTCTTTGTAAGAGTGCTAGTCAACTCCCCCAGATCCCACCGTTCAATACAGAACCTTAACCAGAAGGCTGTTCAGGAATTTACACAAAAACCAGATTTAAGTCTTTACAGATGCTTAACTGCAACGTAAGCAGGTGGTAAATGCCCTTACTGAATTGCAGCCTCTACAGATATCAGGCTCTCTGTTCTTTCTCTAGGCCACTCCTTTTGAGATGGCAATCTGTTTGTGATAATTTTGGGGGCTATTTCTAAGTCAAACGATTTAGCAGAAGCATTTCCAACATCTTCATAGTTCTTCAGTGCTGACAATTAAGAGATTGAGACTAGATCTTTGCAACAGTCTCCTCATTACTAATGTATTTAAAGAAATAGTGTGTGCCTCTTAATTTGCTGTTGTTGATAGGTACCAAGAAGAATATCCTAATTGGAATTAAACAAAGTACTTGTGTGCAAGTACAATCAAAGGAGATTGCATATGGTTGTATGGCAGGAGTTTATTTGAAACTGTGGGTGCTGCGGCAGAGAAAAAGCAGTGTTACTGGTTTTGCCCTTGAGAAAAATGACAAAGTTTGGGGAGAGACTGAGAAGCTTTGTAATGGTTTCTGCCTGGATTAATGTGATATCAAAACAGTGTGATTCCCCTCAGTATCACAAGCTCATTTCCAAGCCAGTTTTTGAAATTAAATAGAGGGTCTATTAAACAACAGCTCTATGTAGCAAATGAGCAAATGTAGTATAGGTTATTTTGCAGAGATTTTTTTCTCATGCTATAGGTTAGTTTTTTTGGAGATGGGGGGAAAAGGGGATTATCTGACATGGTGAGGATGTGTTTATTCTGCCTTGGTAAGACAAATTAAATGTGCAACTAAGGGACTTTTCCCCAGCTCCTAGCTCTGCTTCAGCATTAGAACTAAGAGATTAGCAGTCAAATGTTCTAAATTTTATAAGTTTGCTCAGATAATAAAGAACAAGTTTGGATGTTTAGTCATTTATTTTAATGTAGAACATTACAAAAGCATCACATATATGTTCAGTTTTCTGTAAAAAAAAGATTCATATAGTGATCTAACACACATAATGGTAATTTCCTGAAAATTCAGAATCCTGGCTATGTAGAATTTATCCTTCTTGATTGCCATGATTATTTAAACCATATGATCAGTTAAAATTGTTTATTGGGTTGTTTGCATTCCTGATACAGAGCTTGGAAATGGCTGCTCTGTTCATGAATGCTTTGTTGGTTGAGTCTACATAACACATGTGAAAGTAACAACAAGCATTAGAATGTGCAAGGCATTACCATGCACAGGGTCATACACCTTTGTTCTGATTCTCAGAATATTTATATTAATTGAGGGTTTACTCAACTTCCTTTTTTCAGTACTTGCATGTGTGATTTTTAAAAAACTATTTTTATTTTATTTATTTTATTTAATTTTTTAAATTGGCTTCCCTGCAAGTTGGGTAGTCTTCCACCAGAGTCAAAGTAAATACCACAGAAACTGCCTACAAAAGTAATAGTGCAAATATAGTTTCTGAGTTTACAAATACTTACGTGTGTGGTTATTTCAATCTCACACAGCTTCATCATGACAAACTATCTCCTTTTGTTGAAGCTCCAGACTATTCTATGGTTTCAGAATGTTATCGGAATATAAAGAAAGCGTAGAAAGGACAAAACTAAAGTATATTAGACACTTAGTAACTTTGAGAATTAATATCCATTAGTGCTTTTTTAAACCCCAAAGTTTATCCATGTGTAAGAAGAAGTAGAGCACCTATAACATATAACTTATAACATAATTTATATGTTTCATAAATGTAGTTTACTGCATAACACTTTCTCTGTCAATCCTTATAAGCAGTTAATTTATGATTTAAGTACACAAAACCTGATCTACTTATAATTTCCTCATAGAACCCCTGATGGTTTTATTCATTAATAAAGCCAAGAATGTTGTACCGCTTCAGTACAACCAGTGCTTGAATTTAGAGGGTTTGCCTAGCTTCTAAAGGGTTATTTTTCACATGAAAAAAAGAGGGGGTTTTTTTGCATATCTTCTATTTTTTTTTTAAGGTCTGGGTTAACTGTAGAAAGTATCTTCCAGAACTGGCTGGATACTTCCGGAATACCAAAGGTAAGTATAAAATACCAGGTCACAGTTCTTTCTGGAGTCTTGATTTTCTCATTATATTATGTTTTAAAATTATTACCTGAACTTCTAACAGGTATGATATTAAATAAACAGTTTTGACGGTGAGGGCTTTCCACACCTTTATATGGCTTTAGCTTTTACCAAGTGGAGGTTTTTTCTTCTACAATTTTGTCTCAACAAATCTGCCAAAGGGAAAATCTTACAAAATTTATCCTATAAATTAATATAGTCATATGAAAGTACACTTTGCTGGATAATGATGGAATCTACTAAATGTAAGGAGCATTGTTTGCAGTTGTTGGAATATGAATTACTTGAAATGATTACTGACAGCGGTCATCAAATGTTAAATTATTTGTACTTTGATAACTTGTGAATTTTGTGACTTGCTTATAAATCTACTGCATATACAACATCTGTTATTGGTGTTCCAGCATTGAGACTGAGCTTTGTTTTCTGCTTTTAAAATGAAAAGATTTTATATTCATATTTTAAGTTCTGTGAATTGAAAATGCTTGGTAGTGTGTGTGCTATGTGAAGTCTTTGATTATTCAATTTGGAGCAAAACTGGGAGGAGATAATAAAAGATTCCTGTACATTAATCTTCTTAAACCCCAATTTTATGCAAAGTAATTTTTTAGCATATGTTCAGGACTCAGTTTCTAACTGGTTTCCCCTAAGCAGGCATCCCCTAGGTTGCTTGTGATTTATCCTGCCTAGTGCTTGAATTTGTTTCCAGTTGCATTAGTATTAAAAAAACAACAAAACACCAAAACAAACAAACGAACAACCCCCCCCAAAAAACCCCTGAAAAAAACCCAAAAAACAAAACAAAACAAAAAACCACCAAAAAACCCACAAACAAACAACCCCCCAACAAAACAAAACAAAAAAACCCAAAACACAAAAACCCCACCAAAAACCCCCACTTTTCAAAGTTAGAATTTTAAGTTCTGGTTTCGATGTGCAAAAGTGCAGGTGCTTAGGCAGCATTACTGAGCGAGCATGTTTGCAGGTGGAATCAAAGAATAACTGGAGAGCTCTGACAGTGCTCAGAGAACCTGATCTGTACCCAGACACTGTGGTTGAGCTCTTCCCTTGACAGCTCGTGAGATGTGCATGTCCACTTATTCCTGTATTGTGTAGAAAGCTTTTGGGAAAGATGTAGATCAAAATGTTACAGGACTATTTGAATATGCTGTAAAATCAAGACAGAGTTTGTTTCTTGGTGTATTGAAAATAAAATCAACTTTAATTAGAAGGGAGGAAAGGAGGGGACAGTATTATTATGCATTGATGCTCAGTCATATCTTAGAAGAGGACCTTGATTTTAATTCTGTGTT
This sequence comes from Cisticola juncidis, assembly GCA_013400215.1. Classification (NCBI taxonomy): domain Eukaryota; kingdom Metazoa; phylum Chordata; class Aves; order Passeriformes; family Cisticolidae; genus Cisticola; species Cisticola juncidis. The sequence goes on along the minus strand of VXBR01007849.1, from coordinate 127,476 downwards.
CAACCAATGTTTTGGTTTCTGTAAAAAAATTGCACACATTGTCAAACAGCTGATTCAAGTATATGTGAGAGATTGGTGTTGCATAGCTGTAGCTGTGGGAGGCTGAGCTGGCTCCTGAAATGTAACCATTTTCTTGCATTTTATCTACACATATGTTTTTGAGGATTTGTTTTATTAATGTGTGACAATCAGCTTAAAATCAGAAATTAGGAAGATAAGAGCGTACTAAAGAATTGGAAATTGTTTTGACTAATGTGTAAACTAAACTGTTTTCCTGAGTACTATAAGTTGCTCAAAATGAATAGTGAGTAGTTTCATTATGCCCTGCAAGTATATCTGTTGCTTGTGTAAACAAAACATATATCAAAAACATTTCCACACCCAGCAGGTTTGTAAGTTAAGTTTTCTTTAATGACTGCAGAGATTTCCCTGGTAATTAGGCTGCTTGTATAAAAAATGTCAACAGGGATTTTTGCATGCTGATGCTGACCTCCCTCTCTCTCCCCTCCCTCAATAATACTCTTGATCATAAAATCATACATGGTTTGGGTTGAAAGGGACATTAAAGATCATAGGGTTCCAACCCCCCTGCCATGGACAGAGACACCTTCCACTAGTCCAGGTTGCTCAGAGCCCCATTCAACCTGGCCTTAAACACTTCCAGGGATGGAGCATCCACAGCTGGGAAAGCTGTTCCAGTGCCTCACCACTCTCACAGTAAAGAACTTCCTTCTCATATCTAAACTTAGCCTACTGTCTCAGTTTGAATCCATTCCCCTTTGTCCTGTCACTACATACTCCTTAAAATGTCTCCTTCCATTTTTTTATTGTACTGGAAGGCTGCAATTAGGTCACCCTTTCTCTTTTCCAGGCTGAACAAACATAACTCTCTCAGTCTTTCTTCACAGGAGAGGTGTTCCACCCCTCTAATCATCTGGAGACCCTCCTCTGGACTCATTCCAACAGTTCCAAGTCCTTCCGTGCTGGGAGCCCAGAGCTGGGTGCAGGGTTCCAGGTGTGGGGCAGAATCCCCTCCCTCCCCTGCTGCCCACGCTGCTCTGGATGCAGCCCAGGACACGTTTGGCTTTCTGGGCTGGCAGTGCCCATGGCTGTGTCCTGTCCAGCCTCTCACCCACCAGCACCCCAAGCCCTTCTCACAGGGCTGCTCTCCATGTGTTCATCCCCAGCCTGTGCTGGTACTGGGGGGTGCCCTGAGCCAGGTGCAGCACCTTGGTCTTGGTCTTGTTAAACCTCATGAGATTCCCAAGGGCCCAGTTCTTGAGCTTGTCCAGGTCCCTCTGGATGGCATCCTGTCCTTCAGGTGTGTCAAAAGCACCACTCACCTTGGTGGTATCCTCAAATTTGCTGAGGATGCACTTGATCCTTAGGTCTATGTCATTAATTAAGATATTAAATAACAGAGATCCTGATGCAGACCTAAGGGACCCACTTGTCACTGATGTTCATTTGGACTCTGAGCCATTGACCACCCTCTGGATGCAACTGGCCAATGACTTTCTTATTCATCTAACAGTCCACTCACTCATCAATTGCCTCCCTCTCCAATAGGGGGAGAAAGATGTTGTGTCAAAGACTTTACAGAAGTCCAGATAAGTGACATCTATAGCCCTTCCCTTGTCCACTGATGGAGTCATTCCATCAGAGAAAGTCAGGCAGGACTTGCCCTTGGTGAGATCCTGCTGAGCGTCTCAAATCACTTCTCTGTCCCCCATGATCTTCCCAGGTACAAAAACAATGTTGATAAGTTGGTAGTTCCCAGCGTCCTCTTTTTTGCCCTTTTAAAAGGTGATTTATGCTTGTCTTCATCTCTTGTCTGGGTCTTATGGGAACCAACTTCCACTTTATTGAAAGAACTGAAGTTGTCATTCAGTGACTAGGAGACTTTATTTCTTTATGCTTTATTAAATCATTAGAGGAGCCTTTATTCCTGAAATTCAGACTGTAGATGTTGCTTAGTAGCTCTCAATACGTTAGCATCTATAGTGTAAGTATGACTATAATTACTGACTACAGAACTGTAAATATTGTAGACTTATTTATGTGGTTTACAGGATCTGATATTGAAATTCTCTTTAAAAGTATTTAGATTGTTTCAGCAAACTAATAACCTGGCTAATTTGATGAATCTATATGAAGGTACATAAGATCAAAATTTACATGCAGATGAAACTACCTGCATTATAAATAGCAGTCCAGAAATGGCACAGAATTTAGTATCTCTCTTATGGTTTACTAGGTGAGTGGACTAGGGTATGCTCACAGGAAGGTTTCCGTCATCTCCTTTGGACACAGTCATATTACAGGCAGTGTGAGCAGGATGAGGTATAAAGTACCCACTACCACTGACTACCTTCTCTCAGTACTGGAGCAGCTGAAAAGCAGCTAGTGAGTATCTGCTTCAGAGATGTCCCAAAGGCATAGAAGCAGCATCCTGCACCCTACACACAAGATCCAGCAACTTTCTCTTATAACTCTTGTAATATTGATTCTGGAGTCCTATAGCATGACAGTTGAAGTACCTCTTAATACTGCAGACCCTACTAGGAGAAATTACTTGACCAAGCATTTAAACATTTTAAATTACAAATACTAACACTTCACTCCATTTGCAGAGGAAACCTCTTTACTGGAGAGACTATACTTCATAATGGAATTGAGAAATGTGTACCATGCAGTACTTAAGTCTCAACATTATTCCTTTATATCACTCTCATATAAGAGTTTTTGTATTTTGTAGTAGCTGTAGTGTTTCTGTGTTTTTATTTCCATGTTTCGGTGGATTTTGAACAAGAAATTCTCTTGAGTATAAAGAAAATTCACCTCAAGTGGTTCATATACAGCATTAGCTATCAAGGTGATTTCAAGACTTTTCTTTTGCGTTTATATTCAAATCTATCCCCTGTATACAACTAGTACTCTTTAAAATCCAGTGACCAATTGGTCACTTAAAACCAGAGTTCATAGCCCACCCCTTTGTTCACTATCTTTACAACAGTGTCTAGCTTAAGGACACTGACAGGGTACAAAAATGGTATGCAAAAGACATGTAAAGGTAAATACTTTCCACTCCTCAGACTGCTGAAGCAATTGTACCATCTTCCTTGCAGTACGGGAATCTTGTATTCTTTGCATTTTGTATTCCTTACAGTCGTAAGTCATGTCATCTGTCTAACTGAAGATCCTGTACTCCTTTATTTGTGCTTTGTTACATTTGCCATTCCAAGTTCTCTCTCCAACTCTGTCTAGGGAGTTGCAGATATGTAGATATAGATGATACAGATATTGTATGCCCCTTTATACTTGCAGCTGAAATGATTGAAACTTTAGTAATTGTTATTGTTTTACTCTTGGAAAAGTTATCTGGGCTTTTCTAAATACTGGGCTAGTTTCCAGGCTCGAGTATACACCAGCAGTAATCAAGAATAATTTGATGTAAGAGAGTCATACAAATAATTAAAATCAGAATTTGACTTGCAGCCATGAAAAAAATTCTGCATGCCAACTAACATTTCCAATTTGTTATTTTCTAAAGCATTGAAGATTAATATTATGAAAAAGAAAGTGTGGTTATAACCTGGCCAATTCTTTCTTACATGGAAGAGTGCCACTGCATAATGGTTGGTTTCAGGCTTGCTGAGCAGGGTTTTCTCAACACAATAAGGAATATAAAAGATGTAAATAAAGCATTTCTCAAATACAAGCTTTCTTGAGAGCTTTTTCCAGGGAACATGTCATGGTCGTGTTAAATAAGGTGAAGCATATTGTGTCGTTGAAAATACCTTTTATCAAATCATGCAACCTTCAGTATGTACTTCTGTCTCAGTAGTGACTCACTGGGGGATTATAGCAACTTTTCATCATGTGCAAATAGTAGTGAGTTAATACCATTAAATTTAGACCATAAGTTAAGCTGGCAAGAAGTAGATCAGAAGAACCAATGAGCTTTGCAACTGGAAAACACCTATGAAGTCACGGTAGTCCACTTCATACCTTCTCACGATTATTAGTTTTCCTAAGTACAGTTCTATTGTTTCCTTCAGTATATGCAGTGTTTAGTGAGAATTTAAGGCTAAAAAGCTATTTGCTGCTTTAGAAAGATTTTCTCAGCTCTGCACAAACTTGTCTTTGTCTTATATTGCCAAATAACTCTTACCTGATTTCTTATTCTAGCCTAGGTAATTCACCTTTTTAAAATAAAGTCTTTTCCCCTTTTTGGACTCTGTTGTACACTGTTTGTTTGACAAGCAGATCAATAAACATTAGGTAGTCTCTGCATCGCATAAACTTCTAAATGTATTTCTTTAACTCATTCCAGTTTTCATCTCTTTTGCTTTTGAAAAGGCATATGTTATTATTTACTGGTAGATTTACTATACTGATTTTTTTCTTTCCTGTGTATTTCAGTTGGTATCTTGTGCAATGAAAATTATCTTCTCCTTATTCACTCTCCGGTTCAAAAAAAAAAGAGGGGGAAAGAAAATAAGAAGAGTGGTTGGCCTCCTCCTTCACGATCCTCAGTTTCCGATATATTCTACACTGTAACTTTCAAATCTCAGTATCACACAATGAGTTGGTCGAAAGGGACCACAGGGGGTCATCTGTTCTAACTTCCCTACTCAAGCAGGGTCATCCTAGAGCACATTCCACAGGATTGCATCAGGCTGTTCTTGAATATCTCCAGTGAGGGAGACTCCTCGACCTTTCTCAGCCTCTTCCAATGTTTGGTCACCCATACAGTTTTGTTCTTGTGTTCAGGTAGAACTTTCTGTGCATCAGTTTCTGCCCATTGCTTCTTCTGCTATTGCTTGGCACTACCAAGCCTGGCGCCATTCTCTTGACACCCTCCCTTCAGATACTCACAGACATTTTATGAAGTCCTTACTTGGTCATCTTTTCTCAAGGCTGAACAGGCTTGCGAAAAGCTCCCTCATTCTTTCCTCATAAGTGAGATGTTCCAGTTGCTTCTGGAGTACCTTAAGGTGAGTACCTTCTTAGCCCTCCTCTGGACCCACTCCAGGAACTCCATGTCTCTCTTGTTCTGAGGAGCCCAGAGGTGGACACAGCATTCCAGATGTGCCTCACCTGGGCAAGATTACCCCCCCTGACCTTTTGGCAATGTTCTTACATTGGCAGCCCAGGACACCATTGGCCTTCTTGGCCACCAGGACACAGTTCTGGCTCATGGACAACTTGTTGTTCACCAGGATTCCCAGGACCTTCTCTGCAGACCTGCTTTCCAGCAGGCTGAACCTCTGTAGTGGGGTTATTCCTCACCAGGTGCAAAAACACTTGAATTTGCAGACCCTGAATTTGTCTTCCTGACTTTCAGATGATTTATCTCTGCTCATCTCTCCACCCTTCTGAAGGGCTACACAGCCCTCTGGGGTATTGGCCACTGCTCTCAGCTTTGTGCTGTCAGTGGCCTGCTGAGGAGGCATCTGTCCCTTGTCTGAGTCACTGCTGAACAAGTTGAACAGCACTGGAGCCAGTATAACCCCTGGGGGGACACCCCTAGTGACGAACTCCAAACTAGGCAACTAGACTCTGGGATCTGCCATTCAGCCAGTTCTCATTCCACCTCACTGTCCACTCATGTAGTGTGCACTTCCTGAGCTTGCTGGCAAGGTCATTATGACAGATGGTGTCTAAAGCCTTGCTGAAGGCCAGGTAGACAACATCCTCCTCTTGAACTCTTCCCTCATCTATCCAGTAACTGTCCATCACAGAAAGCAGTCAGGTTGCTTAGGCATGATTTTCCTTATGTCATATGATCAAATAGCTTCCAGCTTTAGGATAAATGCCCCAAATGTCACCTCACCATTACAAAAAATTGAAAGAGGTGATAGCACTGCTTTATCGGACTCGTAGTCCCTTTAGTTATTTTATCCTCCCATTAAAGTTTAATTCTCATCCACTGTTCCACCTTAAACAGTATTTATTTCCTGATTAAGGTTGGAATTGCCAACAGCTATTTCAGAGTATATACAGCTCTTAGTGTATCTTGTGAGACTGCCACACCATGTTTTCTAATTATGAATGAACAATGGAGTACAGTTTCCAGCAGTTACAGAGTAAAAATTTTGCCATTTATTTTTTGCCAGTTCTTTTCTCCTATTTAATTCTTTTGTCCTATCTGCACTGCCTCGTGTGACTGTGATAAAGCAATAGTTTAATGTCCATATACTAATGGACTTATTTGTAAATCATCAACATGTCTGGAAATATACAGTCAAAAGAAATCTTCTGGTTGTGTATACTAATTTATTAATAGTATTTCTGGTTTTGTTTGTAAATGATTAACTCTTGGATTTCAGCAACCTGGTCCGGTGGAATGTGTCCCTACCCATGTCAGGTGAGTTAGGACTATACATCTTTAAGGTCTCTTTCAATTCACACCATTGTGTGATTCCATGATTTGAAGAAACAGATTTCAAAGGAAACTCATAGCAAAACTATTTAAAAATTTGAGGTGAAATGTCATTTTTGAAGGGTTCTAAATCAATGCAAGTACTTCTGTGGTTTTATAAATTTTAGGAGGATGTTACAGCAGCAGTCCAAGTACTTAATATGATTTCTGACAAAGGAACATGTTGTTAAGGAGGGCCCTGGCTTTTGCCCTAGTTATAAGCTTTATATATTTCCTGTTTCCTTTACTAAGACAAAAGTACAGGTGAAGGGATAGCTCTACAGGAAAATGCTTCACAGAGTAGCAGTTATGATCAATAGCTAACAAACCAACCACAGTGAAATATTTTTTAAAATCATGCTCTTACTAAACTCTTGAATTATCTTTAGCAGTTGTTTACCCAGGTTTTACAGAGGGTACCCAAACATATTTCTTGCATTAAAATCACTTTTATTGGATCAGAATGTAAGTTAAACCTATGGATTGTTAACACTTGCTATTTCTTGTTATTGTTAGTTGTGTGTTACCTTGCAGTTTTTGTTTCTGGATGTACATAACAACTACATATTGGGAGATGGCAACATTGGAACCAACTACCCAAGTGAAATGCTTGTATTTGTTGAGATACAGTAAATTAGTATGTATTAGCAGTGAGAATGATCTGTTAAAATCTCATTCAAACATAAATGATTTGGAGAAAAAACTGTAAAGAGATATAATTTTATTCTGTACTTAATATATTGAGTTCAGTAGTGAATCTGTTAGATTAGTTTCAAAACTGATGTTAAATATTAGTCCCAAGAACAAAATGTTGCTGTTTAAATACTGAAGTTTGAGGCTTACTCCTTTATTAGTTTATCTGAAGATAAAGATTTTTGTGTGAATTTTACTATGAGTGCAGAAAATGTAAGTGATTCAGCTGATGGTTGGATTTTATTTGAGAAATAACCTGAAGAAAGCATAACAGCTACCTTAAGATATGTACTTACTTTTGTACAGGGAAACCACAGTTTTAATAATAGGTACTTCCCCCTTCCCCTCATGAAAATGGTGTTTTTTGTTTTTGTGGGTTTTTGGGGGTTTTTTATGTTAGCTTTTTTATGGTGCAGATTGGAAGATGAAATGATCTTTCCAAAGTTCTTGAAAAATTAGGTCAACAATATAATTATTTGACATCTTCTGTATCTGTAATGAAAACAAGCACAATAAGAAAGTTTTTGAATATGAATCACCAGTGCTGAGGTCTTTCTAAAATTATCAGTTGTACTGACAACATTGCATCCCCTTTTCTTAGAAGAAGGGATTTAGGAAAATATAAAAATGTAAGCAAACAATGTGTATGGTACTACAACATCCATAAAAGTTAGATGAGTCATGAAGATAAACAAATCAAGAGAGACTTTGTGTGTATGTTCTTGACTCCTTGAAAAATGCTTTAGATAAAGTCTAACCACCTGAAAGTTCTTCTATATAGATCATAGTATATAGAGAATGTGATATTTTGTTTGTTTTGTTTTGATAAAGCTATCAAAAAAGTTTTAAGGTCAGTTATTATTTAAATAGATTCCCTGTTGATCTAAAGAAGGTTATTGACATAAAATGGCCTTTTTATTTACTTAGCCATTCCTATAAATTGCCTTTAAGTTATGCTAAATGAGACTCAACAGTGGTGTATTTTAGTTTCTAGAACAGCTCGAAAAGTTCAAGAAAATTGCTTTTATTTAAAAAAATACACCATTAAAGGTCAGTAAAGATCCAAATTTATTACAGAGCTCTTCAAGTTCAGGCATGGTCTAGTCTTGTTATAATTTTAGAAAGTTTGATGTATGTTTCTTCTGCCTTGCATATGACTGCTGATTTAGAGAAAAACAAATACGTTCACGATCCGAGTAGCATTGTTACACAGTATTGTGTGATCACCTTCTAAAAGTGGTAGCATGCTGCCTCAGGTAAGATGCTCGCATAGCACTGGGTAACTTGGTGTCTAGGCTGAATGTAGATTTTTAAAATTTAGACTTGAAAGCATTGATCATAGCTGGAACCATGTGTCTACATTAAGGATGAGAAGGATGCATTACTGGTTTTAGCCTAATGACCTACTGAAACACTGGCTTGCCTCTCCAGTTAAAAGCAAGGTTTTCACAAGTGTCCTTCTGTTTTTCTTCAGACTACCTTTCAGTCTCATGCAGCTCAGAGGTGAAGTACATGTAATAGTATAGTAAATCTGCACAAGTTTGAAAAGTTGAAGTGCATTTGAAATAAATGTTCCCTTTCTGAAATAATTGTGGACTGGATCCATGTGTTTGTGCATTAGAATCTCTGTTAAGTTTAATAAATCTCAAGCAGTCATTTTCATTCCCTTTTTATGTTAACTGCACTGCTAAACACAAAAGCTGTATTATGTGCAGAATGAGTGAGCTTATCCGTTTTAGAATGGAGTTATGTTTGGTATCTAAAGAACAATAACAGTTTGCTGCCTGACTGATCAATGCTGGATCAAGTTCACATTCCCAAGTTCCTACTCTCCCACCTACGTACTCAGGAGGTGGAAACATAGCAAACAGAGGGAGGACAGGCCCTCTTTTACACAGAAATGTTGAATTTATATTTGCCTAGTAAGGACAAAGCTGGGCTTGCATAGCAGCAAACATAGGTTTTAATTATTGCTTGTAAAAATATCGAAAGAAAAGCACAGAAGTTAGCACCAATTAATTTTTAGCCTGCTCATTGTTTTCTTTACTCCATGGAAACAAACTATAAAGGTTTAAAATATTTTTCATGCTACACTGCCAGAAAATTTTTCTGTGTTAGTATATAATTAGGAAAGAGTAGCCTTTGAGATACCTGAAACCTCTCCAATTTCAAATTCCTTATAAGTAATTTTAGTGAATTGGAACCAGGGTATGAAATAACAAGAAGTCAAACACTACTCTAGGAAATATTTAAGAATTTTTTGGTTCAGAAAGATAAATTATTGGGCCAGAAATGGAGGTAAAACTCATATGTGACAGGAACAAGTTGCTGTATATCCTCCAGAGTGGTCTATGGTTTTTAAAAGAATACACATTTTGCTTCCTGGAAGTTTTCTCTAGGCTTTTAAAAAAATTTGTTTGTGACTGTAAGAAGTGAATACCTGGGGAAGATATATTGCAACAGATACCCTCTATCTGAAATCTCTGCAGCCCTCTGTGTGCTGACCTAAAAAACTCTAACCTATGGATTCATGTGTAGTAATTCAGTCAGAAATTCAGAGTGATACTGAGGGTTCAAATGCTGCTGCTGTATTTCCAGCTGGCTAGACTTGAGAATGAAAGTTCTTGCTTTTGAGCCCTATGCTATTTTTCACACACACTGCAGAAATGCTGAGGTACTGAATATTTCTTGAGAGGAGATGGTAACTAAGTTTGTGTAAGTCTTCATTCCATCTCCATCAGTTCACTGTCTTCCACACAAGTCAGTAGGAGCAATGTTGAAGTATTTCTAGTTTACTGTACCTTCCTTATCTCCTTTTCACTTAGTGATGATTTAGAGTCACTGAAGACACAGATGTTGATCAACTTTTCTTTAATCATGGAAAATAAGTGATTTTTCTAAAACTTATTCCATCTCCATAAAGAAGGAATGCTTTATCTATTCTGTCTATTCTGTCTACCCCTTTGAAGGTCAAAGAAGAATTTAAATGTTGAAATGAGAATGTCTGGAGAAAGATAGTTTCAAAAAGTCTATTGGCTGACAGAGCTAGTATATGTCATGGTTCAGTATATGATTAATTGTCCTTAACATATGGGTTGGCAGTATATAATGGCCAGAAGACTAGAAAACTTTTGTTTTGAGTATGTTTCCCTAGTAAAGCTGTCAGAAGTATTTTTGATTGCTTCAATAGATCTATTGAATTTCACTACCTCTGGAAGGTGTATATTATTTCTTCAACAAGAAATTCAACAAACAAGTGAGGTTCTAGCAAGTAACATCCGGGTCTTAGCCACACACTCTCTTATCTACTGCAAAATATTAACTCTGTCTTGGCTGAAACTAGGACATTATCCACCCATGATTCTTAACCATTTATATGGTAAAGACTGATATATATACATAAAGACACCCAGATCCTACACCTTTCAACAGTATATATACACTAACACAGATACCATTTTCATAGTCAAGACCCATTCCTCCAAGTTGTCTATTGAGTTAAGTCAGTCCATAACTGTGCATTCTATCCATCCTAGATGTCTTCCAGGGCAGGAGAGCTATTGTTGGGGTTGCAATCTGCATCAGGAGCTCATGACTGCTGGAGCAGTTCATACTCTTTGTACAGGGTAGTTCTGGTATACACTGGCAGTGTTATTCAGCAACTAATATTATACAATTCAACATTGCAGACTCTTCTCACCCTAAAACCAAATCCCCTTGAGGTACACATCACATTTCCTGGTCCCTCTGCATTACCCACCGACTGTGCTCAGGTCCTTGAACAAAAATAATCCCAAGGATGAGTTTGCTTTGCTTGAGGCAGGACTAATCCAAACTGTATTCCCTAAAACTTTTCTTGTATGCATTAAGGGGACTTTATCCCATTCTACAGTACATGGGCATTTTGATTGGGCAGGGACAGACCTAGTAGTGGAGCCTGTGGTTTTAACTAAATTTAGAGCCCAGTGTTTGAAGGTCCCACCACCCATTGCTTTTAATGTGGTTTTTAATAGTCAATTGTACAGTTCAGTCTTCCCAGAGGCTGGTGAGTGATAGGGAATATGATATTGCCACTTAATACTGTGTTCCCTGGCCTTGGTTGTCCAGGAGGTTGTTTTGGAATTGAGTCCTGTTGCCTGTCTCAGTTCTCTCAGGGGTGCCATGTCACCACAGGACTTGCTTTCCAAGGTCCAGGATGGTCTTCCAGGCAGTGGTGCAAGACACAGGATACTTCTCCAGCCATGAGGTTGTTTAGAAGAGTGTGTAGTACTTGCCTTGGCAGGCCCGCAGGAATGTGAGGTAACCAATCTGCCAGGCCTTCCCTTACTTCTATTTTGACCATCTTCTACCATACCACAGAGGTTTTATTTGGCCTGCTTGATCCCAGCACATGTTTCATAGTTATGGGATATAGAGTCCATGGCTAAGCCCATCCCTAGATGATGAGCCCATCTGGGTGTTGGACCTCTTCCCTGATGACTGGAGGTGTCATGGGCCCACCAAGTTAGAAATAATTCACCCTTATGCTGCCAGCCCAGATCCTTCTGAGGCACTTTAATCTTGGCAGCTCGATCCACCCATCCCTTGTTGCAATGTTTTCAGCAGCCCAACTCCTGGGCTCATGGGCATTTCATCATGTACTTGTACAGCCAACTTCTCTGTCCAGGCAATGACATTTTGCCACAGTTCAGCAGCTCAGGTGCGTTTGTCTCTGCACTCCCAACTGGTCTTTTTCCATCATCCCAGACTGCTGACTGCTCTGGACCTACCCAGAGCATTTGACACCATCCACGAGTCACTGTAGAGATACAGTGCTGGCTACTTCTCTCCTTAGCAATATCTAAAGGCAGCTGGGCAGCTTTCAGCTCTGCAACATGACTTGATCCACCTTGTCCCTCAATTGCTTCTGTGACTTTGTGCATAGGGCTCCACACAGCTGCTTTCCATTTTTGATGTATCCCTATGATGTGGCAGGAACTGTCAGTGAATAAAGCGTATTGCTGTTCATTTTCAGGTAGCTGGCTACATGGTGGGAGCTCCTGAGCACATCACCTTTTCCTTCTCCGATGATGAGGGTCTGAAATTTCTGTCTTCGGGACAGTTAGTGATTAATGCCAAGATACCTTGGTGACTTGGGATTCAAAAGCTTCTTGTTGTTCAGGACTCCACTTGAAATAATTTTTCTTGTGTATCACATGACATGACCCTCAGAGAGGGTTTACAATCTGACTGTAGTCAGGAATACACCTCTTCCAAAAATCCTCATCACCTAGGAATGCCTGGGTTTCCTTTTTGCTGGTCAGTTACGACTGTCTTGGTTTAAGACAGTTTAAGGGGGACACTAAAATTACTTAATCAATCCTTTTGCACCAATATGGATAATGAATATGACTAGTTGTTACAAGTAAAAAAATAATAGCTTACTAAAAAAACCAAAATAGCAACAGGTAAAAAAACCCAGTTATAGTCACTAGTGAGGTAGTTACAAAGTTGATGAAATCTCTTGGACTCCCTCGCAACAAAGAGAAACTCAAAATGGTGGCACATATCCCCTTCCCCAAAACGGCACCAGGTATGGGCGACCACAGTGGGGAATCAGAGGGCAGATGGTGGCCGCCCTCCCCACCTTTGGGGGCAGGCAGCAGCTGTGCTGGTAAATGCAGCTGGCAAACTGGCAGCTGGGACTTGGCTTGGGTGTAGGACTAGTGGGGCGCCTTGGCCTTCTGCTGGCAGCAGACTGCGCTGCGGCTGCTGGGGCGCCTCACACCCGCGCCTTTCTGCCTCAGCCAGGCACTGCTGGCGGGCTGGGCTGGCTGCACCCAGTGGGGCTGCTCTGCTCCTCTGGGCCTACAGCCAGGTGTTGCAAAATGCACTCTGAGACAGTTTTTGATTGTGAAATGTAGCCTCTTGAGTTGCTACTGTTGCAAGTATAGGCAAGAAAAAGCTAAGAGGCAAGCCAAGTGGCCAGATAGGCAAGAGAGAGACTCTGCCTGAGAACATCGACTTTTAAAGGCCCTGGGACAACCCTGGCCCCAGCCCTACCTGGCCCCTATTCTGTTTGCCAGCCACAGGATCTTACTTTACACAGGATTTTTGGGCACAGAGAGGTATGGAATACAGTAACATTTTGGGTTACCCAGGACAGAGACATAGCTGCTACTTTGCTAACCATGTCCATTGGACTCCAGTGTTGTCCGTCTTGCCATTTTACTCCTAAATACTGAATTTTCTGGGCAGATCCCTTGACCTTACTTTGCTTTATGGCAAAACTAGCCTTCAGGAGGATTTGGGTTATCCCCTTTCTCAAAAACCTCCTCAGTTGCCCCATACTGTGATGCCATCAGTGTACTGCAGGTGTTCTGGAGCCTCACCTTTTCCAGTGCAGTCTGGATCAATCTATGGCAAATAGTGGGGCTGTGTTTCCACGCCTGGGACAGTCGATTCCAAGTGCACATCCCTCCAGCTGAAAGCAAACTGAGGCCTGACTCAACCTCTGCTGCTAAAGGAGTGGAGAAAAGCACATCAGCAGTGTCAGTGGTGCACCACTTTGCTGCCTTGGACTCCAGTCCATGCTGAAGTTCCAGCACATTCAGCACAGCAGTGCTCAGAGGTGGTGTGGCTTCATTCAGGCCATGACAGTCCACTGTCAGTTTCCATTCTGCACTGGACTCACACACTGCCCATATAGGGCTGTTAAAGGCTGAGTGAGGCTTGCTGACCACTCCTTGGGTCTCCAGGTCACAAATCATCTCAGGGTGGGGACCACAGAGTCCTGGCTGGTGCAGCTTTGCCGACAGTGCAGGGATGTGGTAGCGATCAGTACCTGGTGTTCTTTGACCCTCAGCAGCCCCACAGCAGAAGGGTCCTCTGAGAGACCAAGCAAGGTATTCAGCTGTCTAATTTCCTCTGTCTCCACAGTAGTCATCCCAAAAGCCTAATGATGCCCTTTTAGGTCCTTGAAATACCCTCTCCTGAGGTAATCTGTGCCAAGGATCCATCTGGCTTCTGGGCCAGTCACAGTGGGGTGTTTTAACAGAATCACAGAATGACATAATCACTAGGTTGGAAGAGACTTTCAAGATCATTGAGTCCAAGCCATGCCCTAACATCTCAACTAAACCATGGCACTGAGTGCCACATCCAGGCTTTTTTTAAAACACATCCAGGGATGGCGACTCCACCAACTCCCCAGGCAGGCTATTCCAGTACTTTATTACTCTTTCTGTGAAAAACTTCTTCCTAACATCCAACTCATATTTCCCCTGATGCAGCTTGAAGCTGTGTCCTCTCATTCTGTCAGTTGTTCCCCAGAGAAAGAGACCTACCCCCACCTGACTACAACCACCTTTCAGGAGGCTGTACAGAGTGGATAAGGTCACTTCTGAGTCTCCTTTTCTCCACGCTAAACAACCCCAGCTCCCTCAGCCGTTCCTCATAAGGTTTGTGTTCCAAGCCCCTCACCAGCTTCGTTGCCCTCCTCTGGACGCGCTCAAGCATCTCAGTGTCCTTCTTAAACTGAGTGGCCCAGAACTGGACACTGTTTTTGACATTCATTCCCAGCCAGGCTCACTCCAGCTTCCAGTACAGTCAGCTCTTTGGATTCCCTTGTCACCTCAGAAACAGAGGTAGAGTCTACCCCTACTTATCTTGATGGCATCAGGGTGCATGGCTCTGCTGCCATACCCTTGCATGCCTGATGTGCCAGGGCATGGGATCCACACAGTCCAGTAGATCTGATTGTCCCTTTCTTCTGCCTGGCTGGAGTCAGGACCCTTCTGTTTCTGGTCATGGCACTCCCTGCTCACCTCTTGAAAATATAAACTGAGGTCCTTTCAAGAGGACCAGAAGTTACATCAATCCTTCTATTCTGTCTGAGGGAGGACTTGCTCATTGGAAAACAGGAGTGGCATTTATCCTTGAAAATTTCCTGTGGTACCTGTTCTTCCTTTCAGCTCATGTACCCATGCTGTTAGTGCAGAGGTGAGTTTTCCATCCCACTTCCTCTTGTCCTCTCTGAGGTGATTCAGGTAAAAACCACAGGTTACCTCATGGTGTGTACTCTCCCTCTTGAGCTGTGAGGTGGTTGCTGCCAATAGCGAACTCTGTTCCCATACTAGTGAGGCATGGGACATTTCCTCTCTAACTTGCTTGAGACATCTGCATAGTAGTGAGACCGCTTGGCAAATCAGGAGGGGAATTTTTTTAAAAAAGAGCATTTTAGCACACCTTGAAAATATTATCATATTCTAGATAGTATAATCTGATACATAAATCATTTGTCTTACATGTTATATAAGATTGTTTAGTAATAAATAATAAGCTTATTATTTAGAGAGCCCGTGGTCATGTGGTCAGAGATATTTTCTTTATCAGATGATGACTCTGATCATGTAACTAAATAGGCGGTTACAGTGATTCATCTGTACCTAGGAACTTTCTTTACAAAGCAGAGTTGCCAATGTGGATAAGAAGGAAATATTTGCATAACCACTTTGAAAAAAATATTCCTGCCACAATATATGAAAGTCTTGTTGCAATGTACTGAAAGTGCATCCTCAAAGTTATTGTTTCAACAGGTTTTTGTCTCTTGGAGGTAGAGACAGTTTTAGGAGGAGCAAGGTTGATTTGAACAGAATTCCTCTGGAGGGATGTTACATTGAAAAATACCAGATACAGCATGCTGTTCTGAAAAGATCATGTTTATACCAGCATAGCAACTGTCAGAGGAATTGCAACATTTAGATTATCAATATAAATTAGCATCTTTCCTAAAAAAATACATAATATCAGAAAAACTTGATTTTTCATTTCAATGGATAAAGCTGTACACATGAAGATTGGACAAAATCACCTGGGGAACTTGCTGTTCTAACAGGAGCACATCCTGGGCTGGATTTCTTTTTCAGTAATTTTTATGTGGTGCTGATGTACTGTTTCTTGCAATGTGGATGCACCAACCATCTTGTCATTTTCTGATGTGACCCACTGCCTCCTTAGTTTCTCTGCAAAGTCCTGGTAGCAGACAATTGTTTCCCAATCAAATATTTCAAGCCATACTTAATCATCTAGTGAGCTACCAGATAAAATACTTCTCTGTATTTTCATTTTCTGAACCTTTTAACAAAAGATTAGAAGCCACACTTTTCCTGCTGAAACTATTTTCAGGTCACATAGGTTATTCTGAGGGCACATTGTCTTCTTGGTTTATAAGTAATCTAATTTTCTAATTTAAACTACGGTACTTTCCCCCCTCTTTTTATTCTCTTTAAATTATCCTTTTCTGATGTCACAGTGATGATGGCACTAGCCTGAGAAAGTAGTCTGTGTCATTCTAGTATGGTAGAAAGACTGGTGGGGGGAATTGTATTTTGTTTTCTGTTCAATGGGAATGTGTAGAAAGCTACAAAACTGCAATTTGTATACTGGTGAAGTTAGCTATATCTTGTAGGAGAAAATTCTCTGTGTAGTTGCTGGTGTCCATGTAGATCTGAATATATAAAAGTCAAGGTGTGTGTGTGATGTAAAATTCAGTAATTGAGATTCTAGAAATAAGAGGTTGGAAAATGGCTGCATTAGTTGTTGATTTCCTCCACTTTGCAGGAGGTCTTCTGAAGGTCATTTACAGTAAAGATTTTTGTTCCTGCATTTTCCATTTTTTCTTTTTGCCTTCCAGTATCTGAGGACTGTTGAAAAGACAACAAAATGGTATCAATTCAGTGTTCACCTTAGGTAAATCTACCTTCTTAGTTTATCAGTACTGGTTGTTTTTGTGTAAGAGTAGCACAGAAGTTATAGGCAACCTATGCAAAGGAAAAGTTCATGATTATAGTTTTTCACTGAGTTATGAAATACTATTAGTAGCCATCACAGCCAGAACAATTCAAAAATTTAAAAGGAATTTTAACAGGAATTTAAAAGTTCCTGTTTCAATATAGAGTTGTTTGCTGCAAAAAATATTCTCTTGTTTTCTAGGCTGTGTATGATTCTGAATGTTCATTGTATGCTTGGGATCTGGTCTGACTTGAGTAAGAGCTGATGTAAATCATTACCTAAGTCCAGCCTATTTAGTCTGTATTCACCTAATTTGTAGAAAGTGCTCCCTCCTCCCCCAGTTTTTCAAAATTTAGTTCTATTGAGTCCTAATCCCGCTGCTGAAAGAATGAAGGGTCCTAATATGTTTTGACATGTGTAAACTGCTTGTTCCCCGTCTTAATTATTGTATAGGACAGATCCATTAGCAGTCTCTGAAAGACAGTCTTCCTAAGTAAAGAAGGACATGCAGAACAGACTAATCTCTAAATTTCTGTTGTGAAGGGATTCAGGTATAACAGCCAGTGTCATGTGGACAGTAACTAGGACTGATGGAGGGTAATGCAGTAATTCCCATTTTAAATTGGGTGTGACATCACCCTTTTATCTGGTGTAAATAAGCTTTTCAAGTATGGAGGAATACAGTAGGAGACAAAATGTTCTTAAAACATCTTTCCTCCTCTCCCTTTTCTTGCCTTGTTCACTCCTCTTTCACGGCTTCCTTTTTCTTTTCATCTTCCTGCTCTCTCTCTCCCTGCTCTCTTCCACTGCCAGCAAAAGTTGCTACTCTGATTATTAGCTATATCTCATTGACACATCAATAAACAGAAATAAGAGTTGACTGATAAGAGACACTGCCAGTGTGCTGTGACCACCACTTGCTAGGCCCACCCTATTTCTGCCACAGCTTTTTGTCTTCTGCAGGCTATCTGTAATGGCAAGTTGACTTTTACCTTACACTGCAGTGCTGTTGTCTTAAGAGTAGGTGTATGTTCAAGTTAGATGTGCACCGCAGTCAGCATCAGGGAACCTCAGATGTTGGCTCCACATGGTACATTACAATAAAAAGTAACAATTCCTCTTCAATTTCCTTGACTGCTGTGCAGCTGCTAACAAAAAAACAGGAGTCTCCTCTCCTGTTCAGGAGTTTGAACACATGGTATATTTGTGTGTTTGTGGATTTTCATCCCTAATCATCCTCGGGTCTGTTGGTCTGAAAATCAATGTCTCTTGTAACCTTTTTTCCCCCTAGTTTTCCCTAAATATTCAACAGAAAAGGAAGTGTAGTTCTTTAAAGGACTTAGAGTATAAATATGTTTCATTGTTTCTATGGTCCAGTGTTTCCCATAACTACTTCTGTGGTAATGCACCTTCTAATCTGTTAACTGATCCAAGGAAAAACTGTTTAAGTAGTTGCATAAATTTGTGTTTGATGTTAACATGGTTTTTTGTTCATTCCCTTTGAACTATGTTCTGCTCATCTTTCTTCACTCAAATACACTCAGTTCAATTTGCAGGCACTTTCAGAATTATCATTTAGTAGAAAAATCTATTTTGGCTTTACAAAATAAAAATATGTTGTTTATACTAGTTTCACGTAGACCTGTAGTAAGTGTGAAATAAAAAACTACAGTAAGATTTTCTGTAGTGATATATCTGTTAAAAAGTTCTTTGTTTAATGCTTCATAGTAAAGCTTCTATTTAAAGCACTGAGTTTGATCTTGGCTTTGATCTAAAGCTTTTGATCTAGGAAGAAGGATGTTGTGGCAGTAAAACAAAAAAGCAAGGAGAGATTTTTTTTTCAAGTGATAAAGGGATACTCTCAAGATTTAATACACGTAATTGGATTACCTTTATTTACTTAAATCTTTTTACAAAGCACATCTAATTCTATATATTGAGGGTTTACCTACATACATGCTTTAATGTGCCCTATTCTTTTGCTAGAGCAGAGATTTCCTTGTGAAGCTTTCAAGAAATATAGCAATATATAGTTTTCTAAAGAGTATGAATAATTTTTAAAATACTGACAACACTTTAGTAACATAATTTTAACTATACCAAGTATGATTCACTCTATCCTTTTTAATGTATGATTCACTTTATCCTTTTTAAATATAAAAACAAATGCACTTGATAAAATCCTAACTTAGGAATTAATTGTATTTGGATTTTGCATGCCTGACATAATCTTAGAATCTTCCAACCTGCTGGAGTTTGAATATCATCTTCTGAGGCTGCAAGAATATCTGATGATGTCCCATGCCTAATTGCCTGCTCGTGGCATCTTGTTGAATAAATAAAGCCATCAGCCGAGCCCTTGATAAAGGGCTTTCTGTGGTGCAGTATACTTAAAGAGCTGCTTTGGATCTTGCTTTTAAGATGCATTCCAGATTCCCCAAAGTAGTTTAGTAGTTGGATTCTGGAGGTGAGAGCAAGTGCCAAGGCCAGTGTTGAAGAAATTAGTGGTGATCATGCTTTCTTAAACTATCCCCACTAGGCTATTCCTCTGTCCGTAAAGACCTATGACAGAGCATGGTTATAGGACGGTTCATAGGAAATCTTCCCTAGTAAGGGACTCGAAGAGAGAGCGTATCTCTCATGATTAGGCTGCAAACCGTGAGAAGCATGGATGTGGAGGGTATGGCTAGTCCTCCCGTCGGCTGCGCTGTCGCAGGGAGCGCGGGTTGGCGGCAGCACCGCCAATGCCCGGGCCGGGCGGGCTCCACACCTGCGAGGCGGGGCAGGGANGCTGGCGGCGGTCGGAGCTCGCTTCCCCCGCGCCTGCCGCCTCGGGGCCCCGTGGAGCGGGGCGCATCGCGGATCCTCCGCGGGCGATCCCGCCTCACGGTGCGCTTTTTCCCCTGTGTAGCCCCTGCTGGAGGAGAGAGAGACATGGAAGGAGTGTCAGCTCGTCCAGCAAGTGAGCGGCGAGGTGAGGAGGAAACCTTTCGCAGCTATTACTGTGCACCCGCTTCTTCCTCTTGCAGATCTGCTCCTGGAGTTTTCTACCTGACACACCATCCCCACCCTGTCACACTTTTGCTTTAGAAAAGAATTGCCTTCATATTAACAGTAAAAATATTGTTATGGGGGAAAAAAACCCAAAATGTTACGACTTTATTAAATAACAGCAACCACGCCATCCAGATTTGGCGTTGGTAGTCTGGAACAATGTTCGAGTGGGTGGTTGGAAATAAATCTCTTACTTGAAATAGAAGGCGAAAAGGGAGAGGTGTTCCCCACGAGTTTTTCATACTGCTGTGGTAACGTCCCATTTGGCAATCTGGTCTGACATCAAAATGTTTTAAGCAAAACCCCTTAAACCAAAAGGTCTAAGATGAAGAACATCACCTCACACTTTGATCATGTACAAGTAATAGCCAGATTACCTCAGACTACATCGCTTAAGAGAGGAAAAGTACTTTTTCCTTTCCAGTGAAGCAATGAAAAAGTTATCTTGAGTATCTTTATAGCTTTTTTCTAATCCTGAGTAACTACAATCAGGTTGCATCTTCTGCCTAAAAAAGCACCGTGATTTTGAACTCCAGGTCACAAAATGGATTCAGACAAACCAGAGGATCAGAAAAAGCAGCAAAAAGAAAATGAAACGGGATGAAGTTGTTTTCCAGCAGGTAAGCAATCATGATGTCAGTTTGTGTAATTGGACCAAGGGCAGAAGATCCAAAATGCTTTCTGGTTATGCCTTAAGCTTGGTGGAGATGTTGCTTCCACAGGGTGGAGTGTGGAGTGTCTTCCACGGGGTGACAGTAAGTGGGTGTAACAAAGTTTCAGAGTCACTATGTAGTTACAATGGCAAGAATTTAATAACCTTTTCAGATGTCTGTATTTAGGAGACAGAATTTTCATGTATTTGTATTTAACTGGGACATTCTCAGGAAGAAAGAGAAGGGTGTTTTCATCAGAGAAATACAGCCCTTGAGAGCTTTTGACAGGACCTGAGGCACTATTTTCAGATACTGGTAGGTGAGAGGCAGTTTTCATGGTAGATATTGGGACAATAAAAGATGTTATGTGCATGCTAAAACAAAATAGTTGGACTATGTAGTTGACTCCTCATTCAGAGGGTGAGTTTGAAAATCATCTATTTGTAGTATAGGTTTCAGTTAATGAAAATGTGATGATTGTTTTAAAAATTACTACAGAGGATTAAAAAACCTGAATACAACCAAATTTAAACTGTTTTTAAACCAGTTAATTTTGATTAATCTTTTGTGAAAAACCTGTTCTCTAAGGTTGAGTTGACCATTTAAGTTGCAATGTAGAAAGGTAAATAGTTAGCTGATGTTGAATAGCTATTTTCTGTCTCTTGAGGGAAGAAAAGGTGAATAAAGATGCACTTCCAAATACATTATTAGAACTGTGATTTTTTCTTTCTTTTTTTGGTTTTGAAAACAAATTTATGATTTTATTTTAGAGCTCTTGTTACTTTTAAAGGGTTAAAACAGCAGTGTGTTGGTTTGCTGTTTCGGCAGTGCTTCTAAAATGCGTAATGAATCATTGCTGTTTCTGTAGCCAAATTCTTCCTGATAGCATGTCTGCCAGCTCCTGAGATGTTGTCTTAATATGGGCATTGCAAGTATATGACAAATGTCCACAAAGTGCATTGTTGTGGTGGATGATTTACCAGTTCCATGGTTAGCTACAAACTGCAAATAGCATCCTTTAACTCACGACTTTTCTTTTGTATATGGAATACATCATTTAGGAAAGATGTTCTGTGTTGTGCTTTAGAATGGTGTGATCTAAATAGAGACAGCATAGACTGTTTCACCAGATAATTCCATTTCTATTTATATTTCTATATGTGAATGTGTGTTTGTGTGTATATGTAGCATTTGTACTTAAAGTCATTTTAGGCTAAGATGAAGATTTTGTAAGATAAAGATTGTATTGCCTTAGAAATTTGTGAGCAAAATGCATTGATGGTACTAATAATCCCAGTACAAACCAGACTGTGTGCATTTTGAAGAAATTTTTGAATGGTGCAAAGTAGGTCCTCTGAACAGTAGGTTTAAAAGTGCCTTATGCTGTTATACCAATCCTAATCTGTTTTATAGGAGAAGGCTTCATTAATGCAAAATCCCTTTGTAAAGATAAAACCTTTTCTGTTGAGAATGGTGTTCTCCAAGTGTTCCACAGTTTGTAAGAGAGAACCTCACCATAGACCTGGCAGTGATAGAAATGCAAAACCTGATGTGTAAACATAAGATAATACTCATTGTTTTTTCAAACAGTAATTCTAGAACAAGGTCTGTGAGTAGACATATGAATTAAAATCAAAGGCAAGCATAACCATATTCTTCTAATATCTACAAGTATTAATTAATGGAGATCCAACGCATATTCACAGCACTGCATTTGCAAGGTAGTTAATCACATGGGAAGGAAGAGGCGTAACAATAATTTTATATTTGATAGTAAACCACTGACTGTTCACTGAGATTGGAATTCTTTATATTGCTTAGAAGTTTGGCCATTGCAATGGTGACTTTTTTAATACAGTTACAGGTAAGGGAACAGAGGAGAAAAAGGGTAAGGGACCTCCCTGGTGCTAGGAGAGCTTTATTATTTGGTTTCAGATTTGGATGCACTAGGTTTTCAACCTTGACTTACCAGTGCAATTCCTACTCACTGTAGGTGGTGCTAACCTCTGTTCCATGAGAATTCTTGATTTTTAGTTATGTCTGCTTGAAGAAGAAACAGCAATATACAGAGGTTAAAATGGCATTATACAGAAGTTAAAGTATCTTCAGAAATAAACAAGAGAACATGAAAGAGGAAAGCATGTAATGGAAAAGTAAGACTACCTTGAAGATAGCAGAGAAATAGAAATAAAGATGTGGAGTGACAAGAAGGAGGTGCGAAGGTGAACAGTAATAAAAGTCAGAGAGTTGGTAACAGCTCATATTACAACTGTGATAAAAATCAAGATACTAATGTATTTTGCTACACATATAAAACTGCACTTTGCTTTGATCTTGCTTATCCTTTCAAAACAAACACCAGCTTCTTAAATGCAGCTTCTAAACTTTCAAAAAAAGTGGTAACTTTTTATACGTAAGGTCTAAACTTCCATCTGCCTGTGCTGTCAGATTTTCCTCTAAGCTTTCATGTGCCTGTGCTGTCCAATTTTCTTCTAGTATTTTTCTTCTTTGTAATAGGGTGTCCAGTTTCTAATACAAGATGGATAACTTTGCTGTACTGAGTCTCTGCCAAATCAAAGCAACTGCATCCAAGTACAAAGTGTAGGACAGAAAAATAACCGTATTGAATAACTGAAACAGAATGGTAAAGGAAAGGTTACTCCCCAACTGCCAAGGAATTGCTTCTTGAAAAAAAATTGCCTTCCAAATGGTTAAGTTTGTAAGAGCTGACTTTATATACACTTACACACACTAAAAAACATTTGAGGATACCATGTGCTGGATAAAACTATGTGACTGTAGTGTTAACTGTGATGGAGAGGAACCAGTGGGGAAACTTGTGTAGAAAGGTGTGGCGTTGCTTTTCAGCGTGGATCTGCACGGTGGATTACAGCAGTGGAACAGAACTGATGGGTGAGAAAGACTTCTAGCCGAATTGCTGAGGGTTGTCATACTTTTGCTCTTCTTTATTTAGGTTTTTTGTTTGTTTGATTTTAAGCTTTTCTAAATTTCTAGCCTTTGTGCTGTTCTAGCTCTGAAACTCCTTATATTTTCTTAATGCCTTTTATGCCAATATTGTCTTTCCTACTTCTTTTCTCTCCCTGTCTTCTTTTGACTCATTTAGTCACCTTCAGTACTGTTCACTCCTTTCTATTTACTTTCAGTCTCTCTGTTTCAAAGAAATGGAAAAAAACCTTGAAAAACTGAAAAAAGTTACTTTTTGCTCACCATGTTTTCTGCTTATAGTTCTCTCCAACTACTCTTCTTAAAATGCATGTACACATACACAAATTTAAACACATTCACCTTCTGCATTTCTACTTTTGTCCTCCTTTCTATTCTTGTATGTATTTCACTACTCATTTAATATTATGCTGTTTCTTCATGTTCTTATTTATGTGTTCAGCACATTTAGCAGTCAGTATGTGTATCAATACAGAATGCTGTTCTTGTGTGAAATTTAGAGGAAGTATAACAGAATTGATAAGAATTACTTAGTTAAAATAAGCATTGTTTTATAATGAAGAGTATGATAGAACTGTTATATGATGTTGTGATGATGATGATGATGTTTCTTTTAATAGTTGACTGTGTCTGTGTGAAAAAAAAGATTCCATTATCCATCTGTTTTAAGTAGAGGAAAATTATCTTCTGGTCAGACTAGTCGAATTGTACCATGTGATCTGTATCTCCTGTGGAAAACATCTTTTCATTAAAAGACTAATTCACTTTTACACGATGTTCAGTGTCAAAACATAAAAGCTGATTTGGAAATATCCCAGTGGTATAAGTGTCGTCAGTTGACATAACAAGGATACACAGGATTTAGGAAAAACATTGAACTAAACATGAGTATATATTCAAACTAGATAAAGAACATGTTTCCTGCTCATGATCAAAAATGCATTTGACTGTTTCAGTTTTAGTTTGATCATATACTGAAACTTTGGGGAGTAATTCAACTTTTCCAGAATAATTTCTGCTGCTTTCTCAGAAATACTGTTTTCTTTTGTTTAAGGTTTGTCTATTAGTTTTACTAGCAATGTGATTTTGATTTTTTTCCTATTGGTCGTTGCTGTTGATCCTTTGTGTCACTCTAGAGATTCACAGATGTCAGTATTTAAGCTCTCTTAATAACCTGAGCAAAAATGACTCTGTTGATATAGCTTTAAAGTTTCTAATAAAAGATAAAAATCTCAATCCCAAAGTTGGGATATGTATGACTGATGCTAAATGCTGTCTTTGCCCTTTAATAATGAATTCACCAGTGTAAATGAAACACAAGAAAAAAATCTTTTCATTCTCTAAAATGAGTTGTCTTGTTTATGCAAGTAGAAAATATTTTGAAATCTCATAAAAATACTGATTTAAAAAAAAACCCCAAAAACGTGGTATAAAAGACTTTCTAGTTAACTAGAATATTTATTCAGGATGGTATGCTTCTGCTAATTCAGGTAGCAACTGTTAACTTGGAATGCATAAAAAATCACATTAAATCTTTAACTGGCATGTATTATTGTTTGTCGAAATAAGTATTTTTATTAGAATCTACTAAACTAAGGATTAAAGTAAGGATCAAATCTGAAATAATCTGTTGATTTTATGCACTGCTTAACAGCTAAAAGAAACATGGTGAAAAGTCCTAAACTGTTATTCAAAGATGTTTCAGTGGTATTATTTGCTGTACCAAATTCTATTAATTTCACAGAACTTTCTAGGCACCCTGTAAACTGGCCTTTACTGATTAAAGAAAACATTTAATTAATTTCTCATTCAGAAATTTGAATTGAAAATTTCTCCCAGCTCATGTACAAGATCTGATTTGCATTATATATTGTTAAGCTGTCTGAGAAATAGACACTGTAATTTAAAAGCTTTTTTAATGATTACATAGGAATATAATTTCAGGCCATTGGAACAAAGCAATTTTAGTATTTAGTTCTCCATCCCCAAAAGAATATTTGTATCTGTGAAATGTTTGGAACCTTCTTAATTGTGCTGTTCCAAAGTACTGTTGTTTTTCAGGATAGTGCCATAGTGCCACTTCAGAATTCACCTAAGAAACATTTAATAGAACATGAAGATATTGTGTGTAAATACGTGTATAAAAAACAAAACAAAACAAACAAAAAAACCCAACCAAAAAATCCCAACCAAAAAAAAAAATGAACAAGAGTGAAATTTTTGGTTTAGTAATTTTTTAAATAGCCTCTTCTGACCATAGTATCAGTTGTATCTTATTTCCAGGAGTGGTATGCCAGGATCATAGTTTTCTTTTTAATAGCACCCATCTCTCTTAGCAAGGAATTGTTGTATTGCATTCCATATGAAGCCTCACAGATAGATATTAAGTTGTCAAAGAGTGAATGTTCTCATTAGGCCACATTTTTAGATAAATGAAGCAATTTATCACCATGCATATGCTAATACTTCCATGGCCTTTCTGAATCTGAGATGATCATCTCTAAATTAGGAGATCTCAGGCCAGAACAGCTATGTGTTGAAATAGTTTAAAGTTTGCAGATATTTACATCACTGTTAATTATAGTTGTCCAAACAAGCAACCATCATGTTCAATGGTAGATTAAGGCCTCCTGTTGTAAAAGACAAGGTTTGTCCAGAAAGGCATAAAAAAGCAGTTTTAGTAGAGGAGTTTATTGCTTTTGATTTGTAGGAAGAATTAGTTACACATTTGTGTAACAGTTTGGCTATCAGTCTCACTGGAAGCATTTTAAGAAGGTGATGTTTGTGTATGTTATCGTATGATGCTATCTAGAACTACTTTACTGGGATTGACAACTGCTGCTAACTTGGTCAGTCTGCTGCTGTTTCTAGTTATAAAGTCCTATTTTTGGTAGTTGAAACATGGTGATTCATACCTTAGCTTAATAAAAAGAAGTTTTGTCTTTAATAAAACAGGAAATGGAAAATGTGAGAACAGTTTTATTCTTTCCAAAACAGAAAAAAACCCCAAAAAGCATTTGATTGTTTTTGGTACTGCTCAAGTGTATGTCCCCTCCAGTGTTTACACAGTGAATTCTGAGTGGTGGTATAGTGAGTTCTGGGATCAGGCAGAGGGCTGTCCCTTTCAGGGCATTTGCAACTGGAGCAGCACAGCACATTTGGAAAAAAGTGGTACACTGTATTCAAATACTCCATAAGTTTTTTCCTACAGATTTTTCCTATGGATTTTTTATTAGCTGAGAATATACATCTGTGCATGCCAGCTGAATAATCTACTTGATTCAAATGTCCCCAGGTTCTTATTGATGTGATTGACTATAATGATTCCTAAGGAGGCTTACTGGTCTGCTGGCTCAAATGTGTGCTGTATTTCAGTATTACATGTGGTTTATTTCAGTCTTATATTTATTGCACATTGTCAGAATAGGCTTAACTATTTTTTGATGACTGGTCATAGCTATTGTCCTCATTGTATGTGTACTTTTGAATTTGAATTATGTTCACATGCTATATAGTAAAAGCACATATGTAGTAGTCTGTAAGTGCAGACATGTTTTTTTAAAGAAATGTGTGAGCACAGAAGGTAAGGCTAGGCCTTTTGCAAAAGGATTTGGTAGTTCTCAATCAGTTTTTTCATGGCCACAGTACTAAAAGTAGTTATAGGTACTTTATTTATATTTATATTGTCATAAAACATACTTTATAGTAATGAATTTCATCTATAGTAATTTTAGATTATAAGTATCAATATAGGTGTTGGCTTTGAGTCTATTCTAAATAATAATAATAATTTAATGGACAACTCTTTACCTTTTCATCTTTGAATGTATGTATGCAGTCTGTAAACTTTAATGCTAAGGGAGAATAATTAACAAAAGCTTGCTAAATAATGGGGGTTTTTGGTGCAAAAGATTTTGATTGTAAAACTTTCAGGCATAGTTTGATAAGGTGTTGGAGGGCACGATAACAGCCAGAAGTCAGAAGTGTGCCTGTGTGTTGTATCTTCACAGCACAGAGAGAGGTATGATGGCAAGTCTGTTCCTGTTTTATTAACTTGGGGGTAGTACAGAGTTGGAACCTATGATAAAGAAAATAGCATACATGGTCCTTTGCTACAGAGGTGTATTTATTCTGGTGATGTGTGTTGCTTCACAACTTACATGAGACAGAAATGTAGAGTTAAGTGTCTTGTGTGAATGTCTTGTGTTGCTATCCAGCCTTCTGGTATAAAGTCACATACAAGTAATTATTTAATGAGCTATATTTAATGGAAAATCAGACTATCAGATTCTGTTTTGCTTCATGAGGAAGATGGATTTTTTCTGAAAACCACCCATTTTGTAGTTCCAGAGAGTACTTCATATCTTGCACTTGTTTTAATCAGTTAAAGCCTTTGAATATGCCATATAGGAATTTGTTTGGAGTGTTTTTAAAAAGGAAGGTTATGTAATACCAGTGACCTAGATGGCATGTAGACACTAAGTCTCTTCATTTGTTTTCTCTTGTCCAGACCATTGAGATGGGAAGCATTCTTAGAATTATTTTTTCTTAAAAGTCAGTTGATTTCCCTATGTAACGGTAATCCCTTGGCTAGGCCTGAAAGCAGTACTGTTTACTCTTCAAAAGAGCCATGTGTTTGAATTTTTTTGTTTCATTTTGGTGCCTGTGTTGGGTTGGTTGTGGTTTTTTTGGTTGTTTTGTGGGGTTTTTTTTTGTTTTGTTTTGTTGTATGTTTGTTGTTGTTGTTTTTTTGGTTTGGGTTGTGGGTTGGGTTGTTGTTGTGGGTTTTTTTGGTTTTTTTTAGTAAAGTACTACAAACCTTCAACTTATACTGGATTTTCATATATTAATTGCCTGGGTATAGAAGAAAGAGCTACCCAGTGTATCCCTGATTCTTCTCATAGTGTGCCTAAATCACAAACTGTTTTGATTTGTAGCTGTCTAGTTTGTATGTGTAAGAATGTGTGTAAAAGGTCACTTTCTTGCTCTATAATGGTGTTGTCTTTATGACACCACATTTGCTATGACAGAAAGATGGCTGAGCAGTTAAGAGTCAGTGACTCTGGTTTCCTTCTTAGCTTATATCCTGCTTATTTTCCATGAACACTGATCTGAGAAGTGAGCTATTGCTCCCAACATGTCTTTAACCTCCATTGAGAAGCTGCTGCTGTTTTAGTTGATGTATCCTTCTTTCTAAAATAAAAAGAAATTGAGCACATCAGTGTGTTTCTCTAGCACATACCATTGCTTCTCATTCCAGTTACAGCATTAAAATCTGTGAAACCTGTACAGAGTTGTTGTCTTAACCATGCATAGGCTGCCGAATTACAGAATATTACTATCCTTCTACCACACAAATGAGCTGTGCTAAGTAGAGAGAGTAAGCAGTTTCAAGTTCTGTGTCTTTGTAAGCTAAAAATATTCTTATCTAAATGTTTTGTTACTTATGACATTAAATTAGTACTTGTAAAACATATTGAGTTTGGTAAATGGGAGAGTTCATGGAGTTTCTGTTTGTCATTGCTGGTGTTAGAGCAAGACTGATGGTTTCAGATAAGGGAACTGTGTTCTTTGGGCTACACATAAGCTTTTCACTACCATACCTATATCTGTGGTGCAGATATACAACTTGATGTGTCCAAATCATATGGTACTCAGTGTTTGACTATATTCCTTTCATGAGTGAAAAGCAAGTGCTTTTCAGCTTATCTTGAGTCATCTTGATCTGAATGTTTCTATTACCATCAAAACCTAGAATAAGCCAAATGCATATATAAAGTGTTATAAAAATGTCTTTTCTTGACAGAATAAAAATCCATTGTGACTCAACAAATCTCCTACGGAAAAGTACTTTCAAAGAGTAGTGAGTTTTACTTGGCCAGAACACTGAGACTATCTGTTAAAATCTGATTATCTGTGATTATCTGTATAAAAATCTGATTACAGATGCTGAGACCTGAACTCTGGATTACTCATTTAGAGATATGAAATAAACCTGACAACAGAATATCTCAGTACTAGTTACACAGAGGAAAAACAGGAAAATGAGAGAAGTTGGATCAATGTACCATCGCCTTCATTATTGTGATTCTAATTATATTTAAAATTTTATTAAATTTCTGAGTCACAATATGTGTCGTGACCAGTTATTATCAACACAAATAATTATCCTTGAGATTTCACAATGCTCATTACTACTCACGTGTTGTCTGAGGTAGGCATAAGAAAGGAAGAAAGGAAAGGATAGGTTAGAGCAGCCTCACCTCCAGTGTTGGGAGTTTTGCTATACGAGGAGCAGCTGAGGGCACTTGATCTGTTCAGCCTGGAGGAGACTGAGGACAGACCCCACTGTAGTTACAACTTTCTTGTGAGGGAAGCACTGATCTCTTCTCTCTAGTGACCAGTGACAGGAGCCCAGGGAATGGCCTGGAGCTGTGTCTGGGGAGGTTTAGATTGGCTGTTAGAAAAAGGTTCATCACCCAGAGGGTGGTTGGGCACTGGAACAGGCTCCCCAGGCAAATGGTCACAGTACCAGCCTGGCAGAGTTCAAGAAGTGTTCAGACAGTGCTCTTAGGCACATGAGGCGACTCTTGAGGATGATGCTGTGCAGGGCCAGGAGTTGGACTTGGTTCTTGAGGGTCCCTTCTAGGTCAGAGTCACCTGTGATTCTGTAATTGTAGAAGGAAACTTAAAGCTCAAGGTTTTCAGTTTGTGTTCAACCTCCTTAGCAAGCACCTGCATTTCCCACTTTTGGGTTCTGTTTCCGTGGGAGTTTTACAAACAACCCTGCTAGAGGCCTGTAAAACACTCCAGAATAGAATACAGAATTAAAGTTGCTTTAAGTTACAAATGAGGAGAATTTGAATTTGATGTCAATGTTAGAAGTTGGGGGATGGGAATTAAAAGGTATATGAAGGGAATGTCCAGTTGAAGATGTCATTTCTATTCTGGAAGCTACCATATAGTGCAAATGCCTTTTCTTTTTCCAGTTTCTTGAATTTATTGCCATCTTGGTTTAGTTAAGAGTGGATTGGGTGGGTGTTTTGCTATGCGGACTCTTTCCAAAGCACTGGCAAAGATTTACAGTAAATCCAGCTGAGTTTCCCTGAGGGTTTGAGCTGAAATTCTGACTTTCATATTAAATTAGGCATGGTTAGAACAGAAAAACTATTTGTGAAGTTTTTATGAAAGACGTGACTTGCTAAACAGGCAAGAGGGATGCAAACCATTGGTCAAAAAATATATCCAGGATACAAGGGCTCTTATATAACTTGAAGAGACAGAGATAAAAGGAAAAGCCTTTAAATGTTTAAAATAAAAAAAATAAAAAATAAAAAAAAACAAAAAAACCACACCCCTGTCAAACTTCTTTGTGCAAGTTACCCCTGTTTGAGCATTTTGCCTCAAAAAATTGCTTCCCCTTCTTTTCTAAACACCTAAACCTTCAGGCAACCATTCCATGTATTTCAGCCAGACAATGTTTCGAAGTTTGGTTTTGGTTTTTTTTCTGTTCAGTTGTGTTTTTGCAATACTTGAAGATATTTTGGCAAATGTCTTCTGGGGTGTGGCAGTGACCAAAAGTGCTTGCTATTCATCTCCATGGCCTTATTTTTATCTATTGCTGTTTGTCTTTATGGCAGGCTGCTGCTGATATTTTTGCCTGTATTTTGGGTTATTTAATGAATGAGAATCATGGCATAAACATTTTCCCGTGCCACTCCAGGCAGAAATCTGTATTAAACATTGAAATGACCCTTTGAATGTAATTTCTTTTTTTTTTTTTTTGAGTTAAAAATTGTGTTATGCTTTGAAAATAACTGTGTCTTTGACAAGTTTAGATTGATGTGTGATTAGAGAAAACAGTGTTAAAAAATCTGGCAATTATCCATCTACACTTGAGTCTTCTTCATAGTTCATGCTGGATTAATCACTTGCTTATGTCAGGATTAGCATCACTGAGTGCTTAGAGAAAAATGAAAGATAGTGACACAATCATGAAGTTGGGCTCTGCACATCATAAATGCAATCCTTTTATTTTCCTCTCCTGTCTTGTATCATATCCCATCTGTCTGCATTTCCACATTGGTTCATTATAATTTTCCTCTTCATTTTTTAGGGACTACTTGAGTTTCAGCATGAGAGTGAAAATCCATTTCTAACCAGGGGATGTTTATAGATACATTACTATAATGAGTACGTGTGTTTTACGTGATATAAACCTCTCTTACGCTTAGGTGTTTCCAGTTTGCCTGTGAACAAAAAGGAGATGATGAAAGGTTAATGTTGCTTCTTTTGTGATTTTTACTTGAATTGATGGGAAGCAAATGGAGCAACTCCATGCTGCTACAGATACACTTGTCTTTTGATTCTTTCTGTACCATTATACATCTGTTCTTGTGGAAGATAATGTTGTCATATAATATAAATGGCTGAGATTGATTCTTTGTGACTATGCCTGTTTTAATGTGATGAAGGAATTTAAGCATTTTTGGATGCATAGGAAAATGCAAAAACTGAAATTATACTAAGAATGTGGTGGGATACATTTTAGCTCAAATATGAGTTAAACCTCATGTAGCTATCTTCATTTTGTCCCAGCTGGAAAACCCTACTGGTGTTTAAGTTGCACAGCAGTTCCTTGCTTTCATAGCCTCTTGGGTAGTTAAAAAAATTTCTACATGAAATGTTTTGCGTGTTGTGTTTTTTTCCTAATGTCTTGGCTCCTATGCAGAAGCAAAATATTAAAATGTTCTTTGACTACGCTGCTTTAAGATTAGGTAATGGTGTGTCTTTTAAAATCTTTACAAAAACCTCTATCTATGCTCCTTAAAAATCTTAAAAACTCCTGAAAGGCAGGAGCAAGGAGTATTGGGGTAAAAGACAGTTTAAAGCTGACAATAAAAAATAGAATATGTACATACTTGAATCTCTGATAAAGTGGGTTTTGATTAAATGCAGGAGAAGTTATAACAAAAACCTAACTGGTTAAACTGGGAGTTCCCATTATTAACATCATAAAATTATTAGAAATAGAATTCACAGCAAACAGGATGTCTGGTCATAGCACTGCAGCTTCAGCTGCCTGGTATTTATGCAGCTGACCTTCTGTACTGACATCAGAGCAGTGAGGAGCCTCGTGACTGTGAATAAGAGTCTTGTTTGATCTGCTCATACTAACATGGTAGCTTGTGGAAGGAATGAGCTAGCCTTTAAGGAATAATGTGAAGAAATGAATTGGTACCTCCGGGGAATAGCACATAAACCACTCCTGATCTGTGGCTGACACATCCTTTCTGTAAAGCTTTAGTTTTGCCTCCACTTGTGGCCAGTGGAACTTTTCAATTTCTTTTAAATAGTAATATCATTTATTTTTTTTCTGATACTAAATTTGGAAGTAGGGTGTGAGTAGTATGGAGACTTTATTCCAAGTTCCTAAACTACTTGTACCAAATGTTAAGGGAGATGGACTGTGTTGCCCAGGCAAAAGGACATAGTGAGCATTCTTTCATCATGGAGTGCATTCCTCCTTGACCATTTACAGTGGAACTCCTAAGGAAACACCTTCCTCAGCACAATAGGCACGCAAACATTCCTGCAGTTTGAAGCCTGGACCAGACTGGCTGACATTTCAGCACAGAGAATTTTGTGTTCACAATCCCTGCCTATTGTGTGATGACTTACGAGAGAATCGGGCTGGCTCTGGAGAGCTGCAGCACATGGGGGTCTCATGATTGCCATATGGAATTATATTATTTGCATTCATATTGTTGTGAAATGTGGTCAGCTGTGCTAACTGCACTCAGTTGAAATTAACCTTCTCTATTGTGTTCTTTTCTGTTACTCACCAAATTTGCATCTCTTTCAACTGAAAAGTAGAGTGCCCTAAGTTTTGAGGGGAAAATCTGTGAATGTAGCAAAATAAGATGTAAAAAGTATCTAAGAATATTGGTCTCAATTTTGTGTGCTAAATCTGTACATACAGATCTTTGTTTTGGCTCACTGCTAAGTTCTTAGGTTTTTCATTGTAGCCTAGTTTTGATTTTTCTTCCTTTCAGAAGAAATTTCAGAAATCAGAAGTCAGAAATTCTGTTGTGTATCAGCATATGTATTAATGGCATATTTGAAATAAAAGTTATAAACCAGGAATACCTATTTCCAATATCTCAATATCTTTTTGCCAATCCATTTGTTTACTGAACCTTTGAAAAGAGAGATATAATGTTCAATTAACTGAAATAATGTACAACACTCAAATACCACACCCAGCCTGCTTAGGAGGACAATATTTATTTTTGTGCCTACATGCCCTTGAATAGTTATGGGGAAGGTTTACGGTTGGTGTCAGTCTATAGTGGAAAAATACAAATCTGAACCTATTGTTTGAGAAGACAAAATGTGTATGTGAAACCAAAATGCTGGAAGAGCATCTGGTACAAGAAATGTACCTCTCTTAAAGAAATGTATCTATAATGGTGAAATTGGATTGACAAAAAGCTCTTACTAAGTTTTGATGGCCTCTCAGACTGGGGGAAGCTTTCTCCAAGATCTTATGTATGTTATTAAAGAAGGCACAGGATGTAGTGTGTGTGTAATGATTTGGATTTCTCCCCCCCGTCTCAAAACCAAAAAGAAGTCCTGTGTCTTAAGAAATGTAACTGTACACTTTTAATTGGTTTCATTATAACTTATGTGTTAGTTTGAAAGAGGTAGTTTTAAAAAGAAATTTAGCGGTGCTGCTTTTTTAATCTTGTTGGGGAAGTGTGATTAATTCCTGTTAAGTCTTTGCTTGGTTCTTTTCAAGAATTATCTTGCTGTGCCAATTTCTGTATCAATATCTCAGCAAAGTGAGCTAGGCTTGCGGAAGACCAAACACATTTGGGTCTGTGACAGGAGAGGTTGTGGATTTAATTCTGAAAAGGTGGGTTGGTCTACAGAAAATGTACTTGACACCACAAAAGGCTTCCTTCCTCCCACCTGATGCCCTCACAAGCTGTCCTGATTCCCTACCTGTTGAGGTTCACATGTCTAAGTGTGGGCAGAGCTTCACTTACAGCCTGCTTGCTCTTTCTGCAAAGGTATGTGAGGGGTGCAGCAGTCTTTTCTCAAGAGTGTGAGGAGGCATCCCACAGGTCAGATGGTTTGAATGTTAATCATTGAGTAGAAGGCCAGCTCCTTAGGTGCATGAGGCTATGCTGAGGGTGTGGGCATTGTCTGTGTTTCTCCTTGCTCACTGAAGCAATACAAGAGCCAACCTGCCATAGTCTCCTTTCCTAATCCATTTTGCTTTGAACGACCAGTAGTAATTCTTCAGAGAATGCTCTGCCAGTGTCATGCCAGCATGAAGTATGTTGAAGACCCTCACAGCAACTAATGCTAAAAAACTGGAGCTGGAAGCTTTAAAATATGTTTTTGAATCCCTCTGTTACCAGTTTATATGCTCTGAAGCGATCAGGTTGATAAATTGCATGACTCTGGGGTGAGACTCTAAGAAAAACTGAAAAGTGTGTTCTTTTGTATGTTCTGGCCACAAATTATCACAAAACTGAAGTTTTCTTATCTTCTGTGCATGTATCTACAGGACAGTGAAAAGCTACAAATACTGCATTGTCAATCATAAATACACTATCAATACACATGATTTATGGTAAATTTTCATAGGAGATTAGCAGGCACTCATCTATCATGGATTGATAGTAACTTGGGCCACTTGAAGCTCTCCTTCGGCTTAAATGTCAGTAGATACTTACTTCATTTCCAAATAATGATCTTTATAAAAAGAAGAAAAAGAGGGTGGTTAAAACCATAAACCTATGGTTTTATTTTATGGTTTTATCAATCTATTTAAGATTAAACAAATTCTGTTTTTTTGAGTCAGGAGCTCTGTCTTCATTTTTCATTTTTTGTGCATACCAGGTTTCTACACGTAGGTGCACAAAGTAGAGACTGCTGCATACTTCTGAGAAGCAGAGTTCCCAAAAGAGTAAAAGCCAATTTTCTAGTCCAAACCATATTTTACCTTTTATTAGTCAGTTAGACGTTTTAATGTTGGGCCAATTTCAAATCTAAGCAGCATAGTTCTGTAGCAATGTGCTATTCAGAGGGTTCAGGCCTTAAGCAAGTTCATCACAGGCATGTGATGCCCGTGTCCACAGTGATCTGTGATTTGTCAAGTGGGGTAAAGGACTGAAGGATTGAAGAGTTCAGACTTAGCTGAAATTAATAGAAATTTTTACACATATGGCATGCACACAATGACTGTTCTCGGAATGAAGCCACTGAAATAAAGTTAGCAGATCTGATCTTTTAAATTATTTTTTGTTGTTTTAAATTTAGTTTTGAGTTGGAGTTTAAACTTGAGGACCTGAGTAAAACACATATGTCTGTCAGCTGTGATGGAGAAGTACTATATGTTTTGAGTGAAGCCTTTTTTTTAGTCTCATTCTGTATTTAACTTCAGTTAAATGTTACATGTTTTATAAGCTAGAATGCAATACTCCATGTAACAAAAAGCTAGCTATACACTTGGAATGAATCTATGTTAGTTTAAAATAAATGCCACTACATATATTTTCTCTAATGAATCTAAATCTGAACTGGTATAAAGTGCATGTAACATGAAGAATGCAATGATACTGTACTGGCAGAAAGCAATACAGAACTGGTGCTCTACAACAGCTAATGGAAAACCTCAATGGTTTTTGTGAGTGTTCTAGTTCACCTAAATAAATGTTTGTACTACAGTGCCATGACAAATAACTGTTTTAAAAGGTACTGAAAGAATAATTTACTGCCCAAACACATTAGCAATTGTTTTACTTCTTAGAGAAATTCAGCTGCATAAATAGAAAAGTGACTGAGCCTCCCCACTAGTTCACTGCAGGTTCAGTGTTCATGCCTTTCAAATTACAGCGAGTAGGTGTAAGGAGTGTAAATTGTCCTGAGACACTGCACGGTATGTATAGATAGAATGGCTGCACCCAGCAGTATCTGGATCTTGTTCCACAGCGCAGCAATACCGCTTCGTTTAGTGATCTGAGAAAGATCAGTTTGGAGAGAGAGATTAGTGAAGGGTAACAGAGGGTGGATTTGTCCAGCCACATTACCATAGCATGGCTTGAGAAATAGGAGTGCTTAATGACTTGAATTACATTTCATAGTACATTTCATTCTTTACAGATATGGTCAGTACTCCTTTTTCACAAAACTAAAATTTGGTGTAAAGATGTTTTTTTAAAAAGTTTTCTTCTGCTGACTGTTGAGCCAATGACTTGGAGTTCTGCTATCATGTTTGTCGTGGCTGTTGTTACTTACCGTGAAGGAACTTTCCTATGTGTCCTAGAGGTTCCTCTGGACCTAGAGGTTCCATCTTTTTCAGATGAAACAGTGTAGCTCTGTGTAGGCTTGGGAAGGAAAAGAATGGATTTTCTGGATGATGGTCCTCAGTGAAGTAGGCAGCTCTTTGTAAGAGTCTTGTGAGGCTTCCCACTCCTGAATGGAATGGTTGTGTGAATGTCCTCACAGTTCCTCTCAGCAGATATCTCTGTTCACTGATGGTTCCCCACTGACTGTCAGCCAAGATATTTTACCCAGTTTATAGAGAATGAAATCTGAAAGGACCTAGTTCCTCTAAAACTGTTAATGCATGCTGACATATTTGGGGGGTTTTGTTTGGTTGTTTGTTTTTTAATCTCATTTAGTACAATCTCATTAATATATTACCAGTGGATAGGTCTCAGGGTTTTTGTTCGCAAGGGTGTTTTGGGGTTTGGGGGTGGTGGTTTTTGTTTGGGTTTGTTTTTGTTTGTTTGTCTGTTTGTTTGTTTGTTTTGGTTTTGTTTTTGTTTTACTTATTGTTAGAAAGATTCGCATTCGCTGTGTAGTAATCTTGTTATTGAGTGTGACTTAATCCAATTCTCTTCTTTTGAGCTGCTGAATACTAACTGCCAGATAATTTTCCACGTTGTATATTCCTCTCTTTTTCAGGCAGGATGCCATTGCATGCACAGTACAGGATGTCAAGGCATGATTTTACAGCTCCTGGAGTTGCTGTTTATCTTCAGGCTAGGCTGAATGCTTTAGCCTAAGATCCTCTAAGGCATAGAAAAGTGAATAGCTGGTAGTTTGTGCTTGAGCTAACTTGAGACGTTACCCTAGTGCCACACAGTTTTTTTTTTCCTTCCTGCTAAAGTCCAGGCCCTGGGCTTACATCACTCTTCTCTAGCTACCAGAGAAGAGGCTAGACGTGAAAATTGAGTCCTCTACCACTGTGTTGCTTTGGCAGTGTAGGTCACTGACACTAAGAAGGCTTTTGTCTAAATTATGTGTCATTCTTTCTTACCCTTTACCCTTTTCCTTAATTATAATTTCCTGCAGTGATATATTTGCTTCAAGGACATTCCCATCTGATTTCAGAGAAGAGGAAGAAAGCTGATCAGCTTCCAGGAAATTCTTTTGATAACTGCAGGCGCTGGGCAAGTGATGTTGTGGTATTAATAGTTGCTCCTCAGAGATTTTATGGATGCTGTCTTTCACCTCCTGAAAGAATCGTTGCTTTAGTCTTGTTTCCTATAACATATGCTCACATAAAGCTCATTTAGTGTCAATGTGTTTATCCCCATATGTTTTCTCTGGTAACGTGGTTTATTTTAATATGGTGTGGGAGAAAGACAGATGCCAAAAACAACCAGTAAATGCTAGCCAGACAGTCAGGAAGGAGAGTCATGATATGAGTAAATCATGACACTGAAATAGAGCTTATGATTTGTTAGACAGAGGAGATCTCTCTGTAAAAAGATCCTAGAAGTTTCTGAAAAAACTTCAGTTGACAATCAACCACATTGAGGGGAAACTTGGACTTCATGGATTCTTATGCTTCTGGGTACAACACAATTTGACTGCATGATGCTTCATTATGATGGAGCAAAGTTCTTGCTTGTATGGCCTTGTATCATTCTCAGACGGTAGTGTCAAAGGGACAAGTAGTATGTTGGCTGCAACTCATAAGCAGGAAACAGGATGTGTAAGTCAGTTTCTCCTTTTGATGCTGGTGAACTGAATGCCTTTAGGCAAACTAATTACCCTTAGATTTTCTACAAATGACTCAACATAAACAGTGTTCACATTTCCAGGATATGATCTGTAGACCTGTGCCCCTGAATGGGCTGGCTGGCAAAACATTTACTAGTTTTATCTTCCAGACTCAAAGATCTATCCATTCTCTCCTGCACCTTGTAGTACATTTTCAGGAATTACCTACATGAGTATAAAAATAAAAACCTTTTTTATAAGAGGGGTATTGGAAATCATTCAAAATTCTCAGTGTTATAACCGTGGTTTGTATTGCACTGCATTTACTGCACGCCCCACTGTATAAGGGGGACATACAGTTATTTCATTGTGATGTAAGCCACTTGGTGTTCTTGTTTCACTGCAGTGTGGTGTGAACAAGACTTCCTGATGTATCTTGCTTTTTCTCTCTTTCAAATAGGATAGCATCATGTGATTAGTCAAAGCTGTGTACAATAGGATGAATGCATAGTAAATACATTCTGATGAGGTTTTTAGATTAATTAAGCTCTAGGGCTAACTGTTGAAATATCTTGTGGGGGGATTGAAGAGAATGCAAAATCTGCCAATATGTATTTCCTAGTTTTTATTTGTGAATAAAAGTCTTAAGGGAAGGCATATAAAAGATGTAGAGACTGTTCTTTCAACATTCTGAAAAAGACTGGTCTTTTGTTTTCCTCAAAGTTAACTTAACACTGACTATACTATTTTCATTTAGACAAAGGTAGTGATGAACTCCACTCAGGTTGTCCAGTCATTTTAGTAGCCATGCTTGCTGTCTCAGAAGCTGGACTAAGATTCCTGAGCCAATTTCAAAAGATGCTTTTTGGCCTCTCCCACAAAGTGGTTGTGCGTAATACCACACAGTTAGAAGTATTTTTTTCAGACAGCCTTACAGACAGATTTAAAATACAGGTAGAAACTCATCCCAGCTTGTTTAGGTACATTACTGCTCTCATAGGCTAGTAGCCAAATAGTGGTTGGGTAGTAAAATAGGCTGTATGTGCATCATTAGATAAGATGAATTACACTTTGGTAATGAAGAACCAATTTTTTAACTTGCCTAAAAATAAACAGAAATTATTTATTTTTCAATTTATTCTTGATTCACCTAGTTTGCTGAGGTTAGCTAAAGATGTTATATTTATATTTATATTTATATTTATATTTATATTTATATTTAGATTTAGATTTAGATTTAGATTTAGATTTAGATTTAGATTTAGATTTAGATTTAGATTTAGATTTAGATTTAGATTTAGATTTAGATTTATTTATGACAAGCGTGTATTTTACTTGATTTCCCCTTTGGGAGAAGGCTATTCAGACAGGCATGTTACTGTATTAATCCTAGGAAATTTTACCAGTCTTTCTTTCCCTGGCAGGAACTTAGGCATTTGATGAAAAACAAGAAGAGACAGAACCAAGACAATATTCTTAGGGACTTTGGATAAAACAACTGACATCCCGTCACAGCAACAATGTAGCAATCTTGCATTATATGTGTGGGCAGAGCAAGTTGTGATGATCTCTCTTGTTCCACCTGAAAGTACAGCAGTCTTCTCTTTGACATTGTGCACAACCTTAAAGGACAGAAAAACCTTCATTCTCATGGTGGGTAATTGCATTAACGCTGTTCCAAGATTTTTCTGGTGCTGATTCACATCTTTCTCTGGTATCTTATAGATAAGGAAGAAAACACTGATTTCTCTAAATATTTTGCTGTAAGGTACATTATATACATATAAACTGTGTGTTTATATGCATCATAACTTTGAAGGTTTTTACCTTCAAGAGGCCCATCTCTGACTATCATGGATGTTGCAGCTGTCACCAAGAGTAGATCAGTGACCATTTAAGTAAGCTGAACTCATTCTGTTACCTGCCCCTGGGTAATTTTTTGTGGTATTTTCCATGTTAGCAAACTTTCAGAATTGTCAGAGCTTACAGGCCATTCTTTCACAAGTATGAATCATTCTTCCAAGTTTCCACACAGAACTTGCAGAAATAAGTTGTATGATTAGCTTCCCCCAACACTTGCTGTGGTCTTACATGATATGAACCAATAGACTCTTTAGAACAAGGGAGAAAGGAGCATCAAAAAAAGGCGTTACGTCTCCTCTCCAATCCTTTCATTCTCTGAGGATCTGATAGGCAGAGGAAACTAACAAAGATTTGGGGGTTTTGGTCATGATAGGTCCCTCTGTTTGTTTCTGCTTCACATAGGATGTGAAGAATGGCTGCTTTAAATCAGTCCTTGCATTCAGAAGCACGCTCATACAATGATGCCAGCTTGTAGATTCTGAGTGCAGAATGCTTTATTGCTTTGCAGGCCAAGAAATTGTGCAATCATGGTCATCTTTGTTGTTTTATTACATTCTGTGTGCAACACAACTGCATTCTAGTTTATGAAGGTGTGTCCTTCAAAGACCAGGCTCTCACTTCTAAAGTCAGTGGGGGAAGAAAAGAGGCCACGGATGATTCCCTTGCATGCCAAAGAGGGGAGAGAATGCTTCTGCAGGAGTAAAGGAAGAACCTTGGTAATGCCTGGTGCTGTTTTATGAAGTAGCTGCATCAGCTGTAAGAGCTATTTTACATGGTGGTGTGATGCACCTTGCACTGGAAGATTTCAGCTTTTGACCATGTAGTTTGGCAGCATTTTTTCCATATCACAAGAAGTAATCTGTAATCGCCTCTAAAAGTAAAATACATAGAAGAAAAATCAGTCTAAATTTTAAAATATTTAGTTCTTGTGGACTGTGTTCAAGTGATTGGATCTCCATTGGTGATTGTGAGAGAAGCCTGTAAGTGGAGAGAGCCATTGGGTAAATGCAAATTAACAAGCAACATTTTATTTGGTGTTGTAAAATACTATGATTGAATATGAGTTTGTGATTTTAGAAGTGAGATGGTTCTAATATATTTGCCATTGGAAGTGGAAGTATATGCCTTTTCTCTCTCTGCTTTGCAATGCACGTCTTTGTATTGATCAGAGCTGAAGATTTTTTTTTTTCTTCAAAGTCACACATCTAATATGAAGGACTCTGCCTTGTGTAAACTGCTTTTGAATATCACAATGAAACTATTACAAAATATAAGCTTTAGGATAGGAGATGTTAATATAGTCCTTTGTTAATTTCTGGAAAGTTTCAACAGGAAAGAAAGAAATTTTACAGTCCTCATTAAGGCATTTCATGACATACGCTTGTGCAGTGCACCTATTTCATTACATCCTAAGCAGGATGGGTTTGGATTGATGCCAAATTTATAGCCAGTTGTTCTAGTTTTAAGTTCCAGCCGGGTGGAAACATCTCATGTAGCAGTTTTACATTTGCCAATTTGGACTTTTCCCAGCCAGTGCACCAAATTTGTGATGGTTTTTGTGCCTACTCTCTTTTCGTTCTCTGAGATAGAATTAGGGAAGAAAAAAAGGCAAAACAGACCCATCTTTATAGGTTACAAAGATAGTTTTATTAACACACAGTAAAGGAAGAAAAATAAAAATGAAACT
Organism: Cisticola juncidis; assembly: GCA_013400215.1. NCBI lineage: Eukaryota > Metazoa > Chordata > Aves > Passeriformes > Cisticolidae > Cisticola > Cisticola juncidis. Next base: position 85,337 of record VXBR01007849.1, on the reverse strand, counting down.
TTGAAAACTTTATTCTCTGCAAACTATTCACTTTCCCACAAACAACACAGAGAAACAACTGGTGATTTTCAGTCACTCTTTGAAAAACAGTCTTTCATTACTTCCTTTGGAGAAGGAGTCTCTCTCTTAGAATCATGGATCCTACTGAGGATTTTGGGACACTTCTCTGGTTGGTTTTAACTGTCACAGAAACACCTGCCCGGGGAAAATCTGCTTCTGTGACCTCTCCAAGCCTTCCTCCCATGAGCAGTTTCCCAAGCTGCTTATGGGTTGTGTGAACTGAGGCATACTGGGGTGTCACCTTTTAAAGATTAACAACTCCACAGGCAAAGGATTCTTCGTCTCAGGGAACAGAGATGTCTCTTCACGTCTTCACTGGCACAAATGGCTTCTCATCTCTCTCTTCAAGCATCTGATGGGACTACAAGAACCACAGATTCTAATGCAATATTACTCAGTCCATCACAAACACCTTGGCTGAAAAATCCACAAAATAAACAATTATGTCCCCAAATATCCTTCCCATGATTTGAAGGGATGATCTGCATACAGAGTACATTTCCATGGCTCTAATTGAAATCCAGCCAGCAGGCAACTCCTCCATCCTTCCTCCAATTAGTCCTTCACTCTCTCTCCATCTAACTTCACACTGGATCTTCTCTGTGTTCTCTCTGCCCATCTCTCCTCTCTTTCCAGGAAGAGAAGCCTCAGNACACGGGGAGCGGCGGGGCCCGGCCCTTCTGACAGAACAGCGCGGCTCGATGGCGTCTGTTCATGTGGCTGTAAGGAAAGGGCTGACTTGGACTCGCTCAGAATGTTATATGGGTGTTCCTCAAAGTCACATCTAGCTTCCTCAATGTCAAACAATGTGTCAATATTTAGAAATCAACTCTGATAGATGCCTGTCTCAAAACAATTCTAAGGTCCTGACTGGGAACTGTTTCCACTTTAACTTAAAACCAAACCAGTGTTGGAAGTGTGCACTGGGAAACATTGCTTAGCCTGATAGTAGTAGCAGTTGTGTCAGTGTTTCCTTTTGTGTTCAGGTAATCCAAAGTTTTTTACATACTAGAATCTGTTCTTAATTCTTCAGCTGGTGGGAGCTGAAGGCATTGTTCAGCTGAGCCAATAGAGTAGCTCAATAGTCTATACTTGATCATAAAACTTTCCATTGTGAAACTGGTTTCCTAAGAAGGACAAAAAGGCAGAAAATGCAGATATTCACTGATTTTTTTATAGACCATGTTTTAAAAAGTATCTGCTGTATCCATTTTCCAAGCAACATTGATTTCAGCCCTGGATGGGATTTGGGGATTATGTGGAAATAAAGTACAGCCCTGAGAATTTAAATACCTGAGTACTTCCAAGAAGACAAATAGGTATTTATATACACACTCAATGTTCACACCATCTCTTAAGCTCAGGCATGTATTTTCTTGAAATAAAGTGTGCTGCTTAGAAGTTGCATGGCCTTGTCATTATCCCTTTATGCCTCCTGCAAAGAACAGTTACTGTTAATTTTAGTTCCTTCCATGATTCTTTGCTGCCTTTCCTGGCAGGTTTTTGGTATCTAAGATAACACTTCATTTGTTTTGAATAAATATTCAGTGTATGCCTAAAAAGTGTGTTTATGCTGTGGTCTGGACATTAACTGATGCATTTAGACAACAATTTTGTTTTACCCTAAAGCAGTGTTTTAGTTGTCTGCTAAAACTTCATAGTCTAGTTGCAAGATGTCAGGGACTTTGAAGTTCAGCAGAAAAAACTTCAGACACCTCTTCAACTGCAATCAACAGCCAGTGTTCCCTGTGGTAGAATTTGGCATGTGCATAACAGAATGGCATTGCTGTGGCAAATGTGAAATCTGTCAGCTCATGTCCATCCTGCAAGTCAAGACATAAATAAAACTGTATGTAATTTGTATTGTGGGAGGGATTTAGATTATCCCTCAAAGTATGGTTCTACTGTGCTCAAGAATAATTAGCATATGTTTTGAGTAGTAAGGCTCAGAGAAGAAATGTCTGGGGAAAGTGTCAAAACTTCTGCTGAATACTTTGGTTTGAGACTTCAATTTTAGAGAGAGCTTACTAGTGTGGGTGGGTAGGGGAATTAAAATGAGTGGGAAAACTCAGGAAAAAGTTACACTTCAATTCTGGTGGCCTAGGACAGGATGAGGCTTTCCTGTGGCTTCAGTGAATACCTGAACTGAAGTGAAGCGATGGTATTCACAAGAGTGGTGTCCAGGGGTCTGCATCTGGCTTCACTACTGGGGTATGTTCTCCTGAGCGGTGTACAGTGCAACCACAGCATCTTGCAGGCAGAATGTTTGATAGACTCTCTGTGCTTAGGTGAGGGTTAATGGCAGCAGCATTGTATAAATCACCATTGCCCCTTTTTGTGGGACCAAACACCATTTATGTTCTTAGCTGGTTTCTTTAAAGTGAGGTAAACCAGAAGGAGACACTACAATAAAGGTAAATTCTGGGAGAATGTCTTAATTCTTAACAGCAAATATATCAAGACAACAGTATTTTCTTGCTTTGAGATCTTTTTCTTTGAAAAAAAGGCAGCAAGCCATGCAACTGTTTAACTAGCATAATAGTGCACTTTTTACATTAGTATCAGAGCATATTTGGTCATGGGATCTGTGCTGAAGCAGTGAGGTCAGTCTAATCAAAGGATGTTCAACTGGGTATTTTAATTTACTCTTTTTATGAGTATACTTTCTCCCGTGACAAAACATTACAGATCCTCTGTGACACAGGATCAGTAAGTAGTGCTGCCATCCGAAAATGCATTTTAGTTGTAGATGAATGATCCATGACATTTTTTCCTGTCATGATAATATTGTAGGAAGGTAAGAGGAAAAAATATTTTGTGTTTTTATTACTGATCACTTTGCAAGTGTGGTCCTAGAATTTTTAAAAATGCCTAAGGTTTTTGTGGTTTAGTTGTTCATGTGAGATAGCTACTGTGTTTTAATGGCTTGTGTTCTTTGCCCCACAGGCTCAACGGCACAATATTATCCGCTTTATTCTCTGGCTTTTTCTTTCACCATGTGTAACTTGTTATGGTTCGGCTAGTATGTATTATTTAAAACTTCTTTTTGCATAGGCAATGCCTGTAATAAAAGAGTGTGTGGAAAATGTCCTTTGAACACTGATCTGTTACAATTTAAGCACTGGAAAGTGCTCTTATCCAGAGCTTAACTGTTAAGCAGTGTTTCAGAGTTCCAGCTCTGTTCTGATGTCAAAGCATGAAGGTCCACTCCTGAACTATTTCTTTGTTCCTTTCTATGTTACTGACACAAAATACATTTTTGTTCCAATGACCCTAGTATTAGCAACTTTGGGAAATAACTTTCATTTTATTCCGTATTTTAGAGGAGTTCTTGCTACAAATGTAGGATTTCCCTCAGTTTGGTTTTGGTCTCCCTGCCCTCTGTCAAAAACCAAATTACCCCAACCAACAACAACACCACAAAAAATGAAAGGTGTTTTGTGTGGGTTTTTTTTTCAGTATTGCTTGGGCTGTCAGAAAACACCAGGGTTTTCCCAGTCTCTTGGACCCTTTCTTTACAGTGGAGGATTTTTTTTTTCTTCTGAATATGGTCATGCTAGGACCTGAGGACTGAAGTCTAACTTGTTCTCTGCTGTCTTCAATTGACACTGAAATATTTAGCTGTGACTATCCCAGTAGTAAGGCAGTGGCAGGTAGATAGAACTTATGTAAAACTATTTTTGGCTTGAGAAAAATGGTTTGATTTTGATGATGCCCAGGCTGTTGCACCTGAAATTCTACCCCATGAAAAGAGTGGTGGCCCAAGAGAGTCGGCAGTGGAGCCTTTTGCATCTACAGTGGTTAGTAGATTCCAGGTTGACACTAGAAATAGCCATCTCCTTATGTTCCTGAATGTGCTTTGTTGTGTGAGTTTTATGGACGCTTGACTGCATTATGTATCAAAACCTGCTGATTTTTAAATGAAATATACTGCTTGGATTATGCACCATTGTTGACTTTTTTCTTGTTGGTTTTGTTGCTGTGTCCTTTTAGAGTGGGATGAGGAGAGAGTATGGTTTGCTGTATGCATGAATCTTCTTTTTCTGTTCTCAAAATCTGAAATTGGTATATTTGGTGCTGTCTTACTTAAGTCATCGTGTCTAAGCAATCTTTTGCTGTAAAGTTTTCAGGAGGGGCCTTCAACTTTCCTAGATAGTTGATTATGATAATTTTGAATACAGTCATTCTATTCTGGAAACAAAGAGGAGAGGGCTGTGTTTATCAACTTTCAAAATACTACTTTACTAGTTTGAGAAGATATGAATACTTTTAAATAATGTCAAATTCACTTGTTTTCCCTAAACTCTTAATCCTTTGCATACATAGTGAATCATAAACCAAAACAGATCTGCTGTTGCATTTTACTCTCTTTAGAAGAAACTCATTTTCACATGGACCCAGCTGTTACAGGGGACACAAGCTCCACCATGTCCTGTGGCTATTTCAGGAAGACAAGAAGACACCATTTATAGCAGATACTGCAGTAGAGTTGGTCCTTGTGCCCAACCAAGTTCAAGAGCTTGATGATCCACTGGTTGTGTCACTGAGGTGACAACTGGGAGGTACAACTGTGCATTTATGTTGGCTTCACCATAAGGAAAGTTGCCCCATCACAAGATGTCAGCAGCATCAAGTGAATGTTACTGTTGTTTTAGCTATATTTTTTTTTTTTTTCAAAATTACAGTTGCAATGGGCCAGACCCCTGCTTTTTTACTGCTGATTAAGACAAATAGTAGTTGCTATTAGCAACTGAACAGCCAAACTGGCTTTAGTCAGAGTTATAAAGTTTCCATAGTTCCAAAGTTTTATTGGCAGTCTTAGTAGCTCACAGTATTTCTTTTCCTCTCTTCCCACCATGTAAACATGAAGCTAAGCTAAATTTATTTCTGGCTACTTTCAAGAGATATTAAAAATTATGTTTCTAGTTTGAAGCCAGGGTTTATTTAAGGAAAAGAAAGGGGGAGGCAAATTTGCCTTCAGCGGACTTCCATAAAATCTCTTTGTCTTCTTTCAAGCTTCTCCCTAAGTCTTTGAGCACCATGACAAGGTCAGAAGTCAACCTGGAAATAAAGCGATTCATGGAAGAGCATTACTGAATATTTAAAAATATCTTCTTTAGCTCTTGATTTGCTTGTATTTTAGAGGATTTTTTAAAGTCTTGCAGTATTGTCATCACAAAATATAAAGGTTGCAGCCTTTTCAGACTCTGAGGTATGGACATTCTTGAAAGTGTTTTTCTCAATTGTTACAAGACTGTTGAGCTAAGGAACAGACTTCTATTTCAGAAACTGAAACAAGTATCACTGGTTCCAATATCATATGTATTTCATTAAAAGTAAGTAATACCACACAGAATATTCTCATGGTGTTGCAAAATAAGAGAACACTATGGTTATACTTCTTTTCAGATTCTGGGTTAAAACTGTTAGGTGTTTCAGGTTTGTGGTTTTACCCTCAGCCTAACAAAAAGCCTATGCTTTTCACCTCTGTTGATCATATTTGTATGTATCAATGCATTTCTGAATCTACAATCCCTTAAATAATCCTGTATGCTAAATGTGGGGTGTTCTGAGGGCATATTTGTGTAATGTAGCATGAATGATTTGTGTTTGACAGATGTAAAATTATAAGACAAGGAGTAATGAATACCAATTGAAAGAGGGCAAAATTACGTTGGGTAGTAGGAAGTAGGAAGAGTAATGAGACATTAGAACCAGTTGCCCAGGAAGGATGTGGATGCCCCAGCTCTGGCTGTGTTTAAGGCCAGGTTGGATGGAGTTATGAGAAACCCTGTTACAGTGAGAGGTGTCTCTACCCGATGGCATGAAAGGACTGGTTAGAGTAATGGCCATGTCTGAAGAATCTGCTCTGTGTTTGCGTTCTGTGCAATCATAGCTCCCATATACAGCTCAGAAATAACAGGAAGGGTAGCTGAACCTGAGCTAACAGAAAACAGGCTCTTGGTTTCACATATTACAGAGTGATTTGGTTGCTAAATTAATACCTACTTATCTGGCTGCTGACTCATACAAGAATTGGAGTCATTCAAAAAGAGGTGATTTTGAGCCTAATTTCAGCAAGTTAATGTGGCCTAACAGTGCTAATTGTGCTTTCTATTTCTGCTGAATATGCTGCTGCATCAAAAGGGAGCTAGAATGCAGTAGTCAGTGAGCTATAGTACCGAGCCTGGAGTTAAAACACAGCACTAAGTTGCCTGCTACTTTGAAAAATCATAGACGCAACAATAGTTTGGGTTGGAAGAGACTTTTAAATGTTTTTAATGTTTTAAATGTTAAATACACCTTCCTGCCATGGACAGGGACATCTTCAACTAGACAAAGAGTGTCTATGCATCCTACACTTGCATCTATTTTGTTGCAAACTTGTGCCTTGATGGGCTTAATGCATACTCATTATATTAAGCCACACAAATGTCAGATCAAGCGAAGCCAGAGCGGTTTTAATTTCCACTAGGATCCAGATCTAGTTTTAAATTTAAAATTAGGACTGAGGCTTTGCCCATACTGTCAATACTGTGCACCAGATCATGCTTCTTGGAGGGAGATCCCTTGTGGGCAGGCTGTGCACAGCTGTGCCAGCTCTCCTGTAAACAGGCTCCCAAGAGCAGAAACTGTTCCTTCTCTTGTCCAGAGTAATGCAGTGCAAGAAAAAGATCTGACTATATGTTTCCATGGTGCAGAAGGTTTCTGTGGCTCCTTGTTGTCTTAGAAATAAAATAGTTTTACTATGACGTAAAGCAACATGATAGTAATTTCCTTTGAGCAGATTTTGAAATTATTGTGGTTTATTTTTCTGAGAAGGAAACTTCTGTTAAATTCAGGTGTTATGAAGCCTGATACAACTTGGTATGGAGAGAAAGCCATAGCCATGGGAGCAGTAGGCTGTCTTTATAAGCACAGCATGGTGGGGCCATTTCTGTATAGTTCCTTTGATCATGTCTATGTTTTGGTCTGGCCACAAACACGGCATTTACAGTCATGGCCACGTGAATGATCTGAAAGATGATGTGATTGTCATGGGATTAAATTACTCACTGAGATTTGCAGTGCATGAATTCTGGATCTCTTGCTTGCAAATGAAGTTATTTCTCTGAAAATATAGTTAAAAGCATGCAGGATACAACATTTTTTACCTAGTTGCACAAATTTGCCTAGCTGTGCTAACTGGAAACCAGGAACTCTTTGAGATCACTCTGAAAACTGCTATAGCATGCCTCTGAAAACAGTGTCCAGTTCTGTCGTGTTGAACATGCTTTTGTGTTAGTAATAAAGCCTACACCAAGATAATGTTTTCTTTCCTTGATAAAAGGAAAAATGCACTATTTCCCGGAAGGTATAGGTTAAAAAATATACCTGGATATTTACTGTGCAATAAGCAGAGTAAGTAATTTTAGTTCTTGCCACTTGCAGAAGTATTTTCCATTAATGAATATATTCTCTGAATTTTCAGACATTAGGTAATAGTATCTTTTCCTGTTTGTTTTGGGGGCTAAAGTGTAATTTAGAGGGATATGCCAATTTCTACTGAAACTTTAATTTTTTATTTCTAGGAGTGCAGCCGGCTTCATCTTACAGTATTTCCTGAGCTGTGTGTTAAATTTTTGTTATAAAGAGAAAGCTGTGAAGAACATGAGAGGAGGCAGTGGGGGTCAGGAGTGTGTGTGTGTGTGTGTGTGTGTGTGTGTGTGTGTTGTGGCATTGCTTGCCATCCAAAGATAGCAATTTGTGAGTTTAAATGAAACACCAGCCAGGAGAACTTTGATGTATCAGCTAGAAACAGCAAGCAATTCAACACAAGATGATGATTATGGTGAGAGTACTTAGGTATTCCCTATGGTTGATTTTCTCAAAGTGATAGAAACATCTAGTTGTTTTTTCTTGAAAAGAGAGTGCTAACAATGCACTAGCCATGCCATGAATTTTTGCATAAGAACAAAGCATATCTTGTATCCTACTGGTAGACTGTTTGTGGGTTATCTCCTGATACCTGCCCTCGTGGATAGAGGGAGTGCATGCAAAAAGGAACAGTAGACTTGATGCTCTGAACTGAGTTATTAACCTAATTAGACATACCTTGATGAGTGATTTTGAATATCTTAATTCATTGTTTAAATTTGGATGTCAGTATTTACCTTTCATTTTGAAACAAATAGTGGAAGTCCTAGAATTAGGAAATTTAAGAGAGTTATGTGTCTTGATTTTCCAGTTGTCTTAAAGCAGTCTTCCATGTAATTAAGGAAGAGCTGAAGGGAAGAAGTGCCTTTATGCAAAAACTGTTTTGAAAGTCTCTGAAAAGCATTGTGAGGTTTCAGTTTGTGCCTCATAGATTATCTATTTTGACATTTTGGACCATGGTTTCTGTCCTGCCTATTGTTACTCACAAAATGAAGCTTCCATGCACAAGAGGAATTACCAACTACTACTTTTAAAATTAAAAGTAGTCCTGGACTGAAAGTTGTTAGAATCATAATAGCAATAATCATGTATTAATTATTAGTATATTTATTGTCACTACTATTAAATGTAGAACTTGAAAGCAGACAGTGTGGGAAAACACATCAGACTTCTCAGTGTTGGGGTGCATTAATGGCAGTCTCATCAATGTGGGGTGTACACCAGATATTTTCTCACAGATGGTAGTTTGGCACATAAAACACAGAGGAGGATCTGAATTCTTCTACTTTTCAGTCTACACAAGCCTAAAAACCAAATGTAATTGCATAACAGTGTAATAGTACAAATCCCTTGTGTAATTCCTAAGCTAAGGCAAACAAATTTTCAGCATACCCAAACTGTGTAGCAAGTGTGGCTGTCGAACTAGGAATTGTGGTTGTGAGCTACTGGATACTTCATCTTTCTGTAGGAGCACTGTTCAGGAACAGCTAAATTAATGTAAGCTTCCTGAGTGGAAACAAAATCATGCACAAATCAGATTAGCAGGAGTCTGCAATGAGAGTTCCTATTGCAAATGTCTGTTGCTAATAGATATTTATCTTAGATTGCAGCTTCAAAGAGAGATTTTTAAAAAATGGTATTAATTTCCTTGAATAGTGTCATACTGAGAAAGCTGCAGTCTGAAAGATTGTGTCCAGGGAACAGATGCATCATGGACACCAGTGGTCCCGACTTCTAACACACTTGGATACACTCAGGACCACCTACAGGGAGGGAGGGTGTAACTCAATTTCCACACTTATTCAATCCCATGTCTCTCAGCGTTGATAGTTGTGAAGGCAGCTTTTGCCCTTATGTCGTCATCTATCCATCCCTTTTATGGATGCCTTTTCCAGTAGGGGCTGAACTGGGGCAACTAAGCTGATTTTGCCTAGCTATCTTTTTCTTTTATTGGTTGATTTGGTTTTGGTGTTGCCTTTCTTCAGAAAGGATATAAATAGTTATGCCTTTCTATCACATTTGGTAAATCTTTTTTTGCATGCAAGATCATATGCCAAAAGTACATTAATTTTTTACAAGGCTGGAAGTACATAGAATAGACACTGTAAACTGTAAAAAAAAATTTCCTTTAATTCAGAAGCCAAGATTCAAACAGTGTATGAGGGGGCTCGTCTGTCTGTCTGAATTTGCTCCTAATTCCAATAAGGAATAGTACAAAAATGAAGATCCTATTCTGCCACTGCTGTACGAGCAAAAATATTGAGATACGGCGATGTAAAAGTGTCAGGACTGGCCTCAAATTGTGTGTACAAATAAAAAGCTCTAATTTTCCTCATGTGACAAATTATTGTAATAGTACATTACATTTTGGGTTTATAGCTGAGATGTAAATTTTAAGCCTTTCAAAGTTCCTGTTTTCCTCATGCAAATCTGGCTGTTTCCAGTTGCTGAAGTCAAGGCTTAGCATTTGTCTACTTACCTTCATGGCCACAAATAATTTCTTTAAAGCATTTAGAGACATCTAAACTCAATTTACTGGAACAATTTTTTTGGCAGATCTCCAGTGATCAAAACATATGTCAGAAAATGCTTTGATAATACATGCTTCTTATGCACTGGTTACGTGCTTTTTCTTCGTTTAGATTCCATAGCAGCTTCCTGCTGTTTTCTAAAAACCTTTTGTGTTACAGTTGGAAAATATAACCACCGAATTTCATCACTTTACTGGCATGTAGGTTACATAATTTTGTGCTGCTCTGCACATACATTATTTTGAAACCTTTTTATTCCTATATATAAAATTAGTTTGACCAAACAGTATACTTGGTATTGCCAAATAAGAATTGACAGTGTGCAGACGTCATCAATAATAAAATCTGTGAACAAGGTGTTTGGGAGTGAATAATGTGTTGACTTCAACCTCTACCAAATTTGAGCAAGTCTATTCCCTGCAGCACTCTGTTTTATGCTATGCTCTTTAATGTCTTCATGTTTCATCATTGCACTGAAAGTTTAAAGTTAACCAAATAATATAAAATGTTGAAATAAATTTAAATGATCACAGTGTGTATGTTTTAAAATGATTACTCAGAAGGTGTTGTATGCTCCACCCTACAATCTTTGCAGATGAGTTTCACTGAAATCTATGGTAATTTTGTCTCAACAAGTTCTGCTGCTAAAATCAAGTTTGTTATGTCTGAAATGCTTAACATATAAATCTATCACAAAGCAAGGCCAGCTGAGTTTCAGCTCAGATTCCCTGGTTTCTAAAAACTCTGAACAAGTCTGGTTTAGATAGTCCATGCAGTGTAATGAAAAATAAGGTCACTATTAATGTTCCCAACTAAAACTTTTTTGATATTAATATTGCCAGAAATAACTTGTCACCTATTTTTTATTTCTTTTTCTTTAATGTTTTTACAAGATGGTTCTCTGATGTTCAGAAGTTTTAGCCTGGAGTCAGTTAGCCAGATCTGTTCTATCAGAATTCATCAGCTGTTGCAAGTGTCCACTCAATATATTTTGTTTGAAGTGCTGTATTGCTTGTTCTTAAAGTGTTTGTATGGATTTTTCCCAATAATATCATAGCATTACATGCACACATATCAGAAAAGTAAAACTATACTATAAAACTATAGTAGCATTTTACATCAGTTCCTGCTGGTTTGCTCTGCAAAACAGTTTGTTTGCAAGTTGTGATGAAGCTGCAAATATGCAAAAAAAAAAAAAAAAAAAAAAAAAAAGGAGTATTTTTTAGACATCTGAATGATAATTTCTCTTGTTACTCCATTCAAGGTCTAATAAAATCTGTATTTAAAAATGTGCTGCACAGGAGTTTTTCTGCGTAACTGTTGATTTGTGTAGTTGGGGAAATTGGATTTATAGTTAGATTCACTGTAGCATTTTTTTCCAGAGTAGCAGTGTATCAGGAAAAGCAACTAATTTTAAATACATGGCCAAGCTCTCTTGTGATGAATTAAAGTGTCTGTGATGTTTACCTAATGTGTTTTTTGAACTGTCACAATATATAATCTAATTATGAAATTGTATGGGTAAGCTAATAGTGCTGGAAAATTACCATCAGAGTTAATGTGGAAAAATGCAGAGATTTGATTTGAGCCTGTAGTAGCCAGTGCTTTACTTTCTAATATTGTTTTTCTTCTTACTTTTTATTGAGTAGTAAAGGCATTTCAGTGAAGAGTACTTCTATTTGCCTTTTGTAATATGGTACTTTAAACAAACCTTTGAGCATTGTTCAAATGTAAGCTAATTGTGGGCTGCTGAAGGTTTTTGTCATAGAAATAGAAATAGAAATAGAAATAGAAATAGAAATAGAAATAGAAATAGAAATAGAAATAGAAATAGAAATAGAAATAGAAATAGAAATAGAAATAGAAATAGAAATATGGAGTTGTTTCATAGTAATTACCAAAATTTTACTTTTGTTTATAGACACCTAATTATTTTTTAATTTTCTTTTTATTTAAGTTTATAAATTAAAATATAGTACAAAATGAGTAACAGCAAAATATAGTTTGACAAAATCGTTCTGTAGGTGTAAGGTGGTATCATGTTCTGCCTTGAACTGTGCATTACTCTGTAGCACAGCTTTGAATTACAACTGAATTTAGTTGTTTCAACCACAAATAACAAAAATTTAATAGTAGTGATTCCCAGTTTCCAGAGATGTTTAGCTGTCTTTCTTACACAAACAACAGCCCCGAGAGCTGTTGGGCAGAGCTCAGGAGAGCTGCACAGAAGGAGCCATTTGGGAATGGCTTTTGCAAGCCCATATTTTCTGCAGGTGAAGTGCCGCCGGCACGTGTGGCCCCCGCCCGCCGTGTGCGCAGAGCCTCTCCACAGCTGCGGTTTGTTCCGCTGCGTTCCAGCTCAGCCCCTGCCTCCCTCTGCGCTTCTCCGGCCGTACCCCTCCTGGGGACGTGCGTGCTCCTAACCGAGGGTCCCGTACAGAAAATGTGGGAAAATGAGAGGCGAGGCAGAGTTTCAACTTCAGATATATTGAAATACCGGAAAAAAATTCTGGTGCTCTAGAAAGTGGTGAAAACATGGAACATAGGAAGTCTCAGAGGGAAGACAATTTCATCCTATCAGTTGATTTTTCTTCCCATCGTTTTTGCTTCCCATAATGTTTTTTTTCTAAATTTTGTAGCAGAAGTCTTTTGGTCCTATCCACTTCCTCTACAAATCCAGAGTTTCAACAAAGCGAAGTATGGTCATTTTTCTTTTTTTAAAAAACCTCAGCTTTATATAAAAATAGGTAAGGTTCTCCCCTGCTTTGACACCTTGCCAGATTTTATGGTTTTACAACCCAGTTTCCTGGAGAGAGTTTTAAAAAAATTGTTACTGGGCTTTTGGTTTTTCTTTCCTCTTCCCTATTGCTGTGTGAGTAATTTAAAAACAAAACAAAACAAAAACCGACTGGAGGAACTGACTGTCGGGAGGATACAGGGAGATGTCAACCATTAAGTAAACATTCCAAAAACAGAGGAAAATCCAGTCACCGAAATCAAAGGAAAACACCCTAACGAAGCAACCCATATATAATTAAAAAATGAAAAAAAAAATTAAAAGAAACGGAAAAGTATGTCACTGTAAAGGAACTCATATTTTTCTCTTATAAATAACCTATAATGTGTTCTTTAAAAGAGAGGCAATATTTGTTTTAAACAGTAGCAGGTATAAGTGGAAAGGGGGAGAGGCATTCAACAAACAACTGGCTAAAAGTCATCTAAAGTATGTTTTCCCATGATTATGAGGTCTCAACAGCCTGACTCAGCAGCCTCCATTCTATCTTTTGCAATTTTACATAATCAAAATCTAGATTAAACTAATCCGTCTTGCTGTCTGCTGCTGCAGTTTAGAACTGTGCTGTGATATACTGTGCATGTGTGTATCACCACGGTATCACGGCTCTACAGAGAGAGCACTTACTTGGTGGAACTGGAAACCTGAGCTTTAAGAAATAAATATATGAATGGAAGTGCTGTATACATTGAGAGGCCCTTAAATTGATTGCCTTACCGTGAGCAACAATGGTTGTCATTTGCAAGGTTGCTAAGCATAGATCAGTAATTTTCAGTATTCAGGCCAATAAGCTCTAATTGACTTGGCAGTACAAGTTTAGTCATGTAAATGCTGAAAACGCCAGTTGCAACAGTTTGGGGTTTTGTCTGTCCCCTGCTGCACTACCACCTCTCTCCCCTGACCCTCCCTCCTCTGCGCCTGCTTTACTTTTCAAGTCAGTTCAAACCTATGGTCAGAGATCCCAGTGGGACTGAAAAAAGGGAGAGAAAAACAGTCCAGAGAAAAACAGTTCCAAGCACTGTATGCAATTTAGGCAGCAGTGAAAGAAATTGCTTTCTGTTAATGTCACAACATGTCTTTGTTGTCGCAGTCCTGTTCTTCCCCTTGAGACACGTCTCAGAAAGGTTCAGATCCCTATTTTGCTCCATGCAGATACATTCAAAACTAATCAGTATTGTAAACACTATGTTTCTATTGGGGCAAACTATTTTCTGACTACGAAGGGTAATACAGAAAGGCAGTATGTACTGGAAAGACTGCTTATTTATCCTGGCTTTGTTAATGTTACAGACCTGCTGAAATATAATTGCTACATTTGTTTCTCCCAACCAGATTGCCTATAAGCTGGGCTTGGTGTTGTGAAATCACAGAGACCAGCACTTGTCATTTACTGTAAGCATGCAAATTATTAATAATATTCACAATGCTAATATTAACAATGAGCAGAAACTACAGTTGCAGTAGACTTTTTCCTTTCATTGCTTTTATTTGCATTAAAATTTTATTTACAATAAACAAAATGCAGTTATTTTGAAGATTATGAAATATGTACTGTCCTTGCACTTGGTTTTTCAGCTATTAACGTAAAATTGCATGTTTATTGACTATGTTTTCTGGAAGTCAGTGCAGTAGCACCTGAAATTAAGAGTCATTCTGCAAATGGACACACTCAGCTTGTTATAGAAAGCAAGAGGGTAACATTTCTTCTTTTGGCTTTGCCTTTTAGAAACGCAAATATATTCAGAGGCAGATGAAAAAGTGGTTAACTTTTACATTGTTATTGCCCCTGGAATTGTAAGATTTGTCAAAACTAGTTTTGTGTTGTTTAATGCCAAAATTAAAATTTCTAATTAATGTGATTATTAGATGAGAGATAATATTCCCAGAAGATCACTGAGAAAAAACACCTTTACTATGCAAAGGGAGTAGGGAAGGAAAGAAGTGGAATAGGATCACTGAGAGCCAGACGTAATTGCAAGGGTGGAGCATATCCAAGACTGGTTTGTGATTGGATTGAGATTAAGAACTTGTGTATTTTGTCTGAGAGAAGACAAATATTAGAGGCACAACAGCACAGCTGTTATCAGGTTAAAGGACTTCGTGCTCTTGCTAACAGAGTGGAACTGAAATTGCGTTTGCAGTAAGTACGCTCTCCTCTTCTGGCCTTTTTAGAGTAACATTGAATTTCTTCTACGCTTTACCAATTCTTGGAGTAACTCAGCTGTTACGGGTTACAGCACTCATTTTGAGTATCAGTGGAATTCCTTTCCTGTCACCTTCTTGCCTCTATTGTCCATTTGCAATCAGAAGTTGATAAGAAGTTGGATTTATCATTAATCACTTGTTTTAATTGTGTTTATGAAAGGAAGTCACTGTGTATTGCAGAGTTCAATCACAATATTCAAACTCAGCTGAGAGTGTTTTACCTGCCAGTGCCACACTGGGCATTTACAGCACAGCTGGTATCTGTTCCGTGACTTTAGGAGTATATGAAATACAGACTTGTTTAGGAAAGGTTACTGGGGGGGAATATTTCTAATACACATGTAATCAGCTTGCTATGCATGTTTGGATTTTTTTTCTGGGTAATTTTTCTTTTAATGGTGTGAAATCTGTGAGAGTTTAACATGCTTTTCCTTATTTAAAGTGGATCTTTCTGGAATTTATGCAAAGATAATTGACAAAATGAAGACCTATCCACCGATTCATAGCTAAGCTGACAGTGGGTAGCAGTTCGCCCTCTTAAAGAATCAATGGTGAAATAACCATGAAGAGAAGCATATTTCAGTGTACAGTGCCTGCTTTGCTTAGACCTCTACAATGTATGCACTCTGCCTGGGCAGTGTTAATTTGCAGAGGTGCTGAGTGTGCCTGGTTCCCAGCTTTCTGGGACTTACAGGTATGTATCCATCTGAAACTCAGTGCTGCAGCTGCTTCCCAGTTCGGAGTCAGTGGTGCACAGAAACTGCAGCATATTGTTGGAGCCGAGATGTCTGTGTTTGAAAATACCAGGGTAGTGAAAAGCGTTAAATTTCCAGTAATCAGTTGTTTATTTTAATGTATTTCCAGGCTGGGCTGGCTAAAGCTTTATACAAATTAATGACTGTTCAATTCTGCTGAAAATAAGCAGCTTTTAACAGAAATTAGTCTAAGTCTGTATAATACTATGCTTTGAACTAGTTTGAAAAAGCAATAACTGTACTATCACTGCAAAAATCTTCAGTTTTGCAGTTAATTTATTAAGGCTTCTAAGGTCATTGTGAAAGGTACATTAAAGAGGGCCAAGTGCATAAACTAGTGAGCAAGAGTAGACTGCTTCTTTCTCTGGAGGTACTCGTTCACATCAAGTTAATTACGCCTGAGTGTTTGCAGCATTGTGACTGTGATTGCACTGGGGTATAGGTGATGATTTGGCTGAGATTTTGAGGCATATTCAGGGGATTACTTTTAAGCATGTGGAAAAAAGTGCAGAGCAAGTTAAATCTCTACTGCCTAATTTGAAAGAAAAGGGGAAAATGCTATTGATTTTGGTTGTTTGTTTTTGGTTTTTTTTTTTTGTTTAATACAGAACTATGAAGGGTTAATTTTGCCAGTGGAAAGTATTCATTAATCATAGCTGTTTGCTCTTTGTTACCTGTAGCTTTCCTAATTTCAAAGACTTTCAAATGTCATTTAGACTCAAGCTAGAGTAATCAACTGTCAAGTTTTCATTTGTTAATAACAGGAGTTCAGTGATAAGACACTTGTCTTAAATCAGTAAGACACTTTGGAAATTTTACCTGGAAAAATAATAATGAAAGTGGTATTTTTACAATCTTTTATAAACTAGGAATTGTAATGCCAAGTTTCTCGCTGGAGGGAGATTTTTATAGTGAGGTTATAAACACATGAGAACTGCAGTTTATAATGGAAACTTAAGGTTCATTTTTCCTGCAGCAGCACACACATTTCTAAAAGGAAAGAGACTGACTTCGCCAGAAGAAAAGAGCTGACAGAGCAGCCACTTGCCTTTGCTTTTTAAGAACAGGATTCATACTAAGCAGATCTTTTGCTTGAAGAGTGGAATAGGTTGCCTTTCAGTATTCAAATCATCCATTACTTACCTTAAATTAGGTTTAAATGATTGTTATCAAGCCATTTCATAAATTAGAAGTGGGAGCGCGCTGTTTAAAACTTTTATGTGAATAACTTGGCGCTGTCACTGTGTGTCACTGTGTAGCGCTGCAGGTTCTTGCAAAAGCCAACTTTCAGTCAACTATTTCCATAGCAGATAAGATTATGAATTACTGTTGAAGTGCTGTACTAGTGGTTATCCAGCCATTTGTATTATAAATAGTGCTCTGCTACTGCACAGTCGGCCCACTGCTCCCTGGCATTATCTGCTTGATTGTTTTCACATTTCTATGTAAATCCAGTGATGAAGTGCTGGTCTTACTCTTCTTAGTAGAAAAAAATAATCCCTTGAAGCTAATGGGAACTCTCCTTCCATAAGAAGTATGTAATGACCCCATAGGTCAGCAAATTTTCCAGGTATCCTTCTTGGAGGTCAATATTCTTTCTTCCCCCTCCTTTCCTAAAGAGGTAGGAGTGAAATACCATGCAGCCTTGGAAATAAGTAAGTGAATGCTGTTTGAAGGAGGGTTGGCTCCCCTGCTGTCAATAGCAGTGATTTTCTTGAATCTGCCCTTTTACCAGGAAGCCCTGCTGCGGCCCATCCTGGTTCTTCCAGGTGCATGTGCAAGGGCTTAAGCAGAACATAAAATATCTGGTGTGGAACCCAAAAATGCACAGATCAGGATATGGAGTGCTCTCTGCTTAACACACATTAGGTCCTTTTGCTAAGGGGAAAAGTACTATGGAAAGGAGTGGCAGTAAATTGAATAGTTCTTCTGCACATTTGCAGAATAACAACTTTAGTCTGGAGATTTTGGTTAAGGATTTATTTTAAGTTTTCTGCAGCTTTTACCATTGCTTTGTCAGTCATTTGTAAAGCATTGGAAATGTTCAAGTATTAATAAAAATGAAGATTGTAGTAGATTATTGATGGAAAATATGGTAGAGGATCTCTATTTGAAAATGCAGAACCTAGGAGACTCTGATTTCAGCATGAAAACTTGTCTTTGTGCTTGCTTCTGGAAATCAAGTTGCTGTTACCTCTGGTTTATGTTAAGTTATTCCAGGTACTCTGCAATGTGAGGCATAAACCTAATGGATGGAGGTAATGAAATTAAATTACTTTTAAGCGCTTCATTGAATCTTCCTCACAGATGCATAAAACCCAACCAACCAACCAACCAACCAAAAAAAAAAAAATCTTACCACCACCACTGTTTGGAGACAGGTAAAAAAAAAAAAGTTAAATTATTGCATGAACAAATATTTATGTACTTGCATGCATATACCAGTATTACAAAAGCATAAAAACCTGCATGCAATTAATATATTTAAAACCTCTAGTTTTACCTCAGCTGAGACTGAATTTATAAGGGAGTTTATGCCTTAAATGTCATATTTTTATTCTTACCCCTTTATCAGCTTAGTACTTGCTTAGTATGTCTAAAATATTTTTTCTGTTTCTGTCACATATTCATAAAAATCAACATTTCTATAATCACTAGAAAGTACTAGTTTTGGGGATTTTTTTAAAAGAAAGCTGTTTGGAAGCTAGTGCTTTAATGCAATCCTGTTAAATTGAATAAAGTTCCTACACAAAGCTGTATTTATGAGTCAAAAAACAAATCCATTATCAAGATCAAAAAGTCATTATTAATGTGTCTGTATGTGAAAGTACTGGTCAGTACATGTGACGAAATAGCTCCTGATTCCTTTTAATGATTCACCTATCCCAGACGTTACAGAAAGTCTCTTCTGAAAAACATGGGCGGAGTGTAGCTCTTATATTACATCTTAAACTCATTTTATATGACAATTACTTCTGAAAACATTAATACTCCAACTAAATTTTTGGGTTTGGGTTTTCTTTTTTTTTGCTTTTTAAGAAGTTCTGCTCCTGCACACATTAATGGTGGGCCAGTGCTGTCTCAAGCCACTCAATTTCTTGCACTCCTTCAAGCTAAAAAATCCGTGAGTCAAATTGCAGTTTGGAAAAGTTCATGTCCAACAAGTTTGACCTTTGATTATTTTTATAATTAGTTCTAATGCTCCTGTATAGGTGAAATTTTGAAAGAAAATATGGCAGTTAGATCTTTGCTAGTATCTTTTTGAATAGCACAGGCATAGCGAGGAACTCATCCACTTGTTCTCAGATCTTTTAAGGGCTTGACTTTTTTTTCCAGCGTTGTCTTTTGCAACAGTTTAAATTAAAATCTTATCCATATCTTTAAAATCAGGAATAAAAGTAGTGGGATACACATCTTTTGTCCCATATCATACTCATCACAATAGGATTTAAATGGCTTTCCCAAAAGTGTTAAGCAATGAATTGTTGTCATGTATATGGTTATCTTATTCTCTGTTCCTGGAGAGCTGTGTTCAGTGAAGTATTTTGTTTCAGAAGGGTTTTTTTGGGAGATGGAAGTGGTCACGTGCTGCTTTTTTTTTTACCTTTTCTTTTTCCTTTTTTTTCCCCTTTAACTACACTGTGCTATGTATTTGTAGTAGACCAGGCAAAATTGAGAAAGTTGGCCTATATCTGGAGTGAGAGGTAATGCCTGGCTGTGACCTGTGATCTTTGGGCAGCAGTCAGAAGTCATCAGTGTAGTCTACAGTGGTTGATTTTGTGGGTATTGGTGTGGGAACCAAAAAAGAACTTGAAAACCAGTATAACAGGTAACTGTATGGTAAGTTGTGTTCCTAGAGTCATGGTGCAGTGTTCAGTGCCAGTTATCTTCTGAAGTGCCAAAGGCTTCCTTTTGAGGTGGTGAGGCAATTGGGCTGAGAAGTGACAGCACCTACTGAACTAGATAACTTTCCACCACAGTGAAAATGTTCTTTCAGCCAACTGGATAGTTTTAGTCATGGCTGCAGTGAGACCTTAGTTAAAAAAAGGATTCTAGAAGATGATGGCGGTGGATTGGCATCTCTGCATCTTTGATCAATGGCAACAGTTTCATGATTGCAAACTCTACTGCTTTTCTAGGTTACCAGCAGCACCTGTTCTTAGGTTTAGATGGTTAGAACTACATCTGTTTTAAGGTTGTCTGTGATTGAGACTTGCTTGGAGGTATGTGTATATTTCTGAAACCGGAGTCCACTCAGTTTGGTCAGCTGTATTCTCAATAAATGCAAAAAACCCCAATACCAACATCCAAAACAACAACCAACCAGCAAACAAAACAACTCTAAAATAAAAAAGGGATCAAATGGATGTGATATGGTGGAAAAATTGTTGTGAGTATGCACAGGCTGTGTTGGACCCACAGTCCACCAGAGCAAGATTTCAGATTTGAAAAAAATATGGGTCTGGAAAGGCAGTTTATCTACAAATGTTAAAAGACACGTGACATAATTAAATATGAAAGCCCTCATTACCTGTTGTAATGTTGTAGAAAAGAGAATTGATTCTTGTGGATTCCAGTAGTAAAGGGTTAAGAGATGGAAGTGCAGGTTCCCGTCTGTGCTTTAATGCTTTTCTCCAGGAAGGCTTGTGACATTGTTAGTACTTTGTGATAAATCTCAGACAGCCCTCCCTGAAGTGGTGTTGTATCCTGCAGCTCCAGCATGAGCTGGGTTGATAAAATTGAATTGATAAAACTTCCTTCAGCACAGCCATGCTAGTGAAAGCTTTGAAGAAAACATTCTTTCCTCCTGCTTCGGGTTCTTTCTCTGAATGTCAGCTGTTTGGGCCATCTAGTAGGTACTAGATCTAGAATCTTTGTACTTGACTTGCCAGAAAGAAAAGTGTTCTGGTGAATAAGCTGAGATTTCCCAAAGACCTGACCACACCATAAGAGAGTTGGAAAACCTGTAGTGAATTCCTTGAAAATAACAATCCCAGCTAAACTCTGGGCATTGACTGAGTCTTGTATTGGTAAGTATAGGCAAAACAAATTTCTGTGCCAGAAGTGGCCAAATGTGTACTCCACTTAAAAGGAAAAGGATGATACGTCTTCAGGCTGGCTCTTGCTCAGTTCTATTGCAAGGATATTTCATACTGAAGAGGTGTCTTAATTTCCTGGGTTAGTTTCCAGAGATAGGATTTTTCATTTTCAGTACTGGGCAGTGAGGTTACTTGCCCAGTAATTTGCAATTTATCAAAGCTTAGAGAAATCAGTTAATTTTCTTTGGCTCTCAGGTTTTTGCCTTTCTTCTAGTACTTACGATGGGTGGAATAAATCTCTTTGGCTGCTGAGGATGTTCTCACTGACAGTTGTGGCTCATTATGCTTTTTCAGTGTCTGCTGTAGTCTGCCACTTTCTTTTAGTGCTTCAGAAGACACTTGATAACCAGTTGGTTTCAGAAGATCTACATGTTGGTCATTCAAGATGTTATTTATACTGCCACTGATCAGCTTAGGCACATGATTTGGAGCAGTTGAGACCTACAGTGTTTTGGATGGACAAATTAGGAGGCAGATACTTGCACTTCAGCATCTGCAACAATGTCTGTACGAAAGCTTTCCACTAATTGCTAAGACTTGGTAGTCTTTTCTATGAATCCTCTAATAGGTAATAGTCAGAGACTCTGCAAAACACCCCAAAAGGTCTCCTTGGCTTTGCTCTTTGTAGTTAGATGAATAGTTTGCTGAACCTGAAGTGCCTCTGCTGAGTGTGCTGTTAGGTGAGAAAAGGTGGTCTTAATGCCAGGTGCTTATAGCTGGCAAGCACTAACCACAGGGCTGATATTCTGAGCACCTCCCCACTGCTGAGGACTCCTGAGATCGAGTGAAGGGATGCCTGAAGATCTTGCTGTTGCCAGCTTCAGCTTTGGTTTGTGTCACAGTAATGCTGTCTGTGAGGTACGAATTTGGCTTCCTGTGTCCGCTTTCTCTTGATGTGGCCATTTTATCTGAAAGCAGGAGCAGCACATATTGGAAGCATGATAGTAACTGGCAGGGCTGGTGATCTGCATAGAATAGAGAATGTGTAGCCTATTATGCTTAAAAGGGAATTATTATGCTTGAGGGTCAAGTTACAGTGAAATGTTTCTTTGAGAAAGCTAAGGATGAGAGAAGCACTGCATAACCTGACTGAACCTGTAGTTGAAGCCACCTGTTTTTCATTTTGCTGGCTCAGCAGTGTGTTAGAACATAAAGGTTTAATCATTTTTGACATTTCAGTGCATTTATGTTAGATTGCAGATGTTGAATTTCTTTATAAGTAGATCTTCTGTCCATTAAGTAAATTATGGGAAAATACTTCATATTAAAGCCTAAGGAAAAAAGTTTCAGTTTATGGACTGGTAGACGTGGCTGGCCTTTTGAAAATATTACTGGTAATGTGTAACCAGAATATCAGACACAGAACATAAAACAGGCGTTTATGTCCTTCATTCAGCACTGTTTTCATATTTGTGGCCAGAATAAATCAAACCTTTCTGTTTTAGTAGGTATTGACCTTAAAATTATACCTGATACAGCTTACCTGTTTTAAAAAAAAAAACAAACCCTTAAATTTTAATATTATAACAATATCCCAGTACAATTGTTTATTAAATAAATTTATCTCGGTGTCATTTTTATGTTCTGCTAGTAAGAAGTAAGTGATGCCAGATGTAAATGTCCCGGAAAAACGCATTTTGAAGTATAACACAAGTGAAATGCTGATGAACTTGTTGGAATTAATACTTTTTGAAGCAAAGTTCATAGGAATATATTTTTCAAGGCACAATGAACCAGGCACAATTCCTGGTTTGTGTTTTCAAAATGGTTGTTGAAAAAATGAGTTTCTGAAGAGATATGGAGAAAAACTGCACACATTGGGAAGAGATACCATACAAATGCAGTTCATAAGTAGATGAGAATGTGTTACAGACTGAGATATTTTGCTTTTAAATATAATGAGGACTAGTTATCTGTCATAAACATTGAAAGGGGAACTGACTTTTCATCAAGAGAGAAGTCAAACTGGCCCAAATGAAGTTCAGCAGGACTGTCTTTTTCACTACATGCTTGTGAGATTTTGTCAGCCTCTGGCAAAGATGGGCTTTATTTTGCAAACCAGTTCAGAGCATTTTGATGTCATCTGCAGAATAATTTTTTTCCTATATATTAATCAAAGAGCAGACTAATTCTTTCAGAGTTAAACTCTCTTAGTGTTAGAGTCTCTCTGGAGTGTTTTACACTACAGTACTTAACTGTCAGTGTGGACATTTTTTATCGAATTCGTATGTTACTTGATATGAGTCCATTTTAGCCCCTGAAAGGTGGCAAGGGAGGGTGGAACATGCCTTGTTTTCATTTAAAAGAAGTCACTGTGCTGATCAGTATCTGAAGAATATTGTTTGAGGTAAACAGTGACAACATCTGGTTTAAAACATGGTTGAATAAACAGCATTTTCTTGAATTTTCAAACTGTCATTTTTCTGGACAGTTTAAAGAATGAGGGGATTTGTTCTTCAAAAGTTTTTTAGTTAGTTGCAGCCTGCAGAAAAGAGATTCAAAGCAGTGGGGGAGAGTTTAAAAAATAAAATTCATTCAGGGATTTGTTTGACCAGTGCGACATAAAAGTGCAGAGATGGCCTGGATCTATAAATCCTGTCTCCTGGACAAGTAGCATTGCTTTCTTGACTGCAGTTTATGAGGAAATTGAACAGGCTGTAAAAGGCTGAGTCAAGTGTCTTTGGAGGTATTTTAAAAACATGTAGACTTAATGCTTAGGGACATAGTTTCGTGGGCAACATGGCAGTGCTGGGTTAGTGGTTGTACTTGTTGATATTAGAGGTCCTTTCCAGCCTAAATGATTCTGTGATCAAATTTTGCCTGAAGGGAACCATTCACAACTGAACTATGGGGTGGGGAGTTTCCCTTTCTTTCCTTAAAGGGGAGTGGGAAGGAATTTGGTTTGAGTTGGGAAAATTTTATAAATACATAAATGAAAATACAGGAGAAATACACTGTGCTTTAGAAACTTTAAACATTTCTGTGTAATTTTCAAAGGTTAAATTGCTTTAATTCTCTATAAGGCTTTGTTTTTCTTGTATTTCAGCCAGCATTTTCCAGTGCACAGTAGTGATTTTTTTTCCCTTTTCCCCCCTGTTTTTTGCTCAGTGTAAACAATTCCTTGCTGTGGTTACATGGACAAATATAGCAGAGAACCCTTTTCTTGGAGAAGATTCTCCCTGTGCATTTTTTAACCATTTTTGGGAAGAATTGATCTATGTGTGCATGCAATCGAGGGAGGCAGTAGCTGTAAATTGAAGTGACATCATATATATTACTCCCATTGATCCACTTTTAGACTAGAGCCAGGATAAAAGGAAATGGCATCAGGGAGGAAGTATGCTCATTTAGGCACAGATCCCAGTGTGATAATGGGGTAATAATAGAAATCACGCCACTGTCAATCGGTTGCTGCATTAGTCTGAGGCAGATTTCCCCTCCAAGGAGGCTTTCAATGACTTCATTCAAGTGCAGGCAGGAGCAAATGGGATATTCAGCATACCAGCTGTACAACTTTAGTGATTTGTGTCCTGGCGGAGGGGTGCAGTGCAAGTGCTGGTGCTGTGGATACTCAAGTAGATGTATCTGTGTCACATTTCATGGCTGTGAAAGGTCAGTAGTCAAATGCTTCAGCAGGATTTTTTTTCCTAGTATAAAGGGTGAATTTGACATTATTGCATTTGTTAATGTAGGAATTGATAAATACACTCTTTCGCGTGGGTGGTCTTCTGGGACGTGAGGTCAATGACCTGTAGAGCTGCTATACCAGATCTTTGAAGAAGAAAGATCTGTTTTCTTAGTGCTTTTTTACACATTAGGGATGGTACCTTGAAAATTCATAGTGTTGTTCAAAGAAAACCTTTCAGTCCTACTAATGTGTTAAGATACTCTTGTAACGTAGTATAACGGCTTAAGTGTTTTGTGTACTGATTTGAATAAAATACAAAGTATGCTTCTCTTACTTCCAAGAGATTTGATATACAGTGAATCTCAGTTATATTTTCAGCTTGTTTATGTTTTCTTTAATTCTTTCAACCTTGCGTTTTTCAAATACAGATCCAGTGTTGATATCCACTATCATTTACAGTTTGTTTTAAGGGTAATAGCCTCGTTACTCAAACTTTAAAACTACCACATGAGGTAACTTAGGGGAAGCAGGGATCAAATTGTTGTTTAGTAGCAGGACAAAGTGAACTCTTTCAAAAGGCTGAAGAGTTGGAGGAGAGGTTTTACAGTCTTAAGGGCAAGATAATAGATACACAGTGCTGGGATACAGCTTTATAGAGGGGATGATATTTAAGTACATGGGACATGACAGAAAACCTCTAGTGTGCTTGATCACAACATATTCATTTATTTCTTCTTTGTAGTGTCCATAGTCACAGCTGGGGGAGGGCCAGCCTTGAGAAAAGTAGTATGATTTCCATGCAGCAGGAATCAGTAGGGACAGGAACTATCTACTTTACAGTATAAATAGATGGTGTTGCAGCAATCATTGACGTAATGAAAACTATTTCTTGATCCTCGCCACGTTTCCTGATTGAAGTGTTCTGCTTTCATGGTTGCATGTATTTGAACATTTTGATTGAGCATTCTCTGTTATAGTTCAGAGTGTGGAGGGGTGTTTTTTAAATTATTTTATTTTATTTTATTTTATGAGGAACACTGAAATTTTGCGTTCAGGGTGTTGTGGTTGTCTTCTGAATGTTTTCAGCCTGAAGACAC
The DNA here is from genome assembly GCA_013400215.1 of Cisticola juncidis. Lineage (NCBI taxonomy): Eukaryota > Metazoa > Chordata > Aves > Passeriformes > Cisticolidae > Cisticola > Cisticola juncidis. The sequence continues at coordinate 59,752 of VXBR01007849.1, read as the reverse complement.
GGCTTGAGACTGTGACAATTATCCTGCTGTAACTTGCTGTGTCTGTGTTGTGTACTTTCCTATGGATGTTAGATACTCGATATGCATTCACAGAATATGAGTTGTACAGGGAAGTGGCTATACAGTGCTTAAAAAGAAATTTACATTTAGGTCTCTACAGTATTTATGTTTAGATAGCATTTAAAGCAAGGACCTCTTTGTATTACACATAAGGCAAACAAGTTGAAAATTGACAAGATGCATCCCAAATAATTCTCCTGGTATGAAAGATGGAAAGTAACAGGTGGGCAGGATGAATAAGGGTAGTGATGGGAAAAGAAAAAACAGTGAGTGGAGTTTCTGACAGAAAATTCCAAGTGCAATTTTTTGAAGCTTATTTATAGCTATAAAAGACTGGTGTGGTGAGAATGATACTCACATCGTTGTGTTTGGGGAAAAGAAAATGTCTGCACCCCGTGAAACTCTAGTCAAATTTTCTGTCTCTTGGCCTAAGATAGGGAGTTAAAGCAGAGTCTCTTTTTTTGAAAGGAAAGGGTAAAAGTGTAGATGAGAACGTTCCTCCTTTTGTGTCAGAAACAAGTCGGGGAGCAAACTGTAATCGCTGCGCCCACTAGCGCCGCTGCGGGGAGAGGGCTGCCAGCGTTCCCCTGCCAGCCGCGCCCTCTCTGCCGGTGTTCGCTAACTCCTGCCTTGGACTGTAATCAATCCATGAGCTGGAAACCGGTATGGAAGGTATCATCTCGGGCAGCTGGAACGTGGGAAAATAGCAGAGGCCATGGTCTCATTCACAGAATCGTAGATGCTGAGTTTGAAGGGGCCCACAAGGATCATCGAGTCCGACTCGTGGCCTTTTACAAGACACTTCAGTAATCACACCGTATGCCTTGACAGCATTGTTCGAACACTTAGTAAACTCCTGGTTTTGTTTGTTTGTTTGTTTTATTGGGGGGGGTTCTTTCTTTGTTTTACTGACCCTCAAATCTAAATTGATAGGATTTTAATCTGTAATTCTGAAAAAACTTCAGCCACGATGCAGCCCTCGACAGTCGTAAATTAAGAGCATGGCTGCTTCTGTGCTGCTGCTCTTTTGTTGGCTTCAGTGAGATTCTGTAACGCTACCTTAAACAATAGCTTTCTGTGGGTGAATCTGTATAACAATTATACTGGAGATATAAAAAGCTCAGCTGTTCTGTGCCTACGTATTCAAGCAGCTGTTCTATAGTTTTTACAAATTAACTATTGTTCTTCTGTCTTTTTAGTTAGCAAGGAAATATTTCTAAATCTGAAGTTACCTTTCTTTGTGTGATGTTCTGCAACATTTTGTATTTTATTATTGTTTAGAGTTAATTTTGTTTCCAAGTAGAGCCACTTCTCAGAAGCTTTGCCTGTTTTATTTTTTAACTTGTTTCACCCCTGGCAGCTGCTGTTGGACTCTGTAATAAGCATTTAAGCTGCCGTTTTAGTAGTTGTCCAGAAATGAAATATTCAATATTTTTAAGTATCTGACCACTTTTAAGAATACTGTTCGATTGGCAGGCTTTGGTATTACTTATAAAATGTTCCATTAAGAGCTAGTAAGATGTGACATATTTTCAGTCTTCAAGAATACAGTTTAACTTTACTAATTAAAAAAATGGAAGGAAATCAAAATGCAAAGAAACAAAATTACCACACTATAAATGTCTTTTCCTCTTTATTCTGATCTAGGTACTAATCAGTCTAAAAGGGAAGAAAATGTCATGTAGCTTGATTAGTTGTTAAATGCAGGTATTTTACAGATTAACACTTATAAGAAGATCCTTGATATCTCCATGGACTTACTGTCAGAGATCGGGAATGCAGTCTTGTTCAGCCCACATAAACAGCCCTAGCTGTGGGATGTGTTGTTGGAAGAGGCATTTCCTATAGCTGACTTCATTTCATCCCTGCTTAGCGCATGGATGCGGCAAAGCGGACATGGGCAGGCCACGAGGTGGGAACAGAAAATCACCAAATGTGGTGAAAGCTGGAAATACTGTCAAAATTAACAGGACGTATTTTTTCATCAATCTGTCTCAAGAACATTAGAAGTGGGTTGGTTTCTTTTTGTATGCAAAAGCTTTACTGACAATCTTTTCCCTTCCCCCTTCCTCCCCTGGTGCACTGCGAAGGTGAATAATGGGGAAATTTTGGGGGCATATAACAAACTTCTAAGTGATCACCTTGGAGCCTGAATTTCCAATAGATGTTTTCTGGCAGCTGGTGCAATTTCTCTCTGAGGTCTGTTTGAATTATTTATTTGTTCATCCAATAAGCCAATTAAACAGAGAACTTAAGCACTGGCTACAACAGACTCCTAATGCTTTTTTTGGTTTGGGTTTTTGTTTGGGTTTTTGTTTTTTTTTTTTTTTTTGGCTACATTAGTTACATTGGTTCCAGTTCAAAATGGTATGTTCTGGAGTCAAGTAACAAACTACTGAATATATATCCATGTATAGATGCTATACCGTGTGTGCCACAAACACAACATTCGTGTGTATTTCCATGAAAGGATGGATGGTTTGTGACTCATTGCACTAAAATATGCCTCAAAATATGTTTTTATAACAATTGTTTGGTAGCTCACTTATTTGTGTTGTGTTTCTGTGTTCACTGTAAACATACCGTGCAAATGCTTGTATATCAGATAAACATGTCACTCCAAAAAATTATTTGTTCATATGCCTTGTTGATTCCTCAGATTATGCACTGTAAATTATTCTCTCTTTTTATTTCTTCCAAACCCAAAGAAAATAGAATTACTTATTTTATACATTCCTTAAAAGTCTTACTTATTAAGCCATGATTATATTTCTATAAGATAAGCATGTTTTAGATCTGACCTAACCACAGCAATGGAAAACATGGAAAATGTGTCCTAATTGTGCCCCAGGACAGTCTTTCAGAACACAGACATATAAACCCTGAAGTTTTTCAGAAACCAGCTAGATGTCCAAGTTGTATTTTAAGCACGTCCTGGAAGTACAAAGGTTATCACAATCTTGTCCTCTTTTGTTTGGTTCCATTTCCATTACTCAGCTAGAAATCTCCATTCACACGTGGTATTAATTTTTCTTTTAGCTTCTCCCTGACCAGCTGGTCTTACTTCTGGAGTCCCTTTTGGAGGAGAAGACATTGTGTCCTAGAGTATTGCTATACTTGGAGAGAACATACCAGCTCCGGGAACAAGATGCTGAGGTAAGTCACTTAAAAACAAATCTCCCTAACGTACACTGCTGTGTTGTTGACTGGGAATGATGATTTTCCACTGGGAACCAGGCTCACTGCAGTTCTTCTTTTCCATGTCTGAATCTGAAACTGGATGATCTTAATTGCAGTATTGTTGCAGGTTCATATGCTGTAATGACTCAGTATTTCTGTGTGTTTTGTGTAGGTTCAGGCGTGGTTCGCGTACTGCGGTAGTTAAGTACAGCAGAATCCAGATGTCCAAACTACTTTACACGTACCTTAGGCAGAACATTTGTTCAAGTGTTAAATTTTTCACTATGTTTTTCTGTGTAGTGGAGCCCAGTTTGTTTCCCTTGTGATATTGTCTCCAAATGTAATCATGTCAGTGACATTAATACAAGCCCCCGAGGAAAACACTGCTTTGTATGATATTGTAAAGGATAGATCTCTGCTCCAAAGTGATTTATATCTTTGTGAGGCAAACCAGTAAATATTCATTACAACGTGCAGAGAGGACTCTTTCAAGTTCCATGGTTTTCTTGAGCTGGGAGAGTTCTGGCAATTAAGGCAACAGAAGAAGTGGCTGAAAGTGTCCTCGCAACAAGTCTTTGCTTCAAGTATGTAGTATTGAAGAAAAGAGGTAAGAAAGTGCAATGATGAAAATAAAGGATGTGTAGAGATTTAAAGTGGTCTGGGATTGGTTTTGTTTTGTTTCTTTCCAAAGTGGCTGTTCTATGCAGCTGTTTCATGTAGTCAATATCTAGCATCAGGAAAAATGTGGAGAGTTGGTCTAGATGGAAAATTTTGGAAAATTTTTAAAAATTTTGGAAAATTTTCAAAATCTGTTTAACCTTGATGACATCTCTTCTAGTATGATGGTGCAGTCTTATCTCATTTGAATAAGCTATTGAGCTGTGTGTATATGTAGAAAACAAAGGTTAATTATGATTAGCATACAATCAAGCTATTGTGCAATGAAGGAATATAGTGAACTTAACATTTGGTTTCTATTTATTTAAAAACTATCTTGCAGAAGTTTACAGAAAGCCAGTGTGTCTGACTTACTGTGTCATAGTTGGAAATTTTTTGGCAATTATTAGAATTGAAGGAGAGAGCCAAATCCATGTTGTTACTCTTATGCTGAAGTTGCTGTGTGGGTGCTTGGAAAGACTTGGAAATCCAAACCTTAGTGTAAAGATTGATAGGACAGATGTCTAGCACTTTCTCAGAAAAAAAAACAAAAACAAAAAACCCCAAAACCAAAAACTCCAACATTTCAACTGCTCTTTACCTAAACCTTTTTACTTTTTGTTGATACAGTTTTCCAAATGCCAGATTTGTTTTTAATAAGTACTTGAACCAACATTTCTATTTATAGGTAGTAGAATATATTTTAATCTCATCTGAATACCAGTGAAATGTCAGTGGTTCTATTATGGGAAGAGGAATTAACAGGGAGTTAGATCAAAGCAATAACTGTGTTGTTGCTGTTTCATGCCTCTGAATTGTAAGCACTAGGCCACAAGCTTCAGTTTCTCAGGTTTTTCCTTTCTCTTCACTTTCATGCTTTCTTTTTTCCTTGCATTGTTACATAAAAGTACACAAATGATCTGTCAGAATTTTTTCGTGACAAAACTCCACAAACCCACAAGATTAGGACCTCTATGAAATGAACGTAATCTCCATTTTATTTTACAAGGTGAAACCAAGGGCTTAGCAGACAACTCACTTAGAAGTACAACTAAGGTAACATTACCATTAGCATTTTACCAGTCATCAGACCCCAGACGCCTGCAGTCCTTTAAAGGGAACTAGCTCCCATGGCCTCACCTACCTGAGGAACAGACTATTTGTGCCTCATTCTCATGTATGTGCACAGCAGATTTTTGTGACACTAGGAGAAGGAACTGCAGTCTGAGCCTGCTCTTGTCTAGATTGTAATCTTGTTGTGTTACTGCAGTTCAAGTGTTCTCAGTAGCTAAAGATCAGAAATGGATTATTAAAAATAAAAGCATAAAAAAGCTTGCAGGCAGGCCAATAAAAAGAAGAAACTGTCAATATCAGAGGGTTTATTCCAGGATTTTTGGTAGTGAGGTTGTCAGCTGTGTTCCATCCAGCAGCAGAAAGTTAAGAAATAAATCTGTTTTCCTATTTTTGAAAACTAGTGTTTAAATTCACCATCATCTTCCAGTAGGAATAAGCAATAGTGTGAGAGAGTACACCAAGCAGTGTGGGTGTTCTGTATTTTCAAAAAGTTTGGTCTTCAAATTTGTCTATAATACTTTCGAAGATTATTATTGGTAGTCCTTCTGTCCTGCACAAGTACAGCATGGAAAGTCCTTGTTTGTATTTCTTAAAGCTTTTCTGTCTGTATCACTGAAGCATTTTTATTTTGACTTTAAAATTGACCATGCTTCTTGTAGTGAAGCATTGCACACCTAGTGGCATCTGCATGTGCCCACAGCAAACTGCAGCTCTGTCCCCAGCCAGTGAAGTTGCCAACATCACTGTTTGGTACTTCTGACCATTTGTTACCATGTGCACGTCCAGGCCTAACAACCTGTGGGCATGTGTTGCTTCAGAAAGGAGTGGAGGATTTGCAGCAGGTTATCTGCCTTGTTTCGATTCCTTTGTATCAGTCAGGAGAGGAGAGAGGCTAGAGTCAGCCTTGGCCTGGAATGTAAAGGTTGATCTCTGTTAAAGACATCTCCTTAGCTACTCAGTGAAGTTCATCTACAGACGAGTAGTTCTCCCTCAAATTAGGTTTCAATGCAGATACATAGGCTTAGTGTCTGTCTCCCTTCTAAGACAGACATTCATTTGAATACTTCTTTTAACGAACAAAAAATAAATCATGGGTTAAGTAACATGTTTGCGATTCATAATGCTTAACTTTCAAGCCACAAGAGCCAGAACTGCTGGTGGCTTATTCATATTTTAGATTGACCTCCCCCTGGTCTGGATGCCAAGAGAGTCTTGTAGGGCATCTGCCAAATTTCGGAATTTGTCACTCCTTTCCACTTTTTGCAGTCCACTTCTGTAACAAAAATGTATTTCATTTTCCACTTAGTCCTCAAACCTTGGAACATCTGAGCAGGCACAAAACTAAAAGTTTGTTTTCAAAAGATTAAATTTGTTGATCTGAGCTATTTGAATTGAGCATATCCAAGAGGTCTTTGTTTTGAAAGCAATGAGGGTTTCAATGTTTAAAGCCATTTTTCCATTCTTCTCTTTGTGCCTTGAGCCCATTGTGCCTCAGACAAATGATGTCAGACAAGTGGGAGGCAATTCCATAGAAGAATGATTGTGTCCTCAATTTTCTCGTCCTGTTCCCCCTATCTTGTGCTGCTTCCTACTACATAAGAAAGTAATTCGTGCACAGGCTACATCTCCATGGCATACCACATCTTGCATTTGAGAGAAGCATTATAGAAGCTGGCTGCATGACAAAGTCCAACTGGAAGTTCAGCTGGCTGAGAAGAAATGGGATATGCTGTAAAGCAGCAGTTACAGTTGCCATCAGACAGCACAGTAGGATAACAAAATTTAAAGTGGTCTGGGATTGGTTTTGTTTTGTTTCTTTCCAAAGTGGCTGTTCTATGCAGCTGTTTCATGTAGTCAATATCTAGCATCAGGAAAAATGTGGAGAGTTGGTCTAGATGGAAAATTTTGGAAAATTTTTAAAAATTTTGGAAAATTTTCAAAATCTGTTTAACCTTGATGACATCTCTTCTAGTATGATGGTGCAGTCTTATCTCATTTGAATAAGCTATTGAGAACTTTCATATAAATGAAGTGGAGTCAGTCATTTACAAAAGACAACACCATGAGTTCTGAGTTAACACTCAATGAATCTCTTAGCTAGAGGAGCCCTCTCATTACTCCCATTATTTCTGTTCTTCTTTTGGTCAAAGGCCTGTAACTTGTGGGCAGACAGGGTCACGGGATGGCTGAGTAGCCTGCAGAATCATGCAAAATGTGACAGGAAGAAGATCACAGCCATCAGTCAGAGAAGAGCAGTGTGTGTGACCCTTTCAGTCCTATTTAAAACTTGATATTTCTGCAACTGTGTTTTACTTGTTGCTGAATTATCTAAGAAGTGGTGATAAAAACTACAGAATGTGGATGAAGCAGAAATATTTATGGTGTATTTCCCCAGGTTATTCACTGTAGAGTTAGCTTTCCTTTCTTTCATACTGCAGAGACCACGTTTATCTTGCCTGCACAGCATATGGAAAGTTGCTTTGTTGGTTTTTCTTGTCTCAGCAAGTTGACTGAAATGTTCTTCACTTACATAATGCTTTCCCTGTATTTGGGGTCATAATGTGGTATGTTTTGGGAAGAGAAGAGAAACCAGAACTCTATCTGCAGTAAATGTGAGTAAAAGGAGTTAAGATCATAATATCATCAGTCATGTGGGTGGCATAAAGCCATTCTCATACAAGTACTTTATTGTGCATGAGAGAATGCCCTGTGAGACCAGAGCTATAAAGTGGTGGCTTCTTGTTTCACAGAAATCCAATCATGCTAATACAAACCATTTAAAGTGCTTGGCATCCTAGAAGTAGTGAGAATTGTTAGGACAAAATAACTTTGATTCATTGATCTTTCTTAGCCTGTAAAAAGCTGGCAGACATGGAAGTACAAATAAATTCTTGTCATTTCCCATCTGATGGTGATTGTGTTGAGCTGAGCACATTCTCAGGTTGCATAATTCAGCTGTCCTGCTGATTGTGGATGGGCATTGTTTGAAGGCACACTTATGGAACAGAGTTCTGTAGACAACACCATAAAACTGGGAAAAGGGAACTGCTCAGGACAGGTCAGTGCTTTTGAGAAGGCACTTGGTGAGCTTTCCTTTCAGCACATCCACTGGGCCAGTCCTCCTTTGGGGCAGGGACTCAGAAGCTTTTGAGTACAATTAGTAATGTATTGCAAATACCTCCACAGGCTTGTTAGTCCTTCTTGACTGGACTCTGTAGCAGGTAGGCATGTTTCAGATACTAGCATTGCAACCACAGAGGGGGAACCATGGTTCTTCTCCTCAACTGATGTCATTGTTGATATGAAACTACAAATCAGTAGATTTAAAAGATGACAGCTTGAGCTGATGACCATATTACAGGGTGTTGCTTTCTAGTGAATTTATGTTTTTTCTGGAAAAATAGCTTCTGTACTTATTTAATATTTAAATATACAGTTTATTATTCAGTTTCAATTCAAGTCAGGAGGAGATGCCTTAATTTGGATAAGACAGTATGTTTTGCCAGACTTACAAATCTGCTGTGAAAATTTACCAGGAGTGCAAAATAAATTTCACCTGCCTTTTTCTTTCTGAATGTTTTAGTTAGCGCGTTAGAACATTATTGTGCCACTACACATAGGTGTGGTTACATTGAACAATTTTTTACTTGCAATTGAACAGCAATTAGCACATCAGGAGGAACTTGATATAAGGCATCTAGAAAAGAAAAATAAGGAACCTAGAAAGGACTCTATACATGAGTCAGCCTGCATGGTAAGTTTTTTTCTGGAATAAATCATATTTGAGGTTTATATACCCAACCATTACTGGGGCCATACCTTCATTAAATGGAAAAGAAAGAAGAAATGTGTGTTTTCACAAAGTGAAATCTCTTTACTGTTATCAGTGTTACACTTTTCACACACACATCCTCACAGAAATACTATTTTTTCCCCTGCTCTACTTCTCCTACCTCCTTATGCAAATCCTAGCAAGGAATATATCTCTGTCATAGAAAGCATTTCCCATTTTCACTAGAACAAGGGCTAATTTCAGGACATATTGTAGAATTTCTTCATTGCTGATAAATGTGTTGACTGAAGCTGCAGCCACTTGTAAAATGTCCTCTGTGATCTTGAAAAGTTTTGAGTCTTCACTCTGTTTCATCTTCTTGTTCATTTTGCATCTAAATGCAATTTGCAGGCTCTTTGGCACAGATGGTATTGATAGTGCGTGCATTATCACGGTTTTTCAAAAGCGTGCATTTGGAGGAGTTAGATCTTTTTCCCATTGAAAGGCACTTAGAAAAAGGGTAGCTTCTAGGAAGCTGGCACTTGTTATCCAAAGATAAGGTCCAAAATTTAGTGTGAAGCTAAGAAAATTGGAACAAGATGAGGGAAATACGCTTCTGGTGACAGCCATGGGAGTTGTCCCATGAGACTCACTGTTGCTCATATGCCCGTTGTGCCTGAGTGGATATGTTGAGGTGAATTTGCAAGACGGGCTGAAGGATAATCTTGAGTAACTATAATTTGGGTTTGTTTTGTTTCTGCATGCAAAGTAGGGGGGCTTTTCCAGCCACTTGAGAAGAACAGAAAATCCCTCCATCAGCATTAGCTTAAGGGCATGATCAGAGCACGAGATTTATGGAGCACTGGAAATAGTTTTGCACTAGTCAGCACTCCTGCTCCCACACCCCTCCAGGAGCCAACAGCAACACATTTGTTCCAAGTGATCTCAGTGGCTGCTGGGTGGCATGAGCAGGAGTTTTTGTGCCCTGACTGCTGCCATTGCTGGTGCTGTTCACTTATCACTCCTGATTTTTCTAACCAGTTTTGGACTTAATTTCCTCTGTCTGGCAGCCCAGCAACTTAAAAAGACTTGGAAAGCAGGGGAGCTAATGGTAAGAAGGGACCAAATGGGGTTGGCTTGGCATTTTTTTACTGCTTATCCAAAGAATCTGTGGATGAAGGGATTGGAGATAATTCTGTGTCCTGTTGTCCAGCAAAGACACTGAAGTGGTGAAATCCTCTGGGATTCTGAACTCGGTCCTAAAGGTTTTCTGAATTGGTTGCAATTGCTTTGTATAAAATTTTACTCAGTATTTCTGTGTCAGGCAATACAAATCCAGTGCTGTAACACAACTTCCTGCCTTTGTAAAGACATCTTAAAGGTTACTCTGTTTGCATATATATGATAGCATTGGCATAGCGGCCATGGAGAGGTAAAATACAAACAAAATCCCCAAGCTATCAGCAGTAGGGATGTTCCTCTGAGGTTTGCTTTTTTAGGGAGGTTTTTTCATTGGCTTGTTTTGGTTTTTAATTTTGAAAAACAATCTGAAAATACTTTTACTTACAATAAACTTATTTTGAGACTTTATCCAAAAAGCTCATCTAATGCTTCTCATTCCTATTTAAAGGCTGGCTGCAGATGCAGGGTATGCATGAATAGGACAACAGATTTGGAAAAAAATATACTGAGTTCTGTGAGGTCTAAATACTTCAAGAAGCAGGACAATTCAAAGGTGCAGGTTCTGATGTCATTTCTTAACCACACAGATATGATTCCACCACTGAGTCAGACTTAATAACATGTGGGTAAAGTCTGCTGTCCTACTTTCAACTCTTGTGCCACTTGGAGCTGCAGTTTTCTGAGGAGGAATTTTCTTGTGTTTCATGTGGTGCAAGCATTGTCCTAAGCAACAGCCGTCACTGTATTCCAGCAGCAGGGAATAAAAGAGGTGGAGAAGATAACTAAAAAATGTCAAACACAGAGAAAAACAGAAATGTTCTCATTGCGAGAATGAGCATATTTCTTCTGAGTTTATAAAATCAATGTATTTTTCTCTTTAAAAATTTTTGCTGAGTATTGAAGAAAGAAGAGTGAGTATGAGAGTGATGCAAAAGGTCTTTGTCTTTGGAGTAAAAATCTTGTATTGTAATTAATTTGGAAGCCAGGTTTTAAGCAATGTGAAATTAGAAGGATGTGAGCATGGGCCGAGTAGGCTGGCTATGGCCTAAGTCATGGAAAAAAACGGCAGCCACATTGTTCATTGCTTGAAATTTGATTCTTATTTTCCTATGAAGTTCCAGATTCTGTCTATGAGAGTAATCTTGCCTGGAAATAACAAGCATTTTGACCACAGTCACGGTGGGAGTCCAAAGATAAAAGGATTTTTTGCCTCTAGTTACAAGACAGATGAGCTAGAAGCAGAGGGATGGGGAGAGGCGCTTAGGCAAGGGAATAGCTAACTGTTGCCTTGATACTTACAGCAGCCTTTGCTTTTCCTGAACAGGAGATATAATTTAATAATAATTGGTAACAGACTGTTCATGTACTTCATCTCAGACTCTTCAGGGTTGAATTTCTGCATCAGATGTTTATGTGCTTTTTTCCACTATAACATTTGGGTTTATAAACCCATCATTCTTTTATGTGTATATATAAATAATCTGCGTTGAAACACATATGCAGACACTATATGGGTAAAAATTACAAGCAGACTCTATCTGGAGACAGCCAGAAGAGACAGTGGTAATGGGAAGTGTTTGAATTGTTTCCTATTGTGATGTAAAATAAGTTTCTGCTGATTCCAGAGATATTGTTGGGGTAGAACAAGGGGTGACAACTTCAAACTGAAAGTGGATAGGTTTAGATTAGCTATTAGGAGGAAATTCTTTCATGTGAGAGTGGTGAGACACTGGCACATGTCACCCAGAGAAGCTGTGGATGCCCCATCCCTGGCCATGTTCAAGGCCAGGCTGGATGAAGCTCTGAGCAACTTGGTTTAGTGAAGGGTCTCCCTGCCACTGGTGGAGGAGTTGGAAGTAGGGATCTTTAGGGTCTCTTCCAGCCCAACACATTCTATGGTAATGTAGCCATTGCTGTGGATAGGTGTTTTAGTAGGGTGTCAGAGGGAACATGGATGAAGCTGTACACGAGATGGCAGGCAGGTGTGTTGGTGCATTTTGACGAAAGTCTCCATTTGGATGTGTATGTATGCCAAAGCCAAGCTCACTTTCATGAAGGCATGAGGCTTGTCCCTGCAGTACCTCTCTGATGTTGGTTATACCCAAGGCTGGGATCTGGTCTTCCTTCCCCTCCCTCTGAGGTGCAGCATCTCCTGGCCTCCCAGCACTCTCTCCATACTCACCCTCAGGCTGTGTCTTCACACATGCAGCCATCCTCACCAGAGCACCCTGCTGAGGAGGGAAGGAGTGAGAATGGAGAGCAGGCAAGGTGGCACAGGCATGGCTTCTGTCACCAGCCAGAAGGCAGCCTTGCTCCTGAGAGCTGGCAGCACCACAGCAAAGCAAAGCTCAGCACACATCTCCGGTGAAATTGTTGAAAAGGCAGATGGTGACATCTTTTCTGCCATCTTCATCTTGCTGCAAGCTGTGAATGGCACTGGTGTTCCAGCATGCTGAGCAGGCAATACTGAAAATGCAGGCAAAGGGGAAGCATTTGGTTCCACCATAATTAGTGTATCTATGTTTTAAATTAAGGCTTATTTTTTAAAACCTTTCTTTTTGAAATTGAGTTCACATGCTGTGTTAAACATTTCCTTACCTTGCATTCACTATGATGTAGGAGCTGCTTTCCCCAGCATGGGCACAGTGGCAGCACAAATGTTTGTGTCGGGAGAAAAGCCTTCTGGCACCATGACAATGTGGTCTCCCAGACAGTGCTGCTGAAGCTGTCACACTGCTTTGGTGCTGGTGGCCTTTTTCTCATCTGACTGTTCTCTGGGTCATTTCCCTATCATCATTTTGCTGGTCTGTTGTAAAGCTAGAGATCATCCTGTTTTGTATCCATCTCCTGTTAGACAGCGTAAGGAGGGGCAGGCTGAAGAGCATTGAGATTACAGAATTAGGCATCCTGAGCAAGCCTCTTATTCACAGTGACAGCTTTGACATCAGAAGAGAGACACAGCCACTGCTACCTTTGAAAAAGGATTAGACATGGCTTCTTAGTCTCTTGCCTTTTCTGACTTCTTTTGGAAAATTTTTTTTCTACCAACACAGCTGTCATTGATCACAGATGGGGCTCACACAGGGAGAATTGTGTCTGGTTTGTAACTGGGAGCTCTCTGCTGTAAGCTTGAAGTGGGAGAAAAAAGGGCATTTGTCTTCTCCAAACAAGTCCTCAACATTTGCTGCCTTTCAAAGAGTGAATCTTGTCCTGAAGTGCTATTCTTTTGTTGCAATGCCTTTCTGATCACGGAGAGCAGCAAGGTTGCCCACTGCTTTGCCTGGGTCTTCTGAAGCAGTATGTTTTGTGATTCTTGGCTTCTGTTTGGTCATGTAGAAAAGAACTTCCGTGCTGACTGTGGGAAAGATACATATTTTATTTGCAGATGGAAGTGGAGTCAAGTTTACAGCTCATGGAAACTGATGAGGTTGCTCTTGAGCAAGGCCATGGTACTCTATAAACTTTTTAACGTTGTGTTATGCTGAACTGTGTTAACACCTAAACAGGACCATGTGGATGGAGGAGAGGAGAAAGGACAGGAAGGAAATACATGCCCCTAAATCACGTTTACAAATATGAGAAGGTTCAAGCAGGCACCTGTTGCTGCTTGAGACTTGCACAGCTGTGGAAGTATGCTGCCTGGCCCATGGGCACACTAGCACAGGTACAGGTTCAAATGCTGCCAGCTTTCCCATAGTCTGCCATTGACCAAGCAACAGAATTTGCCTTTCAAATCTTGATTGTGCCACAACCTTTCTTTTCTGCTACTAAGTACATGCAGTTGCTGCATGAACTCCACCCACAGGAAGGAGACATGGGTCTTCCATGTCCTTCTCTCCTCTCAGCACCTTTCATAGTGTGCAATTGCTTGATCTCTGCAGAAACACAAATCAGGAGTAAAATTAATTAAGGAAGTAGAATATTGCTACTAATATTACCAAAACCTAATGTCTGATACTCTGCTAAAATTAGCTTTTAAGTGACTTCTTAATGACCAGTTCATACTCCAGGTTTTAAATTACTTTAGACCTCTACATAATCCTCCTCAAAATGACAGCTCTTGACAAAGTTTTGATCTCCCACCACTGCCTTAGGGTTTCCTGAATGACAATGTTTGTTCGTTTGTTTGTTTGTTTCTGCTGGAGTGTCAGTGGGCTGAGATACACCGTGCTGCACAGATGGAAAAGAGGTTGTCCAAGGTGGTGGGAATGGCCTGTACAATCTGTCTGTACAACCTAGGGTTGCTTATACAATCAGTGATGTCAAGTGCAAAGCATGGGAGAGCTCCATGAGATCAATCTGCCTCAGGTCCAGCTATTGAACAGCAGTTCATTCCAGTCCTCAAAGCAAAATACAGCTTGAGTACAGCTACCAAAAGCCATTTTTAAAATTTGAAATGTTATCATCATTTTGGCCATAGCTCTGTAAGGCTATGTCTGAAACAGAGCATTGCACAGTGAGAAACAGCATTAACTGAACCTTGATGGAACAAGGGTCTCAGGAAGCAAGATTGCCTTCAAGATTGCTGCTGCTCTGGTGCTGTATCCAGCCTTTGGTTTCTTTGGGCTCTGCAGTACTGTCAGAGCAAGTGCTACAAGACCTGAGAGAAAACTTAGGCTATGAGAAGTCTAGTTTCTGGTATAAAATAAAACTAATTTAAGCTGATAGATAGCTCCTTTACTCAGTTTCCTGACAAACCCTTGGTGAACACAGTAATCCCCATTACAGAATCCTTATAAAAAGAATGAATCCATTCTCTTTGCATCCAGTAGGTTTTTAGCTATTGAGCACACTCTTTCAGATTGCCAAACCAATAGTCTATCAACACAGTTGTAACATAAAAAGCTGTTTTTGCTCCTGGTGAGCTGCTTCAGCATCTCTCACTTGGGAAAGTTTCACTGAAATCAAAGTCACCTTCTAAAGTATGTGTTTACTGTGGCATGAAAGATAGGAGTGCCCACTTGAAATTCAGACTATATAGAATGAAAAGTCACTGGTGTATTACAGAATAACTATTTCAGCTAAGACAGACGACGGAAAAAAAGTCATTTGATGACTGTAAAACTAGCAGTTCTTGAACTCTAATTCTTCCATGCTAAACAACTGTAAAATCTGTTTTTTAGTTCAAATATTGTCCAGCAATATTTGTTCTTTATTAGACAGGCAAATGATCTAATATTAGAATCTAATTTATATGTAGATAGGAAAAGACTGGTGATAAATACTTTCAGATGGAACAGAGCAGCATTCCGGTGCTCTGGAATGCTTCCTTATTGATAATTAAAATTAATCTGTTGTAGCATAGCTTGGTTATTTAAAAAATTCTCTGTTTTTCCCCTGTGCATTAGACTGGGGTCTGACCTCTGAGACTCTTTAATTAGTATTTAAGAGTCAAGTTGTTCAAATAATTTTTCAATAGACTCTGAAGACTCTGTATTTTGTAAAGATCACAGATTCCTCATACCTTTAATAAAGGTTCCATTTTGCTGGACAATACCTCTTACTCTCTTTTAAATGATCCTATTTTCTAAGATCTTAAAGTGTGTTGCTTTTGTTCGGTGATTTAGATTTGTTGTCTTATGGCACCTTTTAAATTGGATCAGCTATTAGCAAAATGTACTCATCCTCCCTGAAGCTAGGCTCCCATTGTGCAGACCAGAACTTGGTAAAGTCCAACATTTTTCTCCCTTTAATAAAGGCATGGATTAAAGTACTTGTTTTCTGAATCTTATGGGTAGAACTCAGAAGTAAAATATTTATTTTTTTTGCTTGTATGCAGCTCTGAGAATTGGAGTCTATTATCCTTAAGAGTCCCTTCCAATTCAGCTGTGATTCTGTGAGATTCTGTGATTCCTGTGCAGAAAGGCTGAAGAATTTGGTTTGTTCAGCTTGGTGAAGAGTAGGAGTGACCTAACTGCAGCCATCCTGTTGCTGAAGAGAGCCTGTAAGAAAGGGGGAGAGGGACTATTTACAAGAGTGTGTAGTGACAGGACAAGGGAGAATGGTTTGAAACTGAGGGTAGCCTTAGATTTGATATTACAGAAACAATTAGTATCTCTTTAATTTAAGACATGCTCAAATACTTTAAGATTTTTTTCTCAGGTATGTCACTTTCCTTTTGAAAGGAAAAAAGGGAGCTTTTCTTTTGAAAGTTAAGTCCTGTATTTGGTACCGTACATGGCTTTAGTCTGTCAGCTTGAAGCACTATTTTCCAAAAGGTCTTGGCCCAGGTTGCTTACACACAGGGACTGCCATCGAGCTAGCTGGATTATTGGAATATATATATTTTTTTGAATATTTTAATTTTTCCCCCGTCAAATAATCTCATACGGCAGCTTGCATTGTCCAAAAACAGACCAAGCAAAATTTTGGTCTTAGTATCTTCCTCTGAGCTGTCAAAATGCAAGTAATTTTTAAATTACAAACAATATTGTGCAATACTGTGTTTTCTTCTTAAAAATGAAATTAGGAGGATATTAGGAGACTCCTGGAATTACTTGTATAATCTGCTGATCCTGTACTTGGGACTCTGCTATCTGACAGTAGCATCCCTTCATGATGTTCCATGTAGGTACGTACCAATACTTAGATCTCAATATTATGGATACTTACACAAATTAAATTTTGTACCTGGACATTGAGTCTCTCTGTCTTCATGTTACTGGACTGTGCCTCAGAAATGCACTACTAATATGAGTATTGTGTTGCAAAACACACAATAACAAATTTCATTTATCTTAAAAACCTGGCAGTGGAGAGGCCCCCACCATCTGCAAAAGCAGAGTGGGAGGAAAAAACAATTTCCAAGCAATGAGGATCCATCCACAAGGAACCTGAGGTGTCAGCAGGCCTCCATCACTCCTCTGCCCCACTTTCCCTGTTCTTGGGAGTGCCAGTCATTGGTCCTGGACTTGAGAAGACAGCTCTCACCCTGGTATTGCAGGCTGAGGAAATAAATTTCAATTCCAACTTCAGCATGTGGGCCCTTGCAGCTGCCAAACCAGTAAGAGTGTGTGTGTGTGGGTGAGCAGTTAAAGGTGTTGCTTCTGATCCAGCAACATCCTATGTGCTTTCTGCCAGCAATAACAGGATGGATTGCTGTAAATTACTTTTAGGTTTAGTTTATATTGTTTGTGGTGTAACCAGCCAAAACGACAGATGCTGTGAATCTCTGAACTGTAGAAGAGCACAGAGAAACGTGCAGAGAGAAAACTCAGAGAAGAGTAATGAATTCTTATTTTTCCACTGAGTATTTGCTCCTGGGAGGAAAAGAAAAGCCAAGAAGAGCATATACAGGATGTGGTATGGTTAGCCCAGTCCTACAAGCTACTTGGTTTTCAAAATTTCCTTTTGAGACTGTTTTGTTGAAAGCCCCTGTTCACATGACTCATTCATTAGGCTGTGAGGCTCTGGGGTCCATTTTGCTCTTGCCACTTCTAAGCATTGGATGTGATGCTTGGAATTGCCTTTTTTTTTTTTTTTTTTTGCACCCTACTCTTATGTGACTAAAATTCTTATGTTTGTGGAATCAGCCTTAGGGCTATGGAGTATCATAGAAAAATTACTTCCTTATAGTGCATGTGTCTCAGAAACTGTTTTAGTTGCAGTTTAGGCACCACGGCTGTCTACTCACACTGTCTACACACCATATGGCACAGGAGGCAGGAATGTAACCAATACGTTTTGGTCCACATTGTGCAAAGCCCCCCCGCCCCTCTCGCACTCAGAGCCAGCCGTGGTTTCTGTGCTCTGCTTTCTGGGGCCTCGTACAAGTCACAGGCAGCCAGCAGGACTGACTGAGCTGATGGTTTCACAGGCCCTTCAGCAGCCATTAGTTCTCCTGCAGTTTGCTCTGCCACGGGAACATTTGGGACAGACAGGAGGCAAATGTGTAATCTGAGGATAAGAGGCATGTTGCTCCTGCCCCAGCTGGCAAAGTGCCAGTGTTTCAGGTCTGGGAATGTGCTGAGATTTGTACTCACCCTGGGAAAGAAAGGGGAAAAGGCAAAAAAGAGAAAGAGAAGTGTGTGCTGTCTCAGATCTCACTCAGCAAATAAATATTTTTCTTTTTAACTATTTGAATAGATGTTGGTTGCCAAGGACAGAAACCATATGGAGGAAGGAACAGATAAGGGAACAGGCACAGCTTAGTTCTGTGCTTTCCAAACTCACTGGAATTTAGATGATCAGATCATGATGCAGTGTCAGTCACACGTGAAGTTAATATATGAGGAAGCAAGACCACACGAATGCCCTCACAGAGAGAGCTTCTGTTCTGCTCTCTGTGCAGCTACAATGGCTGCACCAGTTTGGGGGCAAACTGGCTTCTGTGCTCTTTAAGCCAGGTCCCTACTTGTTATCAAGAGTACTCAGAAAGGTAGGCTCTTAAGTCTTGTGACTCCACCTTTAGATCAATAAACACTTTTTAATAACTGCAGGGGAAATAACAGCTCCACCAGGAGGTATGAAGAGGGCCCCATCCCAGAATATTTTATAATCTGCTGTTGACTGAAGGCACAGTTTGAGGTCATAAGCAGGCACAGAAGCTGCACTTGATTGCTTACCTTCTGGGTAAGTGCTGTATCTGCTGGATCACGAGATGTAGAAGAGCAGAGATCACAGGAGGGAACCACAGACCCTTTCTCCTCCTCTTGTTTCTCCTTGTTGCTATCAAAATACATTAGGAATTTTGTTTGGACTTTTGGTTGTTATATATGGAAGAATGTGCAGAGTAACATGTATCTACAGTCTTCTAAATATGTTTATATTGTTTGATTAACTCATCTTACAGATAGGAGAGGTGTATGGTTAAGTTTTGAGTGTGGGTAGTTTCATCCAGGCAAGGAGCTGCTTAGTGCTATGAGAAACATAGCACTGTAACAAAGCTGGATCGCCTGGGAAGATTTACTGGAGAAACATTTAGTGTCTCCTGGGAGCAGCAGCAGCTGGGTAGGGTTTTGAAGGTCTACATTTTGAATATGGGCATCTACAGCAAAGTGAGTTGAATCTTGGAAAGATACTTCTTTTGTCAATTTAGCTCTTGATTCCACTAGCAGGAATCCTAACAGCTGCTTTTTTTGTCAGCAGAAAGCTGCAAGAGACAGCAATTATTCCCTGTAGCTATTCAGTATCCTACATGCAGCAAGTGCAAAATCCACTCAGCCCCAAAACCTCACAGCTTTTTATTTTCATAAGGTGTGTTCAAACTGTTTTGTATAAGAGGTCAGCTGTAAGGAGATATCAGGTGCACAGGACTTACGGGCATTTATCACTTGTTATTATGCCAATAGGATTAATATCTAATCTAATGTAATTCTGTGAAATTTTTTCCGGAGCTATAAAGTTGGCAGGGACTAGGATGAAGAGGAAATTATTTTCAAAACCTTATTTCCAAAAGCAACAGTACCTTTTTCCCTGTCATCAGTTCTCAGGGTATCACTACATCTGTCATTCAGAAAAAGGTTCATATTCAGCTACTTGATACAAGCACAATTTGGACTCAGTGTTGAAAACTATTAAAAATGCTAACATTTCACTCTTAGTATGAAAGGTGATTTTCATTAGGTGCCCTGTCTTTTGAAAGATGGTAAGAGAAAAGGCTGAAACATTGGGAGTTATTCCACTTAACTGTTTTCCTTTACTGTGAGTGCTGAACTGCTAATGGAATATGAAATGTTAGGCTGATCACTGCCTGCAATCAGGCAAGCCTTGCTGGAAAGTAAGATGACACATGCCACAAGAGTGGTTAAGAGCAAAGTCAAAAATGTAAAGACAACACAGATGTACTTCATGTTACTACTTAATTAAGAACTACTTAATTAAAAACATTTTTTCAGTTGTAATTTACTTGAAAACTTTGTTTCAGTGTGTCGATAACTGTTTTTATCAATGTGTTTTGGTAGAACAGTATAACAGCTTTTTAAATGCAGATGAATTTTAAATGCTTAACAATGTGTTTAAAATCTATTAGTAGCAGAACTGATTCATTTAAGTGAAAGCTCCATATTTCACAGGTTGATACCTAACTTTTTTCTTTTTGGCATGGATTTAATATTGGTACAGAATTACATTTAAACATTTTTATCCCTTGTATGATACATTTACATAGGGGACATTATCAGTTATACTTTTTTTGGCTTCTCCAGATCTTTGGAGTGGTAATTTCTCTTTCCCATCACTGCCACACCCCCTTTTGACAATATGAAAGAAATAACCTCTAGCCTAACTCAAGAGAAATAAGTCAAGACTGGAGACAGTGGAAGTGAAGATGCTGTGTTCCTGGATAAGGGTTAATTTCTATCACAGAATCAGAAGTTTGTCTTTAGGAATCCTGTGTTTCCAAAGCCCAGGCTGAGTGCACAGAGCTCTGGCTCCAGCTGACTGAGTTGTCAGGCTGGAACCTGCCAAAAACCACAAACTCAACAAAGATGAAAAAGCCAAACTGGTACGGATATATTATCAACACTCAAATAGAAAAAATACAGGATTGAGTTAGTTTGTTTGTTTGCTTGTTTGCTTGCTTGCTTTAACCTAGTTTTATTTTTCTTCCCAAAGGTTCGTCATCGGTGGTGTGAACTTGTCATTAAACACAAATATGAGCCTGGGTATAGAGACATTGAGAGATTCCTCAGAGAGGATCAGGTAAGTTACATTTAATTAGCATTTTGAAAACAATCAACCTTTAGACACCCTTATGCTGAGATTAAAAAAAATAGTGTAAGTTCTTGCTGCAGTTTGTCAAAATCTTGGCTGTGTATTCATTTTTTATTCCTTGGGTCCCCTAAACATTGTAGTTTAAGGAAGCCACCTAGGGTAGGGGTATTCAACACTACCTAAACATGCTCATCTTCTATTAAGTGGTGAAATAGGATACAATTCCTCCTCTCCTTGCATTCTATGCAACCCAGAGGTAGGAGTGATGCTAGGAGGATACTTCTCAGCAGGTTCCTTTTGCAGGATGAGGAAAGCAAGTGTGGCTGTGAATGTCAATGCAGGTATGACATAGGTGCAAAGCAGTCGGTGCTGTGGTAACCTCAGTTTTGAAGATGACAGCCAGAAGTAGTATAGCACAACAGTGTACATCCAGGGAATGCCAACCTCTCCATGGGTAGGGACATGCTAAGAGAGGATTATGAAGGCCTTAAAAGGCTGGACACACATGAGGCCTTACTATGGCCTTTTTATTTTGGCCAACTTAGAATTCTAATTGTACCTCTGCCTTGTTCTTTTCTATTTCACTTTTATTTATCTCTATTCACTATGAACCCTGTAAAATCAAGACATTCACTGCCTAGGATGAATTTTAAACATTTAAATGTATGTTAAAAAATAAAATATGGTGAAAATATGTCAAAATTTAGGCAACATATTAACGTCTTTACCTTTCATGCAGGCAGTGAACAAAGCTATTTACAGCCAATGAGGATTTTGTGCTTTCAGGCAACACAGCACAACTGAATTACTCAGTTTGTCATGTGTTTTTCTAGCTCAGAAGTATACCTCCTATTTATATCTCAGCCAATAAACAGGCCCCAGAGCTCTTGGCAAGCTCTGTATTAAAACAAAAAAAAGACATAAAAGAACACTATTTCATAAGGAGCTACATATATTGTGCATATTTGTATTCTATGAAAGGATGGAGATCATCCATCCAGCACAACCTGGGGCTTCAGGGTTTGGAAAATCCTTGAGCTGATAAAACCATGCAGAATTGCATTATGTTTGGAATAGCTATTATGCCAGCTAAAGACATTTTCTGCAGTGTAGGAAAACAATTTTTGCAACTTTTTAATGTAATCTTCATTTCATTTACTCCAGCAGTGCATCCAGTTAATGATACAACCAGCTTCTGGTGTGATTACTGCTTAGAGAAGTTGTATGTCCATACTGGATATTTAACATGGCTTTTTTAAAAGTCTGAAAAACTGCAAATGAACTATTTAAATCCTCTGAAATTCAACAAAACACCAGTGTGTTTACTGCATGTTAGTGTTTAGGCCTAGGGGAGAATTATTAATGCTGGGTAGAGAAAGTAGTTCCTACAGTAAGAAAATTTCATCATTTTAAAAATACTCAATAAGAGCAAGTGAAGCTCAACTCCAAGGCCATTTGTGTGGCTACCAGACCTTGGTGCAGCAGGAAATCTTGGAAATCTGAGGTTTTGGTTCTCTTGGTGTCAGAGCATGCTTAGGAATTGGCAAGGAGTCTGGCAGGTTTCTGTCACTCTGAGATTTTCTCCTTCAATCATTAACTTTAAAGCTAAACTTTAAATTTTTCTTCTGGCTGAAGGGCTTTTTAAAGCTTACCAGTCAGTGCTAGAAATGGCAAGGAATAGCATTTAAAACTGTATTTTCTGAATGCTACCCAAATTTTTTCACTCCTGCAAGTGTCCAAACAATAACTGTAAAAGTCAGTAGGCCAAGCTGCTAATATTTTGTCACATATTGTCACATGTGTAGTCCTATTTTGGTGAGTTCAGTTTAATATTTACTGAATTCCTGTAATCAGCTTAAAAAATGTATCATCAGGAAAAAAAGACAATCTCCAATATGTTTCCTGTCAAGTTGACCAGAGCTTTGTTGGCAGGGGTCAAAGGGGCCCAGATCTCCCTAGAGGGGGCCCATTACCTTTTTTATAGCTGCTATGTCCAGACTAAATAGTTAGGAAAAAGCCTGCCTTTATACCCAACCAGAATTCATGCATGTTAAACTGTATCTCTGATATAAAGGGACCATGTGCAGTTGATGTCCAGTTACAGAATTACCAAATGGGAATTTTAGAGTGGAGTACGTCAGTCTTTGTTCATGGATGTGTGAGTAAACGTCACAATTGGAAAGAAAATGTGTATCCTGTTGAAGGAAAGAGAATATTTTTTCTTAAGGGACATTTGGAAAAAATTCAGGTAGTGGGTAAAAGAAAACAGTATTCAACTTGAAAAGGGGCAAGGAAAGGTTTCCTTGTCATGCCATAACACAGAACTCTTACATTAATAATCTGTTTTTACATGGTCAACACAGCAGATAGACCACCATGCTTAGGCTAAAGAGACATAGAGAAAATTTGTTCTTCTGTGAGGGGGAGAATAGGCATTAGAGAGTAAATGGTATTTTCTGTGCTTTGGATTGTCTATCTTGTTTTATTTTTAGTTTAAATGAATGCTTGGAGGTCAGTGGCAAAAAACCAGCTAACTAATTATTATTGGTGATAGGATGCTTGTGTGTTCTGTTCCTCTTTCAGGCTATGGGTGTGTATCTCTATGGTGAATTAATGGTGAATGAAGATGCAAAACAACAAGAACTTGCACGGAAATGCTTTGCTGCAGCACAAGAACATATGGATGCATCCTCAGCCAAAGTGGTGGCAGAGATGCTATTCTGAAAAGGTGATTCTTCATTTTAATTCCAACGCTTTGATTTTGCTTCATGTAGAAAGAATATGCAGAGCTCACTGAACTTGGTAAACTTTGGCATACCATACTGCTTGTGGCTACTTAGACAGAGAAATAACTCATGTTACATATCTTGCTGGCTTGTTTTCTTTCTTTTTCTTAAGCCCAGCTGCAGGAGCAGTGTGTTACATACATGTAGGCATAGCTGGAGAATGTGGAGAATGGCTTTGTTGTAATGAACTGTACAGTTGGCAAGTGTAAGTCCAAATGGCCAGAGAAGGCCAGGTGCTGCCTTGAGTTGTTTCCCATTCTGTATTCTTAACTCTGCTTACAAAAATTTCAATTGTGCAAGGAGCATTTCTGTTTAATAGAGCTGCATGTTTACTTGACAGGCAGCACAGTCTTTGAAAAGAGCCTGATCCCATAGTGGAAATACGAAACTGTGGACTTGGAAGCAAATATCAATCATGTGAGAACAAGCTGATAATTCAAATGTTTTTGTGTTAAGGGTATTGAGGTTTTGAAGATTGATTACGAGGTAAGAAAAGTAGCCTTAACATGAAGAAACTAACTTGTTTATGAAATTAAAGGAGAGGAATCACCAGAGAAGAAGTAGAATTACAAAAATACTTAAGGAATAAAGATTGCCGTAGCTATAAATTGCAAAGATACTTTCCAATTCTCTCTCTGAACAATTGCATGTAGCCTTACAGTGTCTGCATGTGCATGTTTGACATATAACCTATTAAGATTTGTATAAAAGTTTCTTCCACTACAGCATACCTCAGATTTTTGGTTAATCATATAACTCATCCGATAGGCTGATTGCCTTTGTTGTTCACAAAATTTTACAGCTGATCATGGTATCAAAATCCAGGCTTCAAATTTAGCAAAAAACATGGTCACCTAATTGATACCGAGCAAAAATCTTAATTCTCTCCTGTTCTAGCAGTATTTGACTCTGAGTTCCACTTGATTTTGTAGTGTTATTTGCTATGTTTGTATGAAATACTGCCAATGACAGATATTGTGAAAGCAAGCTTGATTATGAAAAGCCGTGTTGTTCTTCTGTATAGACAAGAACTGTGACTGCCAAGAAAACTTCTCTGGGAAAGGTAGATCAGACTCTAGAGTGGCAGAGTATCAGTTGTGGGGTTGGAGAGTTGTGGGGTTAAAATAGTTAGAGCTAAAGAGACTCTCTTGTGTACTCCCAGTTATCAACGACTCACAAGGGATTTGCGTTATGTTCAACAATTCTTAATCTGTTAGGTGTCTTCAAGTGTCTGAAGGCCAGAAACATTAAAATCAAATTTTCTACAAGTTTCTGGTGGTAAGTATCTAGCACAGGAAAATTACACAGTATGCAGGTATTAGCAAGAGTTTAGAATTCCCCCTTCAACTATACAGACAGTGGAAGTGCATGGTGAGCTTTAACATAAAGTGTAAAGATACTGAGTACACTGTTCTGTGTGACTGCACAGCTTTCTTTTAATGTTATGGCTGTTTGGGTTCCTGGCATGATGATTTGTGACTTAAGATTAAAATCACATTGCCAGGGATTACCACGCAGCCATGACCACAGCTGCTAGCATGAAAATCACCATTGATGGTCTGATGTGTGCACAGCGCGGAGTCCTCTCCATCTATCAAACAAACAAACAAAACACACACACAGACACACACACACACACACACACCCAAAAAAGAGAGAAAGAGAGAAAAACAACCCACCAAAACCAGAGGAAAGCAGCAGAGCATCACAGAAGAACCTCCTCTGAGAACTATCTCTGCTGAGACCGCAGTCTCTGGCGAGGTGCAGAGCTTAGCTGATTGGTGAACAGTGATTGTTTCCCTCTTTGTTCACAGTGGCTAAGTTCTGCACCTGAAGAGAAGGGAGAGGAGACTGCAGGGCAGAGAGCGTTTGCTGGCTGAGATCCCTTGCTGCTGAATGGGCAGATTTGCAATGAATGCATGTGTCTGAACGTTCAGTGTATGGTGGATAAGAGGCAGAGGCAACCTGGGAAGGACTTTCAGTTTTAGTTGAGAATAAACAGTGCTCCTTAAGTTCTCAGTCTGATTGCAAATGTAAGGCATTGCCTACAGTAATTTGGTTACCACGCTTCCCTAAAGGTCAGAGGAAATAAATGTTTGTGACTTTAACCCAAAATTGTCAATAAAGCTTTTGTTTAATACTCTTCTCTTTAATGGATGCTGTCATGATCTCTCTGCAGTTTTAGCTTAGCACTATGTGTCATTTGCAGGAAATGATGGCAGCTCCATTCAGAAACAACTTGCGGCTGCTGCTGTTGTTCCAGGCTGTTGATGGACCCGTCCTCCGGTGCCTACTGAGCTGATATCAGTTCTGATTTTACACACTGGCTCAGTTCAGCAGGAACAGGAGTCGAGCCCTAGAGCAAAAAAAAAAAAGATGTACCTTTCCTAAGAGCCTTTGAGAAATGTTGTTGCTGTTTTCTCTAAAAAATGAATCAGTATACATTACGATACCCTGATCTTAGACATCAAATGGCTTAAGGTGGAAAAGCTACCTGTTTAAGAGGACTGTTGGCTAAAGATGAGAAGGTATGTGGATATGTAGCACATCTCACAGCATTGCTCTGGTTAACTTGTCTCCAACATTATTTTCAGAGTAACCTGCTAATAACCAAGAGTTAGTGCTTCCAACATGTATCCTCCCTGTCTTCTCCAGACCTTGTTGTGGTAGCTCTAGGAAGTGAAAGAGATCATTGTTAACTCTGTAGTTACAGTTACACTCTACTGGTAACCTAAAAAATAACTCAACTTCGAAAGCTGGGACAATCAAGAATGCAGATATTCCTTCACTCCGACAGAGTAATAACTTTAAATGCTGTTTCCGTTGCAGGAAAGATCACAGACAACTCTTTTAATAGATCTTCTACTAAACCCTGATGGTACTAGGATTTCATTGACCCAGGACATCAAAGGAAGGATTATGTGACTGTTAAAACAATCAGCTGACAGAAATATTTACCTTTTTGTATTTCTAGAGGCTCACTGTAACCGAGAACACATGCACACAAAACAAACTACACACACACGTTACTCTGGCTTTAGGTAGTTCTTTGATACAGAATTTTGGGATTTATCCTTGCACTTTGGTAATACAATTATTCTGGTTTGCAGATGCTAAAGATTCTTGATTTGAACAACTTTATTAATTTGGGCATTCTGAAAATGGATGAAACTGTATTGTATACTTAAAATTGTGTTTGTAACTTTTATGTCTTATTTAAAAAACCTTAATATAAAATCAGCAGGGGCTAGGGTGGGGCTTGTAAGATTAGATAGAAGCAGAAATAAACTGTGGAAAGTTATCTGCCATCATCCTGGTGATGGGATGGGACTGAAGAAAAAGCGAAGATCATCAGATGCTTTCTCTATCATGTTTAGGTTAAATTTTACCAGAAATTTCAAGCCTTCCACTTTCTGAAAGTGTCGTTCATACCTCTGTGATGCTTCTTTTGCAGTGATCTGTCAAGTGTCTCTTCTGTCTTAATCAGTGAACTTCTACATTTTTAGAAGACATCTTAATTGTTCCTTTCAGAGAGCAAGAATTTAAATCACAAAAATCTGTGAACTTATTTTCCTTGTACTCTATTGTTTTATATCAAATCCTCTTGTAAAAATAAATTTTTTTTCAAGTACATAGTTTTCCATTGCACAGTGGTTCAATACTAATTTAAAAACTTGGGAAGAAGAATTACTCCATTTCTGCTTTTGTAGCAGGAGAAAAGCACCTGGAAATCATTACTTAAGGGATGTTAATGAGAAAAAATAAATGGCATATTCTTTTTTAAAGTTCTTGGGTTCAGAATCTAAAGTAAAAGCTTGTCTCAACAGTGTCTTCAGTACAAAGAGTACGGTTCCTTTTCATGTCACCACTTTTTCTGACCTCCCTCTTTGCAGGCATACAGTGTCAAAATCTGAATTAAGGGATGCTCAGCAAGTTCTTTCAAATGCAGTAAGAGTTAGGAAATTGTCCAAGAAGGCGCTGAGACACCACAATGATTTGTGATGTAGTGACAGTCACAGACGTAGTTATTACAGCATCCCATTCACAACAGTTACACTTCATTTCACAGATTTTTTTCTGCAAAGGCCAGCAAAGGAGACCGGCTTGCTTTTTGCATTTTCCATTGTGTAAGGAAAAAAATGCAGAGCTGGATAAGACTCTTGCATAAAATATGCAGAAATTAAATACATTGTATGCCTCTTTATAACCAGTATTGTTAAAACTACAGGACAAGTAAGATATTGCATGCTTTTTAAAATATCAGCAAATATTTCTTCTTTCAAAACAATCTACTTGCCTTTTTTTTTTAATTTTGAGCATAGCAGTAGTTTGTTTTGTTTGCTACAGCTCTTACAATCAGCTTTAGTAGTATTAACTTGAATGTTTTTCCTCACTACAGCTTCATGACCCATCATGCATGGTAGCAACTGAGAAAACGAACAAAAAATAAAACACAAACACAAATAAAACAAAAAAAAAGGGGAAAGAAGTGGCAGTCTGGCAGTCTTGGCCCTTCATCAGGGCCTTTTGTTGCTAATTCAAGAATTGTGATACAGAGTGAGGCTCCAGATTAAGAAGAAAGCTGAAGGTGGCGTTGAAGAATTACTGTCACTGTAACTCATCAGAGAGCACAGGAGACTCACGTATATATTGTTTAGTAGGGTCATTAACGTGATATAAACATTTATAAACATTACCCTTCGTTTAAAATCTTTCTGAATCATGTAAAAAGCACTAGAAGTGAACCATGTAATTATTTATAGAATCCCAGAATAAGATGAGTTGGAAGGGACCTATGAAAGCCATTGAATTCCACTCCTGGCCCTGCACAGGACATCCCCAAGAGTCACTCCATGTGCCTGAGAGCACTGTCTGAACACTTCTTGAACTCTGCCAGGCTGGTACTGTGACCTCTGCCCTGGGGAGCCTGTTCCAGTGCCCAAACACCCTCTGGGGGAAGAACCCCTTTCTAACAGCCAACCTAAACTCACCTGACACAACTTAAGGCCATTCCCTGGGGTTCTGTCACTGGGTAACACAGAGGAGAGATCACTGCCTGCCCCTCCTCTTCACCTCACAAGGAAGTTGTAACTGCAGTGGGGTCTGTCCTCAGTCTCCTTGGGGCTGAAAAGATCAAGTGCCCTCAGCTGCTCCTCAAATAGCCAAACTAGCCCCCAGCACTGGAAGTGAGGCTGCCCCAGCTCAGAGCAGAGCAGGACAATCCCCTCCCTTGCCCAGCTGGTGATGCTGTGCCTGATGCCCCCCAGGACAGGGTTGTCCCTCCTGGCTGCCAGGGCACTGCTGGCTCAAGTTCAATTTGCCAGGACCCCCAGGTCCTTTCCATGGCACTGCTTTCCAGTGTCTCATTCCCATCTCTGTCCATACCCACAGGGTGCCCTATCCCAGATGCAGAATCCAGCAATCCAGCACTTTCCCCTGTTGAAGTTCATATGGTTGGAGATTGCCCAGAGCCCTGATCTGTCAAGGTCTCTCTGCAGGACCTCCCTCCCCTCGGAGGAGTCAGCAGCTCCTCCCAGTTTTGTATCATCTGCAAACCTGCTCAGTGTCCCCTCCAGTCCTGCATCCAGGTCATTTATGAGGATGTTGAAGAGCAGAGGGCCGAGGATGGGGCCCTGTGGAGCCCCTCCAGGGACAGATTCCCATTCTGATGTCACCCCATTCTCTGTAACCCTTTGTGCCCAACCTGTGACCCAGGTGCTCACCCATCCCATGATGTGTTTGTCCAGCTGTGGGCTGGACATGAGGTCCAGAAGGATCCTGTGAGAGAGTGTCAAGAACTTTACTGGCTTCCCCTGGTCAGCTGTGTGGGTTACCTTGTCATGAAAGGAGACCAGGTTGATAAGCAGGACTTTCTTCTCATGAAGCTGAGCTAGCTGTGGCCAATGGCTGCATTGTCTTCCAGGTGTTCTTCAGTACCCCCAGAATGAACTTCTCCATAACCTTATTGGACACTGAACTGAGACTGACAGGCCTGTAGGTTCCTGGGTACCCCTTTCATTCCTAAAAATCAGGAAAATATTTGCCAGCTCCTGGTCAGCTGGGACCTCTGGATTCCCAAGACCACTCAAAAGAGACATTTTGTGATTGCATCAGCCAGCTCTTAAAGGATTCTTGGTTTAATCATTCAGGCCCCATAGGTTTGTAGGGATCCAGCTGGAGCAATAGATCCTGCACATGAAAGTTTTTAATAGCCCCTATCAAAAGCCTAACAGTAAAAAACCAACAAACCACCACCATTATTGTTCATTTTATTCACAATTTTCTCTCAATATGGTTGTTTCTATATTGAGTTCCTGACAGAAGGAAGTTGCAGAATCTAATTTATTGTAGTAAATAAAAGTAAACAACAAAAAGAATCTTATTTCCAAACTTCCTGTAACTAAATCATTATAGGTCTTTTCAAACAATACCTCCATCTAGGAGATGGACTCAATGGTCCTTGTGGGTCGCTTCCACTTCAGTGTATTCTGTGATTGTATGTGGCTTTGACAACACAGGCATCATCTATACAGGTTTGCCTTTGCCCTTAGGTTTCATTTACTTGTTTCATAGGAGGCTCCTCTGAATAAAATACAGCATTTTGTGGGGTTTTTTTCCCCCTCCCATCACTAGTTCAGTCCTTTCCAAACAACAGTGGTAATTTTACTCTGAATAGCTTTAGAAGGCCCAGTGCTGGACTATCTCCCACTTCATCAGGTCTGCATCTAGTTAGGATCTCAGTGATTCTTTTCTGGATGTACCTTTTAGCCCTGAAAATGAATCTCACATGGAAAATTAAAACTGTATCCATACAGTTGGGCAAGGATCACCATCT
Source organism: Cisticola juncidis (assembly GCA_013400215.1). NCBI lineage: Eukaryota > Metazoa > Chordata > Aves > Passeriformes > Cisticolidae > Cisticola > Cisticola juncidis. The sequence continues at coordinate 29,553 of VXBR01007849.1, read as the reverse complement.
ACTTTGTCATGCTGCTTACTGGGTTGCTTTTTCAGAGTAAAGGCAGAATATAACAAGGAAGTGGCCCTGCAAGTCCCTTGGCCCCTCAGTGGACATGCATTCATTCCTTGGCATACACTTTCTGTTGCAAGTACAGAGTGAAACACACCATTTTGCTGACAGCTGTTTTCTGTCTGCAGCTTTGCTGGGAGGTGTTTGCAGCTGCTGCTGTCTCTGTGACTTCTCCTCTAAGAGGGAATTAGCTGTACCCTATTGCCGATGCCACACACAAAACAGGGAAGGAAAAAGATCTGGAAACAAAGGTCTGACCAGCAATTCAGCCTGAACAAGTGTGCAGCTTGAAGAAACAACTTGGCATAAGGAGCCTAAGGATTTCTGACATACAAAAAGCACTATGAAAAAGGATATTACCAAAACAAATTTTAAAAAGTTATATGGAGCATTAAAATATCCTGTAGAGCACTGCAGCCAGCCAATTAATCTCCACAACTGATGCGAGTCTTGAGAACTGGTATTTGTACTACAGAAAATTTTAGGTCTTTGCAGGCTCCTCTGCATAAGAGGTATGTGGGAGGAAACCATGATGCTTTTTTAAAAATCAGTAAGCAGCTGAGTTACCACAGGCCATTATGTTCTAAAAGCTCTATTAGTTAGGGGTTGATTCTTTTCATGCAGAAACGGGACTGTAAATATCTGGAAGATCCACACCTTCCAGGCCCCCCTACTACAGGCAAGCGCCAGCTGGCACATGTGTGTGCTGCAGCACGTCTCATTTTCACTACATGACTTGAGTGAGAAGTAGTATATGAAATATCTAAGGCCATTCAAATTTTTACTAGTAAATTAATGGTATTTTGCTTAAAAAACCCGCATAATAATGTACTAAGGTAAGAATAAGGTTTGAGTAAGCCCACACACTGAGCACAAAACCATACTCCAATTTACTGAAAACACTATTCCACAACAGTAATTCTTAATTTCTAAAAAAAAATTAAAATTATTACATCTTGTGGTCTTTTAAAGCTATAAAATATCTACCTTTGTGTACAGTTCCAGTATAAATGAGTCATGTCTGATGTCTTCTCTAACAGTCCAAGATTTCACCAGACACCTAAGTGCATTTCTCCACATGGTCTCAATCGCTGATGCTCAGACTAGTCAAAAGAAAAAACATTTTGCAAGAAAGGAAAAACCAAATAGAGGAGCCTGACTCATTTAGAATCTCACAAGTATATGGAGGTTAGGCACATTAAAAAAATATGAACATATACACTGATATGGCTATGCTCCTTTGTTTCTGTGGGTACAATATACTGGAAATTTTATTTTAAAATCTTACCCTGCTGCCAGGCTGACATTTTATGTCAGTGAAATATGGCAGTGCTTAAAGAAATTGAGATATTTGCACAGTTCTTGGGAGACTAACTTTGCATGCATTTGTCCATTTGCCATGATTTAAACTAAGTGTGAATTTTCTGCACAAAATTAGGGTCCTGATTCCTGCTGCTTGTACCTGCTTTCAGAAGAACAACAGGCATTTGCTCTGTTACCTGAAAGCATGCAGAAATGGTGGGTCTGTAAAAGTTGCTTTTGCATGATCATTTACACATCAGAAAGCAGAACTTGGTTTTCAACTGACACCACTTCATGTTAGCACAGTACCCCAACAGACATGCCCACAGTAAAACCTGTGAAACCCTGTTTTTGCTCATTGCTCCATTGCAGAGATGACAGCTCTGCTGTCTTCTCACATGCCCCTGAGCAGCAGCTGGATTTGCTGTACCCTTTGGTACTACATTACTTAATGTAGTTCACTTAGGTATCTCTGAAAACTATGTGTTTCTGACTACATCCAGGCTTTTCCTCTCATCTTGTTGGGACTCATGTCTTAGCACTTGAGCTCTCCGCGAAACTCAGTCTGAGACATTTTATTCACGGCCCAATGTTGGCTGCTTTGCCACTGGCATCAGCCCAAGCCATCCTGACTGGATCGAAACAGGCTAATTTGAGAATGCTTGGCACCATAATGTGATTCACTTCATCTATAATCCTGAAAGGACAATACTCTTCATCTACCACACAGAAAAAACTTTGTTGTTTTTTTTTTTTTTTAACCTCAAGTTATTTCTTCACAGTAGCTTTGTCTAGTTTGCTTTCTTATTTGGTAGTAAAAGTTATTTGCTCTGCAGCTGTACCTCCTTACAGTCAACTCTTGCAAGTACAATAGAACTAAAAATCAAAATATATCAGCAACCATCTTACTCCAGTCTGTGACTGGAGTCACTTGGTGTGCCTGAAACTCACCTATTGTTAAATTGCCAAGCATGACCAACTGAAGTTTCATTCTGATTTATTCTGTTTTACACCTGAAGAATACTTTACTTTTTTTTTCTTCCTTAACGTAGGAACTGCCCCACCTCCCTCATTCTACTTTTCACATGCCCTTTCAGCCAACATTTCCCTACATGCAGGCTACATGTCCCTACAGGCATCTTTGTTCCCATCAGTAACATGGTAATGTTACCCCCCAAAACTGACATTAAGATTTTGTAATTGCCATGACTTGTGTTGAAACTCCTCACAATGCCCTGTTTGCACTATAATCTTCTGTTGCTTTTGATTATATATGAAGGCTTTTTAATAAGCCCCCAGTTTTAGCTGAGCGAAAATATTGTTCCTGTTCGCTCGAGTATTAAAAAAATGCAATTATACTACATAAATGCCAAACTTTTTTTTTCTTGTCATGGTTTAATCCCAGCAGCCAATCCTCACACAGCCACTCACTCATTCCTCCCACCAGCAGGATCAGGGACAGAATTGGAAGGGTAAATGTGAGAAGACTTATGGGTTGAGATAGACAGTTTAATAGGGAGAGCCAAAGCCACACACACAAGCAAAGCAAAACAAGGAATTAATTCACTGCTTCTCAAGGACAGGCAGGTGTTCAGCCATCTCCAGGAGAGCAAGGCCCCATCATGTGTCATGGTGACTTGGGAAGACAAACACCCTCTCTTCCAATATTCTGCATTCCTCTGTCTTCCCCCGCTTTATATCCCGAGCATGATGCCATATGGTCTGGAATATCCCTTTATTAGTTGGGGTCACCTGTCCTGGCTGTGTCCTGTCCCAGTCTCCCTTGCACCCAGAACTTCCAACCCAGCACAGCTCTGTGGAAAGCATAAAAGGCCTTGGTTCTGTGAAAGCCCTGCTCAGCAACAACAAAAACATCTCTTGTATTATCAACTCTGTGTTTAACACAAATCCAAAGCCCAGCCCCACACCAGCCTTTGAGAAGGAAACTCTACCTAAGCCAAAACCAGCACATTCTTCACACAGATGAAAAGTCAGATAAATAATCACAAGATTTGGTTTTATACAGGAATAGGAAAGCCCACCTACCCACATGTTACAGTTTCTGCACACACCTTCTCCCTAGCACTTTCCTCTCCTTTCTTCAATCAAATCGCGGGAATGTAAATTTTTTACATAATAGCTGGAAGGAAGGAATGGCAATTAGAAAGCATCCAGACTAAGAAAACAGAAAGACCAGTCTTATTTATATCTTAAGCTAGCTGATTCACTGTTACCTGTATGAAGTAATGCCAGCATCAGCTGAAGGGCAGATGTGACATTGAGAAAAGCTCTACATCACAGAACTAAGGTCAATGCTAAAAGCTTGTGCAGCACTGTATTTTTCATCAAGAACAGTCAGCATCAAAACCACAGGTTTATAATATGCAAAAACCAAAAATTATTTCCCCCTTTGTCTTGAAATACAGCTATTAAAGACTGTGCATTTTGGTTATGTTTTAGAGGTGGTAAGGACCCAATGCAGTCCTTCTGAATGGCTCTTCCTCCTGCTTACTCTCTGACTGTCTGAAAAACCAAGAGCTAAACAGTCTTTCAGATTCACAAAAGAAAACTGAATTGATAGGAAAATTATGAAAATGGCACAACAGGATGCCACATGGCAGTTCTTTTATACTTTCTTTAAAGGCATGTGCATTGCCAGACTCTACAATGCATTTTGAAGAACTGTCCCAAAGCAGTGTCAACCATTTAAGTAGTGCACCAACTGGGCTGTTCAAATGCATGATTTTTGAAGCAGAAGGGGGACAGCACTGGTACCAGATTCTGTTCTTTCATTCTTCTACAACAAGTTTGCCAAATCTGAAGAAATCATGGCAGGGAACAATTGACTTAGATTGCTGTGTGGTTAGACACAAGTCTGTGAGTGAAGGATCTTAGCAGAAAAACAGATATCCAGCCCATATTTGATTTTAGATGCAAGTTCTTAAAATTCCTTCTGTGATGCTTGCATAGGTTAAGTGTATTCTATTTTAAAAATAAAAACAACAAAAGAAAAATAAAGAGACTGGATGTACCATTTGTACATTCATCTTGGATCCTGGCCACAAAGGGAGGAAAAAAAAAAAAAAGGCAATGCTTCTGCCTAAAGAGTAGGCAAATCTGAGAACTTGTTCTGCCAATACAACAAGCAGAACTCATGAAATGAAGATCAGAAAAGCCTTGATGAAAAACCTTGATGAAAAATAATCAACAGCTTCATCCGAAGACTTTAAATCCCAATGAAATGATCTTCCAAAAACAACACCAAAAAAAAAAACCAAAACAAAACAAAAAAACCAAAACCAACCAAACAAACAAGCAAACAAACAAAACCCCCCAAAAAACCCCGTTTTGCTTAATTGCAAGGTTTGGGCTTACATTTGCTCAGTATCCACTCATGGCCTAGGTTAACCCAGTCAGAGAAAGCTACAGCAATTCAGTCTGGCCTGGAAAGTGTGCTAGTGTGCTGTGCAGCAAATTGCTCAGCACTGGCCATTTGTACTTCAGCAAAGAAGCAAACACACAATAAAGGAAAGTTGAAACATAATAGTGGGGTTTGCAGTGAACTTGGAGAAATCTACTGGTCTATGGAAAAAATATTGGTACTTTTGTCATGTTTCCAGGAAAGATGCTATTGGTTCTCCCTACTAGAAACTCACAAACTGCCCGAGTTCACAGACACGTATCACCAATTTCCATCTTATAAATTAATCCTGTGTCATATTTCAAGGCTTCTCTCCTCTTCCATGGAATCTGATACTGGCTTTTCCCTCTCTATTCACAGACATAAAAAGCTGATAAGGAAGTATAGCACAGCCATGAGATTAGAAGCACTTAAACACTTACTGGTAGTCTCTACAGGGAACAATGGTACAGACGGGAAATTTGTATTACCAGCTACCATTACAAGTTAGTTGGAAATAGAAAAGCCAAAGTCCTATTTGCAGAAAATCTATATGTAGTAGAAGTTATGGCATCATTAGTCAAAACAAGAAAAGTTGTTTTTTCATACATGACATACTAAGGAAATTTTTAACCCTAGCAGTTGCATGCACCTGTTTTGGAAGCCTCAAAATAAGCTCACAACCTATGAAATAAAATGTTAAGGAGTGAACTGTACATGCAGGCTAACTGGCACATACATATAAGACATCTCAGCAATAATTCACAATGTTAATCAGGAATATGTAAAAACATAATCTCTTCAAGATGGCATTTAGGCATCTGCAAAAGTTCATGGGCCTAAGATACTTTTATTGAAAAGGATAGGAAAGAGAGAGTCATTGTTTCTGAGGGTCTACTTTTTATTTAGTGAGTCTTATCTGACATAGTAAAGAAGAGTTATGAAAGAGGCTTTTAAAGTAGCAAGAGATGTTAAGATGTAAGAGTTGTGTAAGAGTAAGAGTTAAATGTACAGACCTATTAAAGATACTATTGCTGGATTTTTTTTTCTGCTACGTGTTGATATGCAGGTTAATGGAATGTCATGTATGGAATCGTTACTTCCTAATTCTAGCAGTATTGAACATAAAAACCACAGCTAAATTTGTACAGCTGAGTTTCCAACATGTTGGATTTTTTTTTTTTTGTCACTCCCTCTCTTTGCACATATGCAAGAATATAGAACACAAACTAAAGCACCATCCTTGCCTATGAACTACATCACTACAAGTCAGCTAGAGCCAGCTGACATTTCAAATTTTTGTTTCAGTGGCTGAAATCAGCAGTCCAGTGCTTAGCCCTGGCTGGCTCAGACAACAGTGAGGCACACTCAAGCCATCAGAAGGACTTTGTGAGGTTTATTCCTTTCCAGCAGCCAGACAGCTGGTTAAAGGAAGATGGCCAGTGCAAGCAAGGGAAACGCCTCCATGGCATTCACTAGACCACCTAACAGCAAATTCCCAGAATAAGCTACTCTCTGCTAGGGCAGAGCAAAGGAGTGTCTACCATGAGCATATCTTTTAAATCCAGGCAAGCATTTAAGAAAAAAATTGTATCACAAGTAAGGAACACAAGGAAAACTTGCCAGAGAAGTGGATTTCAGGCCATACCTGAATACTGCAATGAATTGCTAGTGGGATGCCTCTAGCACCACAGCATTCAGTTGCAGTGGTTTAACTACTGGTGTTGCCCCATAAAACATGCTGGTTGCTTAAGAAAGCCATTGCAGACTATCAGGAAAGCATAAAAAAATTCAAACACTTGCTCTGTGTACTCATGGAAGACTCCTCCCATAACATTCCAGGTTTTGACTTTTCAAACTTGGGTCTAGGAGAAAACTGCCTTTCCATGTCAGAAATCATCGCCTTTCTATACCCTTCTTAAATGACAGAGATTGTTTTAAAGGAGTATGACATTATTCATTCACAAAGAACATTAGGTACTTTATTGTGACATCAGATAATACAGCAATGAAAATGGTGTAAATCTGATTTAACAGTGTTTTGTTCAGTAACTGCAAGTAATTTGTGCTAGATGTTTTATTCTACACTTCTGCAATGCTAACATTTCAGGAATTTTTTGAGTTGTATCTCTGCCAAGCCAAACATACACCACAGATTTCAGCTCACAGAAACAAATATTAACTCGCTCTGTCTGTTAGCAGCTCTTGGCACTTACAATACTGAGAGTAGAGAAGCTTAATCAGAAATTCTAGAAGTAACAGATAAAATGTTACTGTTGGTCAACTAAATTGCAAGTATCTGAAAATGCATGACAAAATAAAATACATTCTGCTTTGTATAGGCACTGTACTGAGATCTTGATTAAATAAAAGCCACAGAAATTACCTTTTTCTGCCTGAAGAAAATCCACCCAGCACTATGCTGCAAAGCTTGCAGAATTCAAAAAGCTCTAACTTAGCAGTCTTAGACTGGAAAGAAGCATAATCAACAAAGAAGTAAAATTTGCTTTCTGTTATGATTCAAAAAATGCCTTGAAGCAGAACAATTTTGGAAGTTCTCTATGTTCAGTGTACTGTGCAGAACCAGGGGGTGTGCTGCAGATAGAACACAAGGGAACAACCTATTTGAAGTCTGATTTCAGGACTTATTGGCTGGTTCTGCAAAAAAGTACAGTGTTGAAGGCTCCAAAGAACATTTCCAGAAATCGACAATTACAGAGGAAAAGATGCACATGGGTGGATAATGCAGAAGCCACCTTATGAGAAATATTCCATTACTCAGATATACCAAATTGCTCTCTAGCCTTCCACTGGCAAACTAAAAAAAGTAGCTTCAACATCCCACAAAATCACAGCTTATATAAAAGTTAGATCATAATTCAAGCATAGTGAAAGAGTAAGGAAAAATAAATACCAACAATTTATAACTGTGCTAAAGAGCACAAGAAGAATGCCAGTACAGATGTATCTTTTTAAGTTACAGACAGCATCAATTAAGTTTCTTCCTTAGTGCCTCCTGAATCAAGCAAACCCTCCTCACTATTTAAATCATTCAGTTTTTCTTAAGAAGCCAAACAGGAAAAGAATGTAGCAATTCACTACTAATTCTGGGGTTTTACTGCCTTCATTGTACATTTCCTTCCTGCCTGAACTGATTAATCGTTATTTATGAGCATATTTTTAAAGGAAGTTAGAAGAATTTTCATGCATATTGTTAGTGGAAAAATAAAAACACTGATAAAAGATACTTAAAAATACCTATCCAAAAACTGCCATACACATCTAAATATAATACCCATATCATTCGCACAATTAATCTGCAAGAATTAGATACTGCAATTCTTTGCTAATCTTTCTTCTACATAGTTAAAATTATATGGAGAATATGGAGAAAGCACAACCAAAGAGACTCACATCCAACAACTAGATTATACAATAACCAAAAACAAACAAACAGACAAAATCATTCTTCCTTTGGGTTAAAATTTTAGATTATTTATCATACTAAATAGAGCACTCCACATCTGTTTCCACTAGATGAATATCTCTGAGCTTGTAACCAAAAAATAATTTTGTTTAATCCCATGCTTTTCAGTTATTGTATTCAGGGAACAGAAAACTGGGTTGCTTGATTTTACTTTTTTAGATATGTATGGCTATTAGCAACAGAAAAACTGCAATGTATTTCTTTCTGAATTTTCACTTAAAAATATTTTTTAATCAAAAAAGAGAAAAAAAATTCTTTGTAGACATGCATTATGTGTTTGCTATTTTTTGACTAGAAAAGTGACTAAGAGGGCAGGTAATTTCAATAATATGACTCACTAGGAACAAAATTGTAAGAAATCAGTTAACAGCATAACAGAAAATATTTTTCCACTTCTTACAGCCAAGGGACACTAAGTACACTGTTTTTCTTTCCCCTTGCACAAAAACAAATGCTGCATTCAAAAAAACTTTATTAATTCAAGATACATGTCTTGGATTTTATATTCAAGAATAGTATTTCAAGTAGCATCTTTGAGTAGCATAGTACAAGTGTTGGCATTAAAGATAAGTAATACAGGAGAACAAATTAATGAGGAAAGTTAGGATGCTGTGTCACTACTGTTCTCCATGCTTATTTTTTTAGTTAAGCTAGAGACAGTTTCACAAAACTTCCTAGGAAAAATACTTTCCTAAGGGTAAAAAACATAAGCCATTGCTATCTGTCTGTGCTCCTTGCAGTAGACAAAAACCTAAACAAAGAAGTAAGCAAATTGCTGCTGGACATCTGTCCCTTCTAACTGGAAAATGTCCATATGTCTCTGTTTTGCTTGCCCTCTTCTGTCTGAATAACCCCATATTTCTTAAATGAATAAATAATAGCATCAGTCACGGCACACTGTTAAGTGGGCTGTACTACAAGCAACTTATACCTGCAGTACCTGTTGATAAAGAGCAGCTATTGGTATGGTACTTAGAGGAGAACATTGTCCTGTGAAAGCTGCAGTACTGAAAAACCTCTCACATCTAGCAAATCTGGGAAGAGTTTCATTCTGGAAACATTTTCAAAAAGAAGGAAAGAGCTCAGGAAACATCACTCACTGATTTCCTGAGAACACTATGAATCACTTGAGATCATCGTTAGTTTCATAAAAGCAGAAGCACAGAAAAAACATTTTTGTAACAACTTCCCAGTCAAGCAACTGGATATTACTTGCTTAAAAAAAACCCACATGCGTAATTTGGGAGAAAAGCAGATCCTCAGCCAAATAAACAACAAGGAGATGAGTGAACTGTTTTTAATGATGTAGGTCTCTTGTTACAAATGGTACTCAGAACAAACTTTTAAAGCATCTTTACAATTAGGTTTCAAAAGATTAACATTTCCAAACAATAGATGATTTTTCAATATAGATGAGGGAATGTAAATTAGCAGCTATAACTTATATAGGTGTCTTTCTGCTCTTCGTAACCAGCAGTGCCAGATGCTAATGGAAGTCTGAAGCCTGGATAAAGATCTGATTTGTTGGTTTCATAAATAGATGACATTAAAATTCTAAACTTTCAATGTAAGTTTTTGAAGAAGTTCATTCAGCAGCTTCACAGTCCTTTGGTTTTCTTCTCCACTATGGCTAAATCTGTATGCGGTACGGATAAGAAGGTTATAAACTTCTTTGCTTGTATCAGTTGTCTCAGTAATCTGAAAGGGAACACAAAAGGTTAAATTAGGAAATTATGTTGCTAAAATACTAAGAATTATTCAAAATATTTGCATGGAAACCAAATTTTTCCCTCACCACTGAATATATGAGAACCAACTTTTGCCCGAGGGATCTCTTTTCATACAACTCAGTGGAGCCCAGCAACTTTGAGATTGCTGTTGTCTCAAATTTAAGTGAAACAAATCAAGAGGCCAGAAAGTTTTCGAAGGACACACAAATGGAAAGACAGTATAACCGTTTATACGTCATTGCCATAGAAAAAAATGAAAGGCACATGAGGGTCCTGTGTGTATCTGAGGAGACAATGCAATTCTGGAAAGCTTTCAAAAGCGAAAATAAATACCACCCCCAAAAGATGACAAAAAACAGGAAAAGACCCTAAGTTGCAATTTTTGCATATCAGGAGAGACTTGACTCCTCATTATCTATGTTAAACCCAGAGTTTATGGTGCTAAAAAGAACCACAGCCATGCATCCCAAAACAGTTCCACACCATTCTGCCTTTCATACATTGTCTTTAGTCCTTTTTAAATCATATGGAGAACTTTAGTGATTATACAAATACAGTCAAAATTACTCCAGCTGATAAACCAACAAACTGGCCTAAAACAGCTCGTGACCACTCTGCACTGGGAAATATTCAAAGTTTTGAAAGTTAGTTATATTGCTATCTATGAAGAAGCAGAAGATTGCCTTTGGTCCTTCTGGAGCGATTTACAGTACCGGGCTAGTACATTACAGCATCACAGCTCAACAGCTGCACTCTCTTCATGGAGAGAAACCAAAAATAGCAGTCTGTAAAAATATATACAACCCACCCCCAGCTTTATCATTTCATTCTTATGCTGAGAAGAAAATTGATCATTTGTGAACTTGCACCCTAGGATGTGAGAAATACATTAACCCTTCTTAAACAGAAAAACTTTATGCCTTTTTAGTCAGCCAGCTGCATCACAAAATCAGATGCCTTACACTTGCCATATACCCTATACAGGTGTGTACATACGACCACACTGCTGCTGAATGGAAAAACTTGTGGAAGCACTAAAGCTACACACTGGCCCTAGACCTGCTTGCATAGGGGGGCATGCACTTCTTACAAGAATATGCTTTGATACTTAGGAATGGATTTCTAATCCTACACTGAGGTAGCACTGTTTATCTTAAGACACACAAAAACATTTTATAGTTTGCACCAATATGACTGAAAGCTGTCATCACCAGCAGGAAGATAGTGTGGCAAGCTTCCAGCCTTTTACTGATCTTCATCTTTTTTTACACCCTAAGAGACACTGTCTCAGCTCTTCATTCTCTCCTTCTCCCTCAATTTCCACACTGTTTTCCTCACAGGCTTTTCCAGTGCACCAAGCTCCTGCCACATCAATGCTCAGACATCAGACCAGCTGTTCCACCCAACTGAAAACAGCAAGAGGAGAGTTCCATCATGTCTGCAGTACCTGGATCTTTTAGGGAGTGATTTTTATGGGAAAATCAAAACTTTTGCATGTGCTATCTATACCATGTGTAAATGAACTGTAGGTATCCCGCAACTGCAAGCTATTACTTTAGCTGTTTCTGCATCTGTATAGTGACGACAGCAACTCTGTCTGTGACATCAAGAAGCAAATGGAAAATATTTTGACTGTAGCTAAAGTAGATACAGAGCAGGTTAGATATGGCCCTTGTAGTCACAGTCTCTTTTAATTCTCTGTTATGTGTTTTCTTTATTAAGAGACAGAAACTTAAATCAAAACCAGTAAAATAAATATGTATTTAAGTTAACCTGGAAAAAAGGGAAGAAACACTTACATGGTAAATACATTCCTGGGCAAGCTTATCTCCACTAGGTGAAAAGAGCAAAAAGTTGGTCAGAAGATGTGTTGTAAGGCGCTGGTTACAACACTGCTCAGTACCCGTTACCCTGTGCACAGCAGCCTCCAGGTCTTTGAGAGAAAGGTCTGCACAGCTGAACAGCTTCATTAGATGATTGTAGACTGCCTCAGCTTCTGCCTGTAGGAAACAATTTCAAAGGGTGCAGGATCAGAGACAAGGTCAAATCTATGGTATTTTACTTCGGATTTATTCACTAGAAGAAAACTGAATCCTTGGAGAAACAACTCAAACATGAAAAAACTTTGAATTTAAACAGCAGGAAAACCAGGGAAGGAAGGGCTGTAACACATTTCTTTTACACTGATTCACACACACAGACGTGGACAGAATGTTTTTCTTTTCCCTTTGGTCTTACAATTAAGCAGACAGGGCATGAGGCCACGATTTTACCTTTTAAAATAATATAAGGAAATGGAGAAAGTCCCTCAGAAGAACATGGTCCAATTTTTGCATTGTGGGAAAAAGAACAAAGGCTCCTCAAGGGCTCATTTCAGTATTGCTGCTGTAAATCAATTACATCCCCATGCAGCCTGACCTTGGCTGATAAAATGTTCTGGAAAGAATGTGCATTTTAACTTCTTCCTGTGTTGTTCATAACTTATGTTTTTATGTTGCGAGTCAGACGATAAAACCTACCTTTTACTGGGGTAGCAAACAAGATTTTGGCACCTCTAGAAGAAGAACTGTAAGCAACTACTGCAAAAAAAATCCTAATAATAATTCTGTTCACTGTATTAAAAATTAACTGAAAAATCTTGTAGACAGAATGCAAATGAATATCAGCTGGAACAATAGAAAAATACACCACTGTAGACCCAAAGGAAAAGAACACCTGTTCCTCAAGGATATTCACTGGGACAATTTTTTTCAGACATTTATCTGACATTAACCTATCCTTTTAACAATTTCACCTAAAATAGTCAGAAAAAGCTGCTATTTTTGCATTAGGTCCACAACTAGATGTGATGTACAAAGAATACCAGGATTTACAGAAAGGTAACTGGAATTCCTCATGATTCTTTATTCCTCTGTGCAACATATGAGCCAGAGACTGCAGATGGAGAGTAGCTGGTCCTGCTCCAAGAGCTCATGTACCCTAGAAATCTCATTCTTAGTGCCAATCAGCAAGTTTTGCTCCTTCGGTGTTTCAGACCCTGAAGTTATGAAAGGAGTGCAACAAAGGACTAAATGTTGAGGAGCAGAATATTTAGTCCTACACATATAAGTGAACTCTAGTGAACAACAATAACAGTATAAACCCTTTACATTACGCTCTGGCTAATATGAAGGTGTTATCTGAAGTACAGAGCAGGAAGACAAAATCCTGCGTCATGAGTGCACCCATTTCCACATAAAAATAATGCTGAATGAAAAGTATTCCAGACTGACATCTCATGCCAGAAGTTCTCATGCCATGTTAATCCTTAACTAGTGAAAGGTGCTGGGGTTGAGGTGGAAACCCCTTCATTTGAAAGAGCTGAGAGCTAATCTGCCAAACAATAAATTTAAAAAAATACCCGAACACCTAACTAAAGGCGGAAGCTTTGCATGAAGTGTGGGAATGCTTCTGAAGTAGCCTGACCTGTGCAAAAAAAAAAAAAAAAGTCTCAGCTCAAATACCTGTGAAAACAATGATAATGAACTGAAATATCAGACCTCTGGGGAAAGATGAGTCACTGTGTGGGTTGTCAGTATAAAAGCTTTTTTGTTTTTAAAGTTTGTCTTATGATTGAATAACAAACTGATGGAGTAGAGGACACACAGGGAGATGATTTCATATATGGGACAAAGTGATTTCATTCTGTGGAGTTAGATCCATATTCCATACACTGATCTGCACCTATAGTGCAATAGTTTCATTCACTCTTTTTATTGCTCCCATATTGCCTACTTTCCCGAAACTACATTCTAAAAACAAACATGATTTCTTTACTTCACCATAGTTCTAACCTAACTCTGCTCAGCCAACATCCCATCCCCTGTTCCCAGACAATGAGAAATTTAAGGGAAAAAAGAGTTTTTAAGTGATTGGGATGTGAACTTGCATTTGTAGTGCCATCTGGGAAACAGGAGGGGAAGAAAAGGAAATAAAATTGCATAAAGCACTGTAAAAATCATGTACTTGGACAAGTGCATGATTTTTACTTCTGTGGTGTACTGAGCTGCGTTTTTAAACCTACCAGAATCCATTTTCAAATTAAGAAAAGTTAGACAACTTGCAGCCTTTTGAATTGAAGCTTTGTAGATCGAGCTGCTTGGGCCAGTTCAGGTTTGCATAACAGGTTAAAATTAAAGGCTTCCAAGTATTTCTTTGCATACAGAGATGCACAGCACTCTTCGTGCAGGACACTGTGTCAGGTTAGAACACTGCTCCTTCTGTTACCAACCCAGCATACGGTATTATCACATATTTATTACAGCATCACATGCCAAGAACTGGAGAGAAATCAGGATAGCTGGGCAAGGTTAGCATTCAAGGCTGTGTTTGGTAAGTATCTTCACGGTTTCAACTGCTGTGATTTCTCTTGTTTCCTTCTCATAAGATGCCATAACACAGGCATGCTGAATTATGCCACACTGATTTAAAAACTACCATCAGCAGGGTATTTTTACTTATGATTAAAAACACCCTGGTTACCCAAAAGTCAAGAGGGTGCTAATCTATATCGCATACTTAAAAAGGAGGAAACAGCTTTTCTAAATGTCAAAAATCAGAAAAAAACCCCAACTTTCAAATTTTCCACTGAAACACAATTGCCAGAGACTTTGTAAAGTGAATACCCTTCATTTTTCTGGTGTGCACTATTTGTTTTACAGCAATAAGATATATTCCAACTATTGACTGCTTATTGCCACTTACTATTCCTACATTACCCACCATTGTTTGAGTCCTTTGATGATTTTCATTCTTAGGACAGTAGTAAAATGCCAGCAGCCACAGCACAGCATCTGGTTCTACAGCAGCCTTCAGTAACTGTTCTGCTGCAATATCCAGCCATTCTCCAAAACAAGCAACCAAAAACCAGATTTCAAAGAGGCCAATGGGAGAACTGGAAAACAACACAGATAAAATTAGGTATTTCTCATTACTTAAATTCTTTTAATTGTCTTAAATTAACTACAAAGGGTGCTGACAGTTAACTTAAAAAATTTTTAAACTACTCTTCAACAGAGAATACCTTACCTACTAATCATACAGCCATGTACTACATAGTTTATTATCTAAAATCACAATCAAACGAGATACACCCTACAGACTAACTACTACAGATTAACTCTGACAGTACAACAGACTGTCCTCAACAACAGCTTCTAATAAACTTTGACAAAATACTATGTATGAAAAGATACATAACAAAATTCATCCCTACTGTTTATACTCTTCACTGGCAGAATTTCTAAAACTTAAATCACATCTCAAGTATCACACTCTAACATACTGTTGCCTTTCACTTTCTCTCTGTTGCTTTCCAGGGTTATTTTCTGCTTTTTGGTAATTCATGAGGAATTACATTTAGATGGACTAAATATGAAGTTTTAAAGTCTATTTTAAAGTATATCTTCTGACTGTTAAAATTCATGTCTTCTTAAATGAAAATTTTGGAGGTGTTTACAAAAGGATTATTGCTATAAGAAAGGACCACCACTCACCTCCACACTTCCTCATGTGCATTCCTCTGAAGTCAGAGAAGATTAAAAAAAAGAGATGCAAACTGATGGTGCCTCAGAAGGAAAATGTTAAACTAAGTGTGGAAGGACAAACAGAAGGACAGCTAGATTAGGATTAAGAACTAGGAACAATTATTCCTAATAAATTTGGCAAACCTTGAAAGAATTAGATGGTTTACGTATGTTTTATTCCTGGGGACTCAAGAAACTGCTGTGTGACCTTTGCAAGGAAACTACAAGAGGTCTTAGAAATCCCAGGAGCTACTGTTACCATTATCTTGAAGACTTTTTATCATTACAGTGCCTGTTTTGGAGTCATGTACCACTTTAGTCCCCTCTGATGCTTCTGCCTGCTCTATAGTGGAACCTATGCTCTACTGCCATTGCCAAAAGTAGCCCTGCACTTTCTGGGGGGTTCTCCCCCAACAAAATGTTCATAACTTCATCGACTGATTTGTGTTTTAAAATGTCATATAACATTCAGTGTTCACTGAGAGTACTACATATAATAATAAATCTCAGCACAGGAGCAAGCTGCTAATTAGACGGACACAGAGAGCACGTTGCTGTAAGATTCACACTTGGTATAAAATAAAAGCCCTGAAAATCAACTTATATAAAAAGAGAGCTCTGAGAAGCAATATGCTGTGTAACAGTATTTTTTTCTCCTCTGTAATTATTAAGTCGAAAGAATACAGAATCAGGAATAAAGCAATAAAAGAAAATTGAATATGGTTTCTTCATGGATATTGGTATTTAAAACATTTTAGATCCATTTTCTTTCTAACTGGGAGAGGTTTGGCAGAAAACATGTTGTTGTAGGAATTATAAAGGCAGTAATAGTGTATTCTGGCAAGTACAATACTGTTCAAACTAGTGTACTATTTAAAATAAAGGGGAAAAAGACTATCTATAAACTAAGAAAGGGCTGGGCAACAAAAGAAGAACTGACATGGTTATATTATTGTAATACATTATGATGGTTCATATTTGTTTTATTTATTTGCTCTAAGCTTGAGTTACATGTTTCTTTAAGAAGGCAGGGTCAGCTATGGGTCACACTCCAAGGACAGAAAGGTTTGACACACTTCAGGGATGAATAGGCAAGCACTGAACTGCAGCTCATACAGAAAGTGAGAAGCTACCACCAGACAGCCTGGCCTCAGAGGGAACAACACAAAATCTTTTTTCTGCCACTCAGCAACACAAAAAGGCCCTGGTGAGTTAACTGAAACCAGGCTGAACTGAAACCAAGCACGGCTGCATGTATCTTTGTTCCAGTACCCACGGGGAAAAGCGGGACAGAGTGGCTGGACAGCAGCCAGGCAGAAAGGGACCTGGGGGTACTGTTTAAAGGAGACTGAAAACAAGCCACTGTGTGCCCAGGTGGCCAAGAAGGCCAATGACATCCTGGCCTGGATCAGCAACAGGACCAAGGCAGTCACTGTCCCCCTGTACTGGGCACTGGTGAGGCCACACTTGGACTGCTGTATTCATTCTTCCATCAGTTTAGGAAGCATATTGAAATGCTGGAGTGAGTCCAGAGAAGGGCAACTGAGCTGGTAAAGGTCTGAAGCACAAGTCCTGTGAGGAGCAACTGAAGAAGCTGGGGGTGTTTAGCCTGGAGGAGGCTCAGGGGAAACCCTCCAGCTCTCCACAATGACTAGAAAGGAGGGTGCAGCCGGGGTGGGTTGGTCTCTTCTCACAGGGAACAGTGACAGTTCAAGAGGACACAGTCTTAAGCTGCACCAGGGGAGGTTCAGGTTGGACATAAGGAAGGAGTTCTTCACAGAAAGAGTAATCAGACATTGGAATGGGCTGCCAAGGGCGGTGGTGGAGTCACTGTCCCTGGAGATGTTTAAAAGACTGGATGTGGCACCTGGTTTTGACAAGGTGGTGTTAGGTCTGGATTTGGTGACTTCAAAGGTTTTTTCCAGCCGAGGTGACTCTGTGATTCTATGATCTTGTTTTGCAAGTCGGCTGGCCTTGGTGTTCCATGTTTCTTTATGATATATTTCAAGTTTAAAATCAAAATTATTTTGGTCTCTTTGAATTTAAAAGCTCCTCAACATTCTTTGGACAGCTAACTCTCAGAGCAGACCTAAGCAAACTTGTATCCAAGCTCCATACAAGTCAGGTCTCATCACACTCCTTATAAGAAAGAATTACAAGGCAGCAGCACATAGAGATGTAAGCTGTTTCATTCTTTTCATAGTCTCAGAACATCCCCTTACCAAAGCATAATTCATGTAGACAAACAAACCCCAAGGGCAGCAGGTCAGAAACATGCAGTGACAGCCCAAAGATTAATGCAGAAAAAAATGATACTGCAGTCTGGCAGTCATATATTTATGAAAATAAGGGAGTCTTCCATTTGGATGTTTGTACAAGCCTGCAGAAAGCCAAGCTCCTTCATAAAACAGGTTAAAAGTTTTGAGGGAGAAATGGGAGAATGGACAAGTAAGCATTTCCATTATGCAGCTAGATATCTGTTGGAAGGAAGGACAAGATTTTGTTTCCTCAGAGGCTTGTTGGTCAGGTAGGTAGATGGCATAAAGCTCATGTTCAATAAGTAATCCAAGTCCTATTCTTAAAAATAAAGCCCAACTTAGAGAATAATAAGACTATGATGAAATGCAGCCACTAAAGACTTCAAATGACATGACCTTTCACAAACTAACATACAAAGGACAACAAGTTAGAAGATCGTATACTGCTTACCTAACGTTTGTATCTTCCACTAATGCCTTGACCATATCCGAAATGTGTTTCAAGTGTTGAGACCAATATGTTGTTGGGAGCTCTGAGGATGAAGGATGAAAACAAAACTCTTAAAATCATAGCCTGTCCACCAGAATGTAACACTGAAATATTAAGGTAACTGTAAGATTTCTCCAAATTGATTCAGTTATCACAAAGTATTTAATATTTCATTTTAAGACTTCCTAATTTTCAACAATACCTATTACTGTGTTTCATACAACATTTCATTGATTAAGCCAATGAAAGGAAGTACAGTTAGGAATATTGAAATGAGGTTGATGTTCCTTTGCTACCTCAATATTAACATATAATCAGTGCAGTAGCATTCTCAGAGGCTCTTGTACTGAGCTTTAATTATTGTTCATAAAAAATCATACCAAAATGAACAGTGATTCCTTGATTTTTATGAATAGGCAACCTGAAAAAACCCCTGGGTTTGCAATCTAAAATATAAGAATTCAAGTATCACAGAGAAACAGAGAGCCTGTTTCTTGTGAAATACAGAAGAATTTTTCCATAATGACAATAACTGATATTATAACATAAGAAGATTGAAGTATTTTTACAATCTTTGTAATGTGGCTTCATTCCTACATAATTATGCATTCTTTCTTTGATATTCACTCCTGATTTAGTTTTCTTTACAGTTACATAAGAATCAGATGTTCCTGCAGAAAAACACATTTAAAGAATATTATTAAAATTGCTAAATCAAACACACTCTAATAAGGAAATGGCAAAAAGTTACCTCTATCCCTTTTATAGTTATTTTAAGACATATACAGACCATGCAGATTCATAATGCTGCAAATACTTTATGAAAAAACTTACCAAAAGGACGTCTGATTAAACCTCTAACAAGAGGCTGGTGATGGTAAGGGAAGTAGGCCTTCAGTGGAAATTTATGCTAAGACACAAAATCATTATTTTAGGAGGTTTCTGGTCAGTCTTCAAAACAAACCTACAGTGAATAATCTCATCTAAGGCAGTAATTAACAATACAGACTGAAGCAAGCGAACAGAAAATTAACTCTTTAGTTAATTTTAAGATTTTGCATTAAAAGGGGGGTATTTAGGAAATGCTTGCTTATGAAAAGTAATTATTTATAGATTTTAAAATTATATGCATCAAAGAAGATTCACAGCACGAAGAAAATGCCATGTTACTAGTCTTAGTCTTTTTCCCTGTAATCATGAAAGTTTTCACTCTTAATATGCACAGCTTAAAAGAGACAGCAGTTTAATTCAATTTTTCAGAGTAAATAGATTCACAGATTATATTAAACTAAGAACCATTAACATCTACAGAATCTGAGGATGTTGTGTAGATTATTGCCATCTGTTCAAAAATGGAAACCTAAAATTCTTAGGACCTGATCCAGCAACACGTAGGGCAGTCCCAGATACCAGACTTGCCCTGTTTATCTGAGAACGTGCCTCTTGTATGCTGTGAACACTGCTTGTGTAACTGAGGCTAGCAGCAGCATACCTTTAATCTGTTTGTTCTGCAGATGTGTGCTGCAGGCACGTCTAACACGGAGCATGTATGTGCAAGTGCAACACCAACTCCCTTTGAGAGAGACAGAAAGCCAGCCATGCCCACGGTGACCACTGGCACGAAGCCTAGCTGCAGCCCAGTAACTACCAGGGCTCAGCAGGGTCAGCACTGAGTCCAGCCCAATTAACATTCTTATTAATGGACTGGATGAAGGGGCAGCGAGTTCCCTTGGCAAGTTTGGTGATGATACAAAACTGGGAGGAGTGGCTGATGCATGAAAGGGCTGCCATCCAGAGGGACCTTGCCAGGCTGGAGAAATGGGCTGACAGAAGCAAAATAAATCTGAACAAGGAGAAAGTATAAAGTCCTGCGTTTGGGAAGAAATAACTCCAGGCATCAGTACATGCTGGCAACCACCCAGCTGGAGAGCAGTTTGCAGAGAAGGACCTGGAGACCCAGTGGACACCAAGGTGAGTGTGAGTCAGCAGTGTGCCCTGCAACAGAGCAGTGAGTGCTATCTTCACCTGTATTAGGATTGCCAGCAGGTCCAGGGAGGTGCTCCCTCCCCTCCACTCAGCACCGTAAGGAGTCATTCCAGCAGCCTAACCTGAAATGCTATGCCCAGTTAATGCCCAGTTAAAAGGTCACAAGGATCATTAAAGGACCAGAGACCTGTGAGAAAAGCTGAGATAGTCTGGAGAAGAGAAGACTCAAGGGGGATCTTACCAATGTATACAAACACCTAAAAGGACTAGGGCTTTTGCAGTGGTGCACTGTGACAAGATCAGAGGTAATGGCACAAACTCAAGCACAGGAGATTCTGTCTGTTTATCAGAAAACACTACTGTAATTTATTTTTTCACTTTCTTTTTACTGTTGAGCTGCCAAACTGGCCCTACCACAGTTTGCCCAAAGAGTTGTAGCGTCCCATCTGGACACAGTCCTGGACAACTGGTTCTAAGCAGCTATGCTTTGGAGCTGGGGAGTTAGATAAAATGAGGTCCAGAGTCTATTCCAGCTCTCAAGCAGTCTATGATTTTCTCATTTACGTCTTTGAATCTCCATAACATTAATCTTAGAACTCTTCTGTCTTCTTTTTTAGGAGTAAGAAGGCATTTAACAGATCATCTCTTGAAACACAGACTGGGAATATAAACTCTATAAAATGTGATAGAGCTGTGAATCCATTGAAGACTGTATTTAATAACTATTTTCCATTGGCATATACATGCATGCATCTTATAAACAAACATAAAGACACTTTCTACTACTTATTGTTTGTCAACAACAGTTAAGTGAAACTACAGCATGAATATATATACTCTTCTTAGACAGCCTATATATCACTGGTATTGTAAGACTCTAGAAGTTTACTTGTCGAGAGGAATTAGGCAAATAAGAAAAAGAAATTATCCCTATAGTAAAGTATGCATCTATCCAATTAACTTGCACCAAAAATTCCCATGAAAAAGCAGCCCCTACAGTTAATAGTAAGCAAGACAACCCGCAACATACACTACATATGAAAATAGTATTGGGAAGTAAGTGAAAAACAATTTTCAGAATACTGTCTGGGCAAAGCCAAAAAGGTTTGTCCCACAAACACAGTATTTTAGTCAATTCTTTCCTCACATATGCCATCACAAAATGCAAAACAAGGTACTATCAGACACAGCAAGTTTGGATGTGGCTGGTTATAACAACTGCCATGATGGAAATAAACAGGAAATAAACATTGAGTACTGGTTTAAAATATTTATCCGGTTATTTAAAACAAAATTCCAAGGTTAAAACCAATGATAATTCTAAAATTATCAAGGGGAAATAATTAATGAGGAAATTATAATTTCCATCAAATAGAAATATGAACTTTAACTTCATAAATTTACAAGCAAATGACCCAACTATCCTCAGGTCAGCTTTCACTAGTGCCACAAATTTAAAGAAAAACTGCTAGTACAAAACATATCCCAAAAGTGATTTCAGTAAACCCATTCTTGAATTTCTTCTTCAATGACTACAGAAATGGGACTTTTTCCTAAGTGTGCTTAAACTCCATGTTCTATTTATACTGCTTTCAGTCTCCAAATACATGGAAGAAAAAAAGACTATCCCAATCCCAGTTGCACTGTCTTTTCCCACCCTTCAGCCTTTTTTTCTGCCAAAGCTTGTTCTCTGTAAATGGTCCACAAAGTTATTATAAAAGACAGCTATTTCTGACTGCTACCACACTGCAAAAGAATCACTCTCCTCCTATCACACAAACCTGTGAACTGCCAGACACAGGTCTTTGGCAAATTCTATGGATGCATGTTTGCCTAGAGTTCCTTCAATAAACTGCCTATAAATTCCAAAGGTCTCAGTGACCAGGCAAAACCCACTTCATCTTCTGTCATTAATGTTTTTACCATTCTTCTACTTAGTGCTAATGGAGTACATTATGGCTTGTGAAGGGCAATCAGATACCACAAAGACAGATAACTTATTAATATATGTAATGATGATATGACAAAGGAAAAAAATGGATCTGACTTAAAGTTTAAGAAGCAATCTGTACCTGCCTTTTGGCATGCAAACTGTTAGCTAAAATTACAGTGGATTCATCAACTATGAGACAAGGGACTTTTAAGTCTATCACTGAAGATAATACCTCAATTAGAACTCCATGACTTAAACACTATACAAGTTAAATTATGGTAAATCAGTATTTAAAACCACTTCAGAAAAATAGGCAGTAGTCTATGTTGCAATGACAGCAGGAGTGAGGACTTTCACTTTGAAGAAAACATCGTCTGCACAGCAGGATTAGCTCTTGGGTGTCTGATGGGCGTGGAATCTTTACTTCCATTCTCACCCACTGATCCCCACCTGGGGCTACACAGTGTACTGTTGCCAGGCAGTCAGGGTGGCACAAGATTATCATGCACAGCAATAATGTATTGAGCAAGACAGACGCCTGAAGCTAGAAGACAGATTCAATCACACTGCTAATTAAAAGCTAGTATGCCACAAGTTTCAAGAAACCTCAGCATTCTCTTAATCACCATCTCCCTCAGAAAGATACAAAAATCAAAGGAACTGGAATTTTTTTTAAATTTGAAGTGGGAGGTTTTAAATGACAGGGTCATTTCCAAATTTGCATCATATGAATTTGATTTCAAAAAATAAACAAGACAATCAGGATGTGACCATGTGATTTGGGAATCTGAACTCAAACCTAAAAACCTTTTGCAACCTAAAAGTAAGATAATATTTTTCATATATGTATTTTGAAATTTTAAAGTAAGAAATTGATTTTGCTCTTGTTTAAATTAACACAAATGTAATTCCACTTAATTCAGTTCAGTAAGACCTATATAAAAATCTGTGCAGAAGAAGAGAGACTAAGCTGTGAAATTTGAAAATTTAGACCAAGGAAAATTTCAGGGAGACCACTGTTGTGGATCAGGAACTGAAATCAGTATATATTCTGTGTCTCAGTATGTATTCTGTGCCTTTTACCTTCTGAACAGACAAATATGGCTATTCAATATCCCTCTTAAAATTATTTAGGGAACTGGGAATGGGGTTGTTATCTCTGCTTCAGTTATTATCAGAGACTCTGCTACTGCAAGAGAAAAGTGCACCTAGCATTTTTCCTCCTGTTTATCTAAGATGAATCTTCATGTTCACTATTCAGGCAAAAACTCCAGCATCAGGAGAACTGAATCTGAGAAAAGCAATTTAGGCAGACATATTCCAGGGTTAAGTTAGGTAAATTGCTCTTACATATTGGTTTCATGCTATAATTTTATGCACAGGTAAAGATGTTTGAGCTGAACTTTGGCATATTTATGCAGCTAGAGAGGGACTGTACTTTGGCATATCTACGCAGCTATCATTTACCTCATTACATTCAGTCACTTCTCTTAAGAGTAGAATTGGGTTTTTCTTGCAGAATTTTGCATTTTCTCACTGGAAATAAACCACTAAGAAAGAGATCTGGACTAACCTGTTTGTATTCATTCTGATGAGCCTGACGGAAGAGCTGTGTAAACACTTGTATTATTGTCATAACTTCTGAAGTTCCATCAGTTTCCATCAGTGCATTCCTATGCATTGAAAAGTTAGATATGACAGATCAGATAATCAGTCTGCTCATCACACCGCTGTTAACTGAAGTGAAAGAAAAGGGTATATTCTTTGTACACTGTGGAATCAAACTGTATCTGGGCTCACTACATTGCTAACAGGCTTTTGCAGGCATTTTAGATTTTATTTTTAGTTTAAAAGAAACCAAAACAAACCTCACACACAACGCCTACAAATAAACTAGACTTACTAAATATATGCAATATACATGCAGACACATAATTTATCCTACCTAAGGAAATATACAATTGAAAAGACTAGCACAACTTTATTAGCCAGATTTGGAATTTGATCAGTTTATTTTTCAGAGCAACTACTCTCATGATTAAGTTAAGCATACTTTATCGTGTTTTGTGGGACTACATCCCATAGGCCACTCTAAAGGTTTACAAAGGTGAATGCCTCAACTCGCCTTCCATTGTGCAAAATAACCTTGAGGAAATGGAGCAAGTGGAGAAAAACACATAGCAGCAATTTTCATTCTCTTATTTGAAAGACATATAGTACAAAGGAAAAAAATGTTCAAAGTAAGTTGCCACTGAGATACAAGTGTTAAAGAATTGTTTCATTCCTTCCAAGACATATGAAGAGCTAACACATTACTGTAACACAGAAATGTCACAAAGCTACAGGCAAATATAATCGCTGATATAAAAACAAGAAATAGTATATGGAAACTCAAGACAGCCTCTAGGTGTATGGACTTCTGCATAGCCACACATAGCAAGAAAACATTGGGAAATGAAAGCAATAAGTATTATCACTGTGATAAGATAATTCAGCACAATTAACCTCAACACACGTGCAAATAGCAGGAAAAGTCATTACAGAAGGAGTCACGATGCTCAGATCTATGCTTCTAACAGAACACTAACCCCAAATATAAAAGAAGTTTTGTGCCAGCTATAGCCTAACACAGTTACCAAGCAAAGGAAGTGAACTTTCTTTATCAGCAGTTCTCTATAAACTCACATGTGATTACAACTGGAATAGTATCTTAACATCTGCACACCACTTGATAATGGTAGGAAAGATGTTAGAGAAATACAACAAAAATGAACAGAAGGCTACGTAAACCAATTGGTCTGCAAAAACCAGGTAACACATACAACTTCACGTAAGTGTCAAGAGGAGGTGAGACACAGTATTCTTAAAATAAATCAAGGTTTTAATACCAACAATGTGGAGGAACAAAGCACACTAGGCAGAAACACTCAAATAAAGACACGGAGCAGAAATGTAGCCTTATAAACAGGAAAACATAATTTTTAAAGACAAATAGAAACATTAATAGAAGTGCAAAGTTTTAGCAGGAAATGCAGTGTTGGACAAAGTCCTGCATTAGCTGAGAAACATCGTTTCATCCATTTCTACTGTCTACCAAAAGGAAAGGATGCAAAAGAGTAGCGAAGTCACGTGGGTTTTTTAGAAAATATTTTATATAACATGACCTTAAATAAGGCAAGAGGCTTGGGCAAACTTTGTCTCCCTGTACCACCACAATATACAGCCTCCAGCCTAAGCCATCAGTACACATTTTGCTGAAGCCACAACAATTTTTACATGTATCTAGCTTTGGGAAAGTGACTAATCTCAGCTCTTCAGAAAATGCTACCTGTGTGCAGACAGGCGACCACAGCAACAAAGGACTGCCAGAGCAGGGGCTCCCAAGTGGCTCCACTCTCACAATGCAGTGGTCTACAGTTTCTACAGGCGAGACACTACTGTCAGTGCCTGCACAAACCGAAACAGGCACACAGACACACAAATGCCCCCAAACAAATCTACCTTGGGCATGTTTTCCTAAGAAGGGAAACACCTGATGAGCAAAGGATGTCAGACACTAAAAACATTGTTATTGTATTGGAACTGGTAATACTGATAATCCTGGCAGTAGATGTACTTAAAATTTGTAAGTCAAGTGCAAACGAGAAAAGCCACTGAAAACTGAGTATAAAGGATTTGAAGCCTCCACGTGGTAACCAATATATTGGTCACTTCAAAACAATTTTAATGCATTCAAACTCAAACTCATTATTAAGAGGTGGATCAATAGTTTAAGGCCATTAGGAGCACTTCTAACATAAACCCTGAACAGCATAAACAAAATGTAAAAGAGGCTACACTGGTAAGTGCAAAAGCTTTTGCTAAATGCTACCATCATGCTGACATGGGCCAAGCCATTTCAGCATTTTTAATTTTCACCTCAAAATTGTACTTCAACCACAAATCTCTACTGAAGTACAAAATGAATTACAGTTTTAAAGGCTAAAATACAATGTAGTCAACTGTACCAATGATTACTATAATGTAACTTTTATTTAAAAGTTTATAAGATTTTTAACATTTTTCATTATTTGCAGTGTACTACACAGAAAGGGACTTTAAAGCATACAGGCGAAGAAAAAGATATCCTGAAATTATAATATGTTGTAGATTATAATATTTTTTCTGGTCTTGAAGAACACCTCATTGTTTAACAGGTCATTTAAAGCCTTTCCCACAGTAATATCAAAACTTACTTGAAAATTTCATTTACAATTCTGAAAATAGCAGGATGGCTTGCTGCTTGTGGCTGTTGATAAATGAAAGAAAATTAAGTATTAATAAGAAACAACTCGCACAACTGTCATTGCATAATTTACAGCTTAACTCATGGATGCTATTACATAGCCATTATTAAACTGTAACTCTAAGACCATTTCTCACTAAATCCTCAGATTTTCTCAGGATTAGAATTCTTAGGATTCTGCACAGCGAGACCAAGCAGGCTTAACAGCTGATAAATGCAAACACCTGGGATCCCAAACTGTTTATGACAACAATCACTGCAAATACTAAAGGTGGCAGACAGAAAGAACAGGCTGTTGCATGCAACTGCTAGAGGCTAGACATAGGGACTAGATTTTCAAAAAGCCTTTTTTTTTCATCTTGCAGACAATCCTTTCTGGATGTGCTTTGAGACTCTTGCTACATCTTCAAAATTAAATTCCAGAAATTAAGTTGATTTTATCACCATTGTCTTTAAAGGTTTTGCATGCCTTTTCATCCAAGACATTTTTTCACAGTATTATCTTCTTTTGTGAACTTCAGAGTTGCTGGTTCATGCTAAATATCTCAGTGCATCCAAGTGTTTTTTTAAACTAGTGAAGCCTTTTACCATGCTACCACACAAAAGACTGTTTAGAAGAGGTTGATGTATTAAACACACACCAGTAAACACACTGCTTTTTAATTTCATATTCTTAGGCTTTTATAGAACACCAAGAAAAAATGCATTTCTTATGCATTCCCCAAAGTACTAAGTTCAAGTCTAAGTTGAAAATCAAACACTCAGTGCCTCTGATGTTAGTGCCTGAAGATTTAGTAAGAGTATAGTTCTTGAAAACCCTAGAGTAAAGCATGTTTAATAAAATGCATTCTATAAACTTTAGGAAGCACAGTGTTTACAAAATGGCATTTATTAGTACAGCTTAAAGTGCATAACGCACTACTGAAAACTTGTATGCATTTGTTTCAAGCTAAAAAATACCAAGTAGAAAATTAATACTGTAATAATATGTTTATAAAAGTAAGTTATAATACTGATTATAATAATAGTAAAAGCAATTAAAATAGTATCTTTTTAATTATACACAGGGAGAACGTTGCTTAATACGATCCACACGTGGTAATACTACAAAACAAAGAACCCTTGCTAAAAGCTGTGTGGAAGAGCTCCTCCTGTCCCTTAGCTGCCGCTGCCATGCCGTAAGAAGGAGGCGGCCCCTCCTGCCGCTGTTCTTCCCCGCTTTCCCTGCGCCGCGGAACGCGCGCCACCTCCTGCCGCGGGGCACGAGCAGCGCATCCCGAACCTGCAGCCGGGAAGGACACCCGGCATGAGACTGACACGAGGCACGGGCCTCTCCTTGCTTTGGGGTGCTTTGTTTTGGTCTGGGATTTGGTTTTTTGTTTGTTTGTTTGGGAGGGGGGGCTGTTTGTTGTGGTTGTTTGTGCGTGAACAGACTGGACTGCATCTCCAGAGCTGCCTGCCGGACCCAACCATGGTGAGGTTCTGGAGAGCAGTGGGAAGTGAGAGTATGTTTTCAGCCCTGCGGGCTAAACGGCTGATGCAGAAACTCCTGCCCTGTCTTTCAGACACTCTACCCACCTTTGCAGGCATACTTCCATGATGATGAACCCACACGCTGGTGCTTAAGACAGGCTGGATACAAACCACAAAGGGTCCACCAGCACATCGGCTCACCAACTAAGATCAAATCCTAGTTCTTTTGAACAAGTCCAAAACAAATGTGCTGCACATTCACAACAATTAAAAACTCCCCACTTCTTCTGGCAGACAGCAGCAAGCTAACATCACTCACCTCAAAAAATCATAGTTAATAGGTCCTAGGATTTTATCTAAACTACTTAAATCAATAGGAACCTCATCACTGGTAGTCAAAAGGAAAAAAAAATAAACAAACCCAAGCCCAAACCCTACTGTTACCTAATCTCACAAGATTTTGATCAATGGACAGTATGGAATTAATTTGCAAGCACTTTGAGCTTTGTGATAGTGCAAAACTCTGCCCTGCAAATTGAAGAGACCCGTTGTGTAGCAGAAGAGCAGGTAGCACAATTCTGCTACTGCCAGCAGCAGTTCTGGAATTTGGGAGGGATTGTCATTTTCAGGAGGGATTTTAATAAAATTTTCTTCTTGTTGACGATACCTCCTTATATTTTCAAAATAAAAAGAGATTCTACATTTCAATAATCTTGTCCACAATTACTCAGTGCTTTTCACAGAACCCATACCCTACGTGTTGTTTAATCACTTCTAAAACATGCAAAATACAGACAGCACAATACACAATAAACAAAAAGATTCAATCACAGAGAATTGGAGCTGCATGTGTTGTATTACGATAGAAAAAATATGCTTTTAACATTAAGTTTTCCAGACACAAGTCTTAAAAAGCTATACTACTTACGTATCTGTATTATTAGAAAGCACAGTCTGAAACAACTAATTTATAAAACAAAACCAGAACTGAATTAAAAAATAATAATAAAAAAATCTGTATCTACAATAAGCAAGTAAATGGGGGGAAAAAAGGGAATAATCTTTTATTCTGCCCTTTACAGAGAATTCTGTGATGTGAATAATCTCCATTTTATTCACATCACAGACTGCTCTGTAACAACCACAAGTAAGAATAAAATTGAGGAAGTAAACATGACCACGGTCATACAGATTTGAGGTGGTAACTCTTGATTTCCAGACTCACACATGCAATTAATTGGACACAACACTTCCAGAAGTTAAGCACATCTACCATTAGAAAACTACTACAGTGCTGTATTTCAAATGTTGTCTGTATCTTCCAGCTGTATATTTGTATTTCTGAATTTTATATTTACCAGTTTAAAACAGGAAATGTTCATTTTTTCTTAAATGAAATGCCAAATGTGGTTTTATTTTGAAAAATACATTTCTTTTTAAAGCACAAGTATATTTTTACAGAAGTTTTAGAAGTGCCTGAATCTATCAAGATGAAGGGCAATTTTCTCTATCCTTCTTCCTCATTAAAGCCTCTTTCACTGGCTCTGTACTCTGGGGAGTATTTTGACTGTAGAGCTCAGGGACAGTGGGGATG